>JAOTON010001533.1:70000-630946 GCA_034440635.1 Lepas anatifera | reverse complement strand
CACCAGACCCAGTGAGAATGTCACTAACCTATAGACCCTGTTGCACCAGACCCAGTGAGAATGTCACTGACCTGTAGACCCTGTTGCACCAGACCCAGTGAAGAATGTCACTCTCATATGGACCCTGTTGCTGGATTGCCACCCCTGTAGACCCCTGAGGCACCAGACCCAGTGAGAATGTCACCATCCTGTAGACCCTGTTGCACCAGACCCCGTGAGAATGTCACTAACCTGTAGACCCCGTTGCACCAGACCCAGTGAGAATGTCACTAACCTGTAGACCCTGTTGCACCAGACCCAAACCACCCCACCCGAGTGAGAATGTCACTAACCTGTAGACCCCTGTGCACCAGACCCAGTGAGGTCTCCTCATATGGGCCTATTTTCATTAAGTAGAATGTCACTCACCTGTAGACCCTGTTGTCACTAGACCCCGTGAGAATGTCACTCTCACCATGAGACCCTGTTGCACCAGAGCCCCATGAGATGTCACTAACCTTGAGACCCTGTTGCACCAGACCCGAGTGAAGTGTCACTTCGCCTGCTGAATCGCCACCATTTTTTCAGACAACCAGTGAGAATGTCACTAACCAGTAGACCCTGTTGCACCCAGACCCAGTGAGAATGTCACTCACTACCTGTAGACCCTGTTGCACCAGACCCAGTGAGAATGTCACTAACCCCATAGCAGACCCTGAAGTTGCACCAGACCCCAGTGAGAATGTCACTCACCCAGTAGACCCTAATGCACATGACCCGGTGAGAATGTCACTCACTCTGTAGACCCTGTTGCACCAGACCCATGAGGATGTCACTAACCTGTAGACCCTGTTGCACCAGACCCAGTGAGAATGCTCACTCACCTGCCTCAGCAGACCCTGTTGCACCAGACCAGGTGAAATGCTCACCTGTGAGACCCTGTTGCACCAGACCCGGTGAGGATGTCACTAACCTGTAGACCCTATTGCACCAGACCCAGTGAGAATGCCACTCACCTTTAGACCGTGTTGCACCCGACCCAGTGAGAATGTCACTAACCGGTAGACCCTGTTGCACCAGACCCGAGTGAAAATGCCACTCACCCACCAGACCTGTTGCACCCAGAGCCAGTGAGAATGTCTTGCAACCTGCAGACCCTGTTTGCAACAGACCCAGTGAGAATGCCACTCACCTGTAGACCCCTGTTCCACCAGACCCAGTGAGAATGTCACTCACCTGTAGACCCTGTTGCACCAGACCCGGGTGAGGATGCCACTCACCCTGTAGACCCTGTTGCACCCAGACCCAGTGAGAATGTCACTCACCTGTAGACCCTGTTGCACCAGACCCAGTGAGAATGTCACTATCCTGTAGACCCTGTTGCACCAGACCCAGTGAGAATGTCACTAACCTGTAGACCCTGTTGCACCAGACCCGGTGAGGATGCTCACTAACCTGTAGACACTGTTGCACCAGACCCAGTGAGAATGTCACTCACCTGTAAAACCCTGTTGCACCAGACCCAGTGAGAATGTCACTATCCTGTAGGCCCTGTTGCACCAGACCCGGTGAGAATGTCACTCACCTGTAGACCCTGTTGTACCAGACCCTGTGAGAATGCCACTAACCTGTAGACCCCTGTTGCACCCGACCCAGTGAGAATGTCACTAACCTGTAGACCCTATTGCAACAGACCCAGGTGAGAATGCCACTCACCTGTAGACCCTGTTCCACCAGACCCAGTGAGAATGTCACTAACCTGTAGACCCTGTTGCACCAGACCCGGTGGGGATGCCACTCACCTGTAGACCCTGTTGCACCAGACCCAGTGAGAATGTCACTAACATGTAGACCCTGTTGCACCAGACCCGGTGAGAATGTCACTCACCTGTAGACCCTGTTGCACCAGACCCGGTGAGGATGTCACTAACCTGTAGACCCTATTGCACCAGACCCAGTGAGAATGTCACTCACCTTTTAGACCGTGTTGCACCCGACCCAGTGAGAATGTCACTAACCGGTAGACCCTGTTGCACCAGACCCGGTGAGAATGCCACTCACCTGTAGACCCTGTTGCACCAGACCCGCTGAGAAGGTCACTAACCTGTAGACCCTGTTGCACCAGACCCGGTGAGGATGTCACTAACCTATAGACCCTGTTGCACCAGACCCGGTGAGGATGTCACTAACCTGTAGACACTGTTGCACCAGACCCAGTGAGAATGTCACTCACCTGTAAACCCTGTTGCACCAGACCCAGTGAGAATGCCACTCACATGTAGACCCTGTTGCACCAGACCCAGTGAGAATGTCACTAACCTGTAGACCCTGTTGCACCAGACCCGGTGAGAATGTCACTCACCTGTAGACCCTGTTGCACCAGACCCAGTGAGAATGTCACTAACCTGTAGACCCTGTTGCACCAGACCCGGTGAGAATGTCACTAACCTGTAGACCCTGTTGCACCAGACCCGGTGAGAATGTCACTAACCTGTAGACCCTGTTGCACCAGACCCGGTGAGAATGTCACTAACCTGTAGACCCTGTTGCACCAGACCCAGTGAGAATGTCACTAACCTGTAGACCCTGTTGCACCAGACCCGGTGAGAATGTCACTCACCTGTAGACCCTGTTGCACCAGACCCGGTGAGAATGCCACTCACCTGTAGACCCTGTTGCACCAGACCCGGTGAGAATGTCACTAACCTGTAGACCCTGTTGCACCAGACCCGGTGAGAATGTCACTAACCTGTAGACCCTGTTGCACCAGACCCAGTGAGAATGTCACTAACCTGTAGACCCTGTTGCACCAGACCCGGTGAGAATGTCACTCACCTGTAGACCCTGTTGCACCAGACCCAGTGAGAATGTCACTAACCTGTAGACCCTGTTGCACCAGACCCGGTGAGAATGTCACTCACCTGTAGACCCTGTTGCACCAGACCCAGTGAGAATGTCACTAACCTGTAGACCCTGTTGCACCAGACCCGGTGAGAATGTCACTAACCTGTAGACCCTGTTCCACCAGACCCGGTGAGAATGTCACTAACCTGTAGACCCTGTTGCACCAGACCCGGTGAGAATGTCACTAACCTGTAGACCCTGTTGCACCAGACCCGGTGAGGATGCCACTCACCTGTAGACCCTGTTGCACCAGACCCGGTGAGAATGCCACTCACCTGTAGACCCTGTTGCACCAGACCCGGTGAGAATGTCACTAACCCGTAGACCCTGTTGCACCAGACCCGGTGAGGGTGCCACTCTCCTGTAGACCCTGTTGCACCAGACCCAGTGAGAATGTCACTCACCTGTAGACCCTGTTGCACCAGACCCGGGGCAAGTCAGACAGCAGTGGCTCGCTGGTGACCGGCATCGGAATACTGGCCAGAGGAGTCAGACGATCCGTAAACGATATGGATGGCAGTGGCTCCATCGGGTCGGCGAACTCTGTCCAAAGTGGCACGGATCGTCATCATCATTGTTGGCGTTTTTGGGCGCACCGACAATTGGGTGATATGGCGCCCATACCACTAAAAAAGGGTGTCTGTGGGTCGGGCGTTCAACAAATATACAGCTGGGTGATATGGCGCCCATGCCACCAAAGAAAAGGTATTTGTGGGTCAGGTTTTCAACAAATATACAGCTGGGTTTTTTTTTTTTTGGTGTTGGGCCCCTAACACCAAAAAAAAGGTTTTTTTGGGTTAGGTGTTCAAAAATATACAGCTGGGTGATATGGCGCCGAGGGCTGCCCATTTTACTTAAACCTGCAGGTTTCCAAAATAGTTCACCAGATTCCCATCATTTGGCCTCAATGCTAGTCAGACCTGGGTTTGTTTTCTTCGAGACTAAAAAACTGACCATGCCCAGCGAGGTTGAAGATATCCCCTATATCGCACTAATATCACAATTTATACCATGAAACATAAGCTATCAAATATGTCTAGCAAAAAGACTACTGGTTATATTCACATGCCCCATTTATTGCGCTTCATTGAGAACGGATGCGACGAGAAGCTTTACGTGTAACACAGTGCCAAGTCACAGCCATTCACAAGAAGAATTGATGATTCTCCTTCACAATACCTCCCAGCCGCCGATGCCACCGGCACCGCCGGTCTAGATTCTCAGTTTAGACCTCAAGTGTTTAATACGGTGCAAACCTTTAAACTTCAACTACCAGTAGTTTTTGTATGTCAGTGTATTCTTGGGGAAGTTGGCATATACGTTCCAGAACATCTCCATACCCTGCAGCAGTTTGTTTCTTATGAGCCTGTCTTTCCAGGTAAGAATCTTGCTGTACTTTGTGATGGTGCAGCAGCACCTCTCGGTCAGGTCGTTGGTCACTTTGACATTCCGCACAAGCTTCTCAGTTTCCTGTTACTGGTGGTCCTCGTCCCACAGCTTGGAATCCCTCGCCAGTTACTTGTGGTCGACTACCAAGGATGGCGAAAAACATGAAGGATTTGGGATCGCACAGGTCGGCAGTTCGGTCTTGGAGATGAGCTCTTTGTAGCCGGGCTTCTCGAGGGAATAGAGCTCAGGGCAAGTGTTGGGCAGGCACGGCTGGTATACCGCCGAGCCAGCCAGCAACCTCGCCCACAACCCCCTTTGCAGCACTCCCTCGAGAAGCTCACCTCCAAGACCGAACTGACCGACCTGTGCGGCTCCAACTCATTCATGCTCTTCGCTATCTTCAAAATAGATCACACGTGGCTGGTGAGGGATTCCAAAGTGTGGGGCGAGGACCAGCAGTACAGGGCAACGGAGGAGTTTGCGGAATGTCAGAGTGGCCAACGACCTGACCGAGAGGTGCTGCGGCACCATCACAAAGTGCATCAAGATTCCTACTAGGGAAGACCAGCTCATAAAAAAACTGCCAGGGCATGCAGAAGTTCCGGAAGGTGCACCCCAACTTCACCAAAAAGACATTGAACAACAAAAACTACTGGTAGTTGAAGTTCAAAGGTTTGCACCGTATTAAACACTTGAGATCTAAACTGGGAATCTAGGCCGGCGGTGCCGGTAGCGTCGGCGGCTTAGAGGTGCTGTGAAGGGAGAATCATCAATGCTTCTTGGTATTGTGTTACACGCGAAGCTTCTTGTCGCATTCGTACTCTATGAAGCGCAATAAATGGGAGTGGCTATAAAATCGATAGTCTTATTTCTAAACATATTTGATAGTTTATAGGTTTCATGGTCTAGTTTGGAGTATTGCATAGTGATGCAGCGGGTCTAAACAACAGGATGAAACCCTTAAAGGTGACTCTTTAGAAATGATATCAAATGGATATCATACGTTTAAGAATTAATTGGAAGACGGGAAACCTTCATTACTTCCTTCATTTACTGTTCCACGCCTATTTCACGGCTGCTGAAACATGACAATTCTTCCATGTCACTACATACCGCAATCTTACTAAAAAAACAATGGCATGATTCCAAACAAGAATCGCAAATACTAACACCTAGCCATCGATAGAAAAATATACCATTGTTACCGTTCAGATTTCTGTGACCTTCTGGTCACAGAAATACGGCTCTACCTAGTCCCAACAACATAGTGAGACAATTTTAATAAAAGTATGTTTCGAAAATAAAATCCCACACAAAGCATGTTTTCTTCACCCAGCAAAAAAATTACTATCAAGATCAGCTGGAAAATTGTAGCGAATAATTGAGGGAGTGTCCTCTATAGTCTTAATAATGTAATTATCAGGTTGGCATCCGGCGACCAAAAACAAGTTATGACGGTTTTAGTCCTATTGATATTTAGCGGAGGACTAAAATCGTGAATTTGTTTTTTGGTCGTTGCATGCTTGCCTGATGCTGTCGCCATTTAAATACTACAGAGGACAAAAACTGGCGATTTTACATATGTGTGTACGTAATAGCACGGAACATGGCATTAGCTGCATTGTCGATATGCTCCAACCCAAACACGTTTCCGTATACACTGCAAGTTTTACTCAGTTTATTGCTTTTGGTCAGATTGGCCGGCTTTGTATTCATTTGAATCCATTGTACTGAGCATCAGAGCCATTAAATACCCTCAATAGTCTGTGGTGAAACTGAAAATGAGCGTCAGCAAAGACAAATTGTGGTGTTTTCATGCGTGACTAAGGCGTGATTTGACGGAAACCTGAATTCAAAACACAAGTATGTTTTATGTTTGTTTGTACCATTCAACGAAAAGCCTTCTTTTATAAGTGCTTGATTAAAAAAACACATTACCCATAGGCGGATCCAGGATCGTCGATCGAGGGTAGGGGGCACCTTGCTGGGGTGGGGGCTGCCATCCAGACCAAGGGGGCACCACTTTTGGCGGAAAATCTTATCAGATGGGCGCGAAATCCTATCGCGGGGCGCCGATTTTCCCATGGCGGGTTTGGAAGCGACATATTCCAAGGGGGCGCCATAGACCCTTTACTGGAGCGCCGTGACCATTTTAGGGGGCGCCGAGGGTCGGTCGGGGAGGACACCTGCCCCTCTTTGCCTGCCCCTGGATGGATGACACCTGTCCCTGGATCTGCCTATGGCATTACTAACGTGAAGTAATATTTTTATGGCATCACTATATTATAATTTGTCGTAATCTGGAATCGGAATCTGATATTTTGTGTTTTTTATCCAGACCATTTGACCACCAGCTTTAATTGAAGTAAAAATTGTCATTTTATCGTCATAAGTTCTTAATAAAAGTGGTTATAACCAGTATACAATTATGATATTTTACTGACATCCCTAAATGGTCATTGGTCGAAAGACCAATATCGAAAACCATCATCGCGCGTGCTTGTTTGAACCACCTAATAGAAAGCATTCATTTGAAGCAAAAATTATCGTTCCATCGTAAATATTTTTGAGCCAGAGGCTCCAACCCGTTTTCTTCTGGTCTCCTGCATCACTGTGTATTGGTACAATATGGGGGCTATGTTCACCCCCGCTGCGCATGGTCGGTTTTTTAGTCTCGAGGAAACCAAAACCAGTTCTGAGTATCATTTTGACCAAATAATAGGAATCTGGTGGACTATTCTGCAAACCTTGGGGTTGTCAGTAAAATGGGCAGCCCTAATGGCGCCCATACCACCAAAGAAAAGGTATCTGTGGGGCTGAAACATGTCAGGTGTTAAACAAATATATATGTTACGGGCAGCACGTAATTTCAGGCATTTTGCATAGTACCCGGCTCTCCGGTCATTTCACAAACTGCCCACCGGGTGGGCAGTTTGTAAAATGACCAGTGTTTACAGGAATCGGCATCGTTGTATGTTTAGATTGAAATTCGAGTATTCTAGTCTAGGAATTTCTAGCCTCGGAGGGTTTTTATAGTTCGTCTCAAGAGCTCCCAGAGATGGTCTCTGTAGTCTCTGTAGTCTGTAGAGATGGTCTCTGAACATTATCTCGGGGGAGGGGGATGAGAGTTGGTCTTGTAGGCCTTTAACCTGCGCTCCAGTGGGCCTCAGATCCACCTTTGCCCCAGTGGGGGAAATGTCAACCCCCTCCCGGAATAGGCTCCTGAGTGGGATAAAAAATTAACGTGAAAATTGGTTGGTTTCCCATAAAACATACTGAAACTGTATCACTAAATTTTTCAGGGCAATATTGAGGTCGAGACAGGTCAAAGAAGTAGAATTTTTTAGATTTGTTATTTTAGCGTCAGACTGCCTCAACTTTTCCCGTTTTATTATATTTATTAATATATTTTAGTTAAGGTCATTCGATTCCTCACCTTACGGCAATTACAATGATGTATAACATAACCATACTAGGAAAAATAGAAATTATCTAATCTAGGGCCAGATAAATACCATTATTTGACTAAACATAGTCAACATGCGCATCGATCGACTATTAACACGCGCCCGGCCGGGGTCCCTGGCATGACGCGCCCCACTGGGGGTGACGTTTTTCGCCCCCCCCTCCGTATCTCATTTCCCAGGACATCTAAAGAAAAATTACGGACGGCGTTGGAAAGCTCCTGACGAAACGAGACGAAGAAAAATGATGGGAAGCATTTTTATGTTAGGTCAATGTTGAGGTCAGCACGGGCCAAAGAAGGCTCAATAGGCTTACAAAAGGGCAGTGTACGTTTCCACCTCTAGATATTTACTCAGAAAAGTCAGAGCAAATATGTATGCATCATTGGATTCCTCTCATCGTGGCGAATAGAATCATGTATAATATGACCTTGCTAGGTCAAATTGCGAAAATGACCTGACCTTGAGCTAGGTCAGGGTCACAGGGTGACCTGGTATGGTCATGTTGCATATCAATCGACTCCCTGTGAAAATATAAGCATAATGCAAGCAAAATTTAACAAGCAAACTTGCGAGCAACTTTAGTTGGTTATAAACAGCAGATGTTTCGTCTCTTAAACTTATCAATCAGTGACTTGGTTGCCGAGAGGCACTTCATCAGCAGTTATGTATCCTTGAAAATGTTAGATTGATTGGCGCCACAAGATGGATTGATTGTTAGATTGGCGCCACACATACGGTTAAAGGAGGCGTTGTTGGTACTCGTCATGTTGGCGCCACTGTCGCCCCTTTGTCACTGGTATAGCTCACCGCTTGGACAACCTAATGGTGCCAGTCTTGGTATCGCGCCTCGGGACATTGATGTTAACGGCGTCTCTCGCAAATGTATGGAAATACTGGACCTCTGCGGGTCTCATCAAGGAGCTTCTCCTTAACTTAATCTTGGGGGCTTGCTTTACCTCTACTTTTCTGTCTGGTAATACTTCTTCGTTCTACACACCCTCTTTTTCATAATTCGAGCTCCGTGATGCAAGTAGCCAAATGTGTATTAGTCTCTGAGTATGATGAGCTGTGCTTTGCGCGTTCCCGCTGCTGTCCTGAATGAGGAAGGGCTAACATCATAGTGGGACGATGTGATTAGAAAATATTTAAGATGAAATGATCGATGTTATTGCAAATGCACTACCCTCTGGGTGTGATGCCCAGTGGGAAAAAACGGAAAAAATAAGAGCTTAATCTCAATTTAGTGAGAAGTTATTGGCAAAACAATCACTGTTCCTGTGACCTGACATGACCTTTGAGAGATCAGGTTGTCAAAAACTCAACTTTATCGTGGAGATCGTGGTAAGAATTCACGGTGTGAGGATTTTGAGCTGTATCTATCCGGTATTTACTGAAAACGAGCCCTTTCAATTTTTCACCGTAGACTTATAAAGGGGTGACCAAAAATTTGACCCCACCTTAGGTAAAAATATAAAAATACCGGGATTACAGATTTGTAGACCCTAATGACCTTATCATAGTGTGAAAGTTTCAAACTGATCGGTTAATAGATGTTCCTTTGGCGTCGCTTCAAACTCGTGATTTTAGGTTCTGAGGTCGGGTCAATTGACGTTGGATAGCTCCTTGACCTGACGTGACCTGAACCTATAAAATGTGGTGAGATACGTAAAATTGATCAGGGATAAG
This sequence comes from Lepas anatifera, assembly GCA_034440635.1. Taxonomy (NCBI): domain Eukaryota; kingdom Metazoa; phylum Arthropoda; class Thecostraca; family Lepadidae; genus Lepas; species Lepas anatifera. Next base: position 621,521 of record JAOTON010001533.1, on the reverse strand, counting down.
ATACTGTACGTTTCGTTGCCCTGGGCTTCTTCGTTTTTGCGTTATCTGGGGAAAACCAGGAAGGGGGCGATTTTCGCCCCCTCCAGCGGGTCGCGTGTTAATGACGATCCAAACGCATCGGTATCAAGCTGAAACTCCGTCGCCATTTCCTGAAAGATTATTGTAGTCTCAAAACCTGCTTAAGTATTTCCAAATGACCTCTCAAAGGTGGGGCGTTCCAGTACAGATGGACGGGGCCCCTACATAGCATAGCCTCGGATTTTGTTCCAATTTCGTTAATTGGGTTGTCAGGAGCGTGGAATCCGGATCTGAGATTATTTATTTCCTCAGACGTATGGTTTCGGAGTTAACGCTTGAAGAAAATCGTAAAAATCGCTGATTTCCTCAAAACATGACGATATACAACGACAATTTACAGCCTGAACTTTCATTTCATAGCTCCAAATGACTCGGGATTGGGTTAAGCATGTAACAATTAAGGTTGGAACATCTCGTTTTTTGTTCGTAATTTTCAATGTTTTTAAAGATTTTTTGACCATTTTTCCCACGATTTTTTTTAAAGCGTGGCCAGTGATTCACAAAAAATACAGAGAGCTTGGGTTAGTACATCGATAGGGGCAGACTCGGATGACATCCAACACCTCCTACTTGTCATTTTCCAGCAATACGCTGCAACGACATCCAAGAAAACAATCACCTGCATGAAAGCTCTCGGCTTGTAGCACCCGGAATCAGCGAGATCGTGAACAAAGTGCAGGCCCTCTCACCGGTTTCGCGTGAGTAGTTGTTGAAGGTGCACTCCTGGTTGGCCAGTGTCAGCAGGTGCAAACAGCCCCCGGCGTCCCCGAACGCCATGGCCTGGCTGTTGGAGGAGATGTCCATGGCAGTGCACATGCTGCCGCTGGTCTCCACCTGTAGGTGGAGTGCAATTTCATCTGGCGGTTGTCGCACCCTAAAGTAAGCATGTTACAAAGCACACCTGCAGGCCGTGATACCAGACATTGAGACTGTACTCAGGCTTGGTAGAGCGTTCGGCTTCGGTCCGCTCAAAAAAAGGGCGGCAAAGGTTCAACGGTTAAAAGCTTGGAGACGGTTCCTCTGAGTCGCTTCAGCGCTCAATATTTATCCGACGTCAGTCGAATGCATCACCGGCATGCGCCGGTGATGGCGGCCGCGTGTCGGACGCTCTGAGGAAATATGTACATTGTGAACGAACGTGACCATCTCATGCATTTCCGTTCATTCCACAACATAGTGCAGTTTCTGTTGCATAGTGTGGCATATCTTTTGGTCCCCCTGCAAACTGTACGCGCCCAATTATAGGCTGTTTAGAATCGGGAGCGGATGAGGGTGTACCCGGCGCTGAGAGAATCAACGGAAGGACGCTGCTTGACCACTCAGCGGGGAAATATCGCTACCTTCTGCAGGGCTCTTCCACATCGACCAATGATGGCCAAGTGGGTAGAACGTCTGCGTGCCACGCGGATAACCCCAGTTCGAATGCGGGTAGTGGCGAGATTTATGATGGTCATTGCCTGCGTGCTGGGAGTCGTTTTTGTCGCCCACAACACCGATTACCACCCAGCTGCCCCACCCGTGCTGCCCTTTGCGCGTTGCACCGCTGCTGCTGGAGACGTGCTGCGTCCTCACAGCTTGAGGCTCTCAGGGGCGACCAACGCCATTGACTGGACGGAGAAACAGCAGCCACTGTGCAGTGGCTCTCTGAGAGAACCTATCGTCGGGATACGCCGTTTCAAAAGCAGAGTGGCGTATAGTGCCAACAGCCCATCCTCATTTCAGCTTGGCTGCTTTGTTTACCGTCCACCCGTTCTACTGGCGGGAGACATTGAGGTCAATCCCGGTCCTGGACAAGCGATGACTGGTGCTTTGGCTCATGGGCTGGAAACGGGCGACGGACAGACAGTGTCCAGTACTGTGAGAGGTCACCGGCCTCTCACAATCAGCTGCCAGAACATTCGCAGTATGCGTAATAAGCTGCATACTCTTCGCTCCCATGCTCCGGAGCTAGAAAAGCATGAAGTCATAGCATTTACAGAAACTTGGCTGAAACCCGAAATAAGTACCTCAGAACTGCAGCTCGGGTTAAATGGCCACACGTGGTTCCGGAAGGACCGACAAACCCACGGTGGGGGCGTTGCATGTGCAGTCCAATCGCTCTTATGTCCAACGAGAAGACTGGACTTGGAAAGTGATGACAACGAGACACTGATTATCGAGATAGGAAGTAAACCAAAAATTCTTCTCGCGGTCTGCCACTGCAAACCGGCCCCGGACGGGGAGCGCTCGAGAAGACCCTGGTTACACTTCAGATGGCTATTACACACCAGCCACATCATCACCTTATTGCTGTCGGGGACTTTAATGTTCCTGACATCAAGTGGACGCCTTCAGTAACACGACCCGGGACGGCCCACGCAACTGTGACCCGTGCCAGTCACCGCACATCTTTGTTCATGGACGGCTGTAGTCTGGCTGGATTTACCCAGCACGTTCATCAGGCAACTAGGAGCGATAAAACCTTAGATTTAGTGTTTTCAACACAACTCCAGGTGGAAGCAGTAGTGAGGCAAGGTGTATTTGAATAAGATCACGCTGAAATCATTTCTACTGTTCACACTGTTAAAACTGTAACTCCATTAGTGAATAGGTCGAGTGCTTTTAACTATAAGAGGGCTGATTTTGACGGTCTTAGAACAGCCCTGCATTTGATTCCGTGGTGTATATTAGACGGCATGACAGTTGATGACGCGGTTGACCTGTTTTATTGTGTCCTGGAATCTGCAATCGCCGATTATATTCCCATTTTTCATGTAAAACGTAAATTTCCACCATGGTTTGATAGGGATTTGCGGATTGCTCTTCTGGACAAGGAAAGAGCACACAAACGCATGAAACGTGAGGGTAGTGCGGAGTCAGGCGCGGAGTTCGGGGAAAAGAGGCGCTACTTTAAGAATCTGTCCAGTTTGAAGTATAAAGATTATCTCATTAGTCTTACCGACGATTTCAAGACTAATCCAAAACGCTTTTGGTCCTTTTTGAAAAGTCTTAAAGGTGGAAAAAAGGGACTAGCTGTGCCTCGCAATGGTTATGAAGACGTGACAGACGACAGGGAAAAGGCTAGTCTACTAAATCAAACATTTGCAGCTAAATTCACAAAACCAAGAGACATAAACCACAGAGACCTGTTGATTAATCGAGAAAAGGTAGGGCAATATAGACACTCAGCCAAAGCATGCGGTCCGACGAAAGTGCCGGATCAACACAGTTCGGATCCTCTCCGTGGCGCCCAAGATTCACGCCCAGGAATTTCCCGGAAGCAAAATAAGTCAAATTTTAAGAAGGTGCCCAAGACCCCAAAATAAGATCGTATCGCCCGGGTTATACGGGCCACCGGAGGGGTTGCGCGCCCTTATTCGCGATGACTAAATCCCGGAGAGTTTCCCCCCATGTCCATGTTCGCACACAAAACATCGCAGGTCAAGTGCGAGACTGATACAGCCCTGCTTCAGTTCGATATTGATCGAGTGTGTCGATGGTCCAAACGTTGGCGATTGAATCTAAATCCGGACAAGTGCAAATACTTCCGCATGACGTTGAAAACAAAACCGGTTCTGGCAACGTATTCTGTCGAAAATATAGAGTTGGAACGTGTTGAAAAAAATCCGGGATTTGGGCGTCATTTTAGACACAAAACTCACGTTTGGTCCTCAAATTGAAAACATGGTGAAAAAGGCCAACAGAACTCTTGGTTTTTTAATAAGATCATTCCAAAAATCCGGTGAAGGAGGAAATCTCAGCCTATCAGCTGTTCTCGTATCTTACTATGCATATGTTTGTTCGGTCCTCGAGTATTGTAGTGTTATTTGGGGCGGAGCAGCTGCTGTTCACTTGACTAGAGTCGACAGGGTGCAACACAAATTCCTTCTATGGTTGAACGCAAACTGTCAGAACCAATCTAGATCACTATTGTACAGCGACCTCATGAATCATTTTAAGGTCATGTCATTGTCATCGCGAAGAAGTCAGTACGATTTGGTGTTCATGCGCAATGTTCTTAAAGGTAGGATCGACTCATCTTTTTTAGTACGCCGTTTCTCATTGTATGTGCCCGTGAGAGCAACGAGGCAATTAGCGTTGTTTAATGTGCCATACGCAAGAGTGAATACCGTGAAGGAAGGATTGTTTGTTAGATTGCCTAGAGTCATGAACACATTCCTGAACATCCGACCACAAGCAGACATATTTCATGACACCTTCAGCTCATTTTGAGCAAAGGTCATCTCATATATAGCCACATTATAGTGAAGATTGCACCTGTCGGTTCTAGTCTTGTGTTTTTTTCCCAGTTTTTAGTTTTTATGTCTTAGGTATACTTATATTTTTATATTTTTAGCGCAACGTTTTTAGCCTGACGTGTTTTATCTTTACAAGTTTTGACATGCTTTTACTTCTTAATTTTTACGGAAGTTTGTTTTAACTTCCTGCTTATGTGGATCTTATGTGTGTAACACTGCCTTAACCTATTTTGACATCCGATTTTTTATGTGACTTTGCCTGTAAATGGGCCTTGTTCCGTGGGCAATATGATGAATAAATGAAATGAAATGAAATGACTGGTAACTGACTAGTGAGAGGGTCCATGAGCAGTGTAGCTGTCCCTTTTTATTTAGTTTTGCGTTCCTTTTCCCGGGAATATTTTGCGTTAGTTGCCAGTCTCATTCATATAACGCACTCACTCTATGCACAGAGCGGAAGTTTCCATTTACTGGTAACCCCACGTGACAGCGGTACCACATTCTGCGGGCCATAGGCTGCTCCAGTCTTTCCAAGCTGCAGCGCCCATCACACTGTGCCACGCATCAAGTAGCCTCACATGGGCCATGCCGGAGCCCTCACATGAAGGCCACGGGTGAAAAACCGGACCTGTGAATCACTTTAATGCGCGTATTGACGAGGGTCTGAACCACCTTCAATTTAACGGTCGGGGGGAGGGGGGAGGGTACCCCTACGATCTTGAGGACAACGCTAGATAGCGAAAATACTAAGTACTAAGTTATACTAAGTTTTCGGGTCACATTTAAGGTCACTAGAGGTCAAGCCATGACAAGATAGTGATAACAAGTAGATGAAGGTTTTCAGTTATTTTATCTGAACTAATCAAGATATGGAAAAACAATCTAGACCAATGGAATCCTCGCAGCAAGCGGAATTTGAAGATATATAATATGATATTTATAGGACAAATCAGGCCAAATATCAGATTTGACCTGACATGATGTCAGGTCAAGGTCAAATCAGGGATGCGGAGCCGGAGCCGGTCGGAGCCGACCATTCTGGCCGGATCCGAGCGGAGCCGTCAGAAAGGGTCCGGCTCCGGCTCCCAAAGAGCTCTAAAATTACCAAAAATCAAACGTGAAATGGTCACATTTTACCTCGTGAGATGTCGCATGGAAACACCTTTATTCACCTGAAATATTACATTTTCTCAATATGTTATGTATATCGAGATTAATGAAATACTGCAACTAGGGTGTTCCGTAGACGGTCTCACTCTCGGGCAGGTAATGCGCCCCGGCCATTTAGCATGGGCAGAAATTGGCAACAAATGAAAGCATTGGCGGACACTGGCGGATCCATCAGGGGGAGCAAAAAGTCATTTGCCCCCAAACTGCCCAATTTTTGGCGATTTTCTTAAAAAAACCATATGTTTTTCACGATTTACCATAGTCGGCCTGCATCCGCCCCTGTTGACAGACGCAGTGCGGATGCCATTCCGGTCATGCCTCCCCCAAAGCCCTGGAAGGGGGCAGACTATCTTTTGGCCCCCCAAAGGCCGAAGAAATTGTTTGAAAAAGGTATTTACACTAGGTCTGTCGAGCAATAAAATCTTCGCTCCCACCTCCCCCCCTTCAGGAGAGCTATCATGTACTCGGAGAAGTAGTTTATACTAGGTCTGTCGAGAACCCAGGGCAAAAGGCGCAGAAAACAGCATCCCCGTCACTCGACGCGGCACTAGCCGACTTCAAAAACCTGGGTCGCCTAAGAGGGCGACCGTATGCGACATCTTAAATAGATATCCAGCCATCATCCAGCCGGCTAGCCTGGTAATGGCCGCGCTACCAGTTACTCAGGTGTCCGTGGAGAGGTTGTTCTCCACGATGAAGCTACTGCTTACTGATCTCAGGTCCAGACTAAGAGCAGACATATTGGAGGCAATGTTGCTGCTCCGCTCCAACCGCGATTGGGTGGTGACTGGTGTAGTGAGCGAACCAGATGCTGGGCCCTGGGCAGTAGGGTGGTTGGTTCCGATTTTTCTTGAAAAGGAATTATGCCATCAGCCTATCTGATGTGTTTTTATGTTTAACACTATTAACTTAGGGTCGTTCAAAACACTTTTTTCTTTTCAGACTCGAACCCACTTTTGGCCATTATATATCCAATTCTGATTTCAATGAGCCACATTCCAAGCGTCTACGACAGCGGGAAAGATCGCCTCAAAACGGTTAAAGATTTCATGTTTCGGGCGCGGTTGGCCGCCCGACGTTGCAACCTCCCCTTGTTAAATTGGGATATAAGGGGTGCATAACCTACCAGTAAAGGCAGCGTGGCATGTGCGTGCGTATAAGAGCGGTAGATGGGATTTAACATGCAGGCACTTACTTGTCAGATGTATTTGTAGCGCAATAAAAATACATGTTATTCCACAAAAGACCTGAAATTAAATGATTCAGCAACGAGCGAGAACGGAAGAGGCGGCGGCCGCCGGAGGGCCAAAAATGATGTGTCCGCAGCGATGCAACGACGTGCCTTCCAGGGCTGACTGGGGCCCCGGGCGCGTCACTCCCCGTTGCTCCAATCTTTACTTGCCGGACGAATCCGGTAAGTGAAGATCGGTCCCCTGAGGGGGACGCTTTCATCCCAATTTAACAAGGGGAGACTGCAACGTCGGGCGGCCAATCAGGCGCCTCAAACATGAAATCTTTAACCGTTTTGAGGCGATCTTTCCCGTTGTCGTAGATGCTTGTAATGCTTGTGGCTCATTGAAATAAGAATTGAATATATAATGGGGAACAAGTGGGTTCTAGTCTGAAAAGTAAAAAATGTTTTTTAACGACCCTAGTGTGCAGTGCAGGAATATGAAAAATCGACATTTTTCTTATAAAAACCCAACATAGCCCGAACCGCTCCCACATGTCATCTCTGTTTCACTGCCGAAGCGAGACTAACCTTACTACGTCTACCGGCAGACATTTGAGAGGGCCGTGGCGCATAGGCAAACGATATATTAACCCAAATCTGACTTCAATGGAATCTTATATTCGTATGCTCGCTCAACCATACTTCAATAATGCTTTAGGAACCAAGATAAGATCAGTGACGATGAAAATAGTGCTTGACGTCAATAGTCGCTCTGTCTGCCACCAGGTGCGCTAGTATCGCCCGTTGTTAAGAGATAGCCAGAACTTCTTCGGCTCTGCGCCGGATGGGTTTTAAAATTTCCTGGAAAAAATGTTAAAGCCGGGTTGATGAAGTCTTGTATCAGTCCGACATATGATCATGGTAGGTCTTCAAGCCCAGTCAAAGCCCGAGGGTCCGGGCTAGGCTTTTGCCCCGAGTCCCCGGGCCTAGAAAGTCCCACCTAATATTCACCCACCGAGTAGAGATTGAGCGAGGGCTGATTAAGCTGAGCCGTCTCCACTATCTGCAATTGTCCGAGTGGCGACACCACAGCCAGTCGGCTGGAGAGCGACGGCACGAACTGCAGCAGGTACGGGTCCAGCATCACCGGCACGGTGGAGATGGCCCGCAGAACCCGCAGGTCGTAGATCATCAGATGGCGATCGACTGCAGGCTTCCCGCCCCTGAAAGACGCGAGACAGATATTCAGGATCTGAGAACGAAGGCAGGTGATATGACACTCACCTGATTACAGGCACCAACACTACCTCGTCGTCAAATTTAACTTAAATAAAAGGGTAAAAACTTCAGCCATAAATGTGTGCAAGAAATATTGAAAGAAGCAGGCTCTGTCAGGGTTGGCACTGCCCACTACCCACTGCCCGGGTTTTTTGGGTCGTTTAATGGATTTTTTAATGGATAAAACCCACTCAAATTTTTTTCTCGAAATTCATTTTCTAGATGTCCCTGAGTAAAAATGTGGCCTTTATTGCTCTCTACATCACTTTTAGGGCTACTAAGTCATCGTATGTGTGGAAAATTCCAAAGTTTGGCAGAATTAGTACCATATGGTACCTCATACAAGCAGTTGGAAAAGTGCATTGGGAAATTCTTGCCGTCTTACCAGGGAAGTCATTCCCAAAAATTCACATGTCGTCCAAATTGCATCTTATGCAATACAAGTTTTTATCATATTTCGCCACAGGTAAAACGCGCTGGATAAGACCAATACTGCCTCATAATATGATATTAGTCTTTTTGTATCATGCAGTTTTTCCAGAATTCAACCTACATATATCTTCATTATCCACACAGTTTGGTCTATGGGTTGTGTGGCTGGAGGGAATCATTTATTAGGTACAGAACGAAACTTCTTGATGCTTATTGATATATGCCCTCAAGCTTTCATAGCGTTCAGGCCAGTCTGGCTACAACTGTTGTAAAATTTGGGTCCTCTAAATGTTAATCTGTGGAAAGCTGGACACTTATTTATTATCTATATTTAACATATATACATTATCTTGATACACTTCTTTCATTACTTTTCACTTGAAAGTTGAATTGTGAGTTGAATTTGCCTTTAATTTTTTCTCATGAATGGCTTGCTCACTTTTGTTTGCTCTATTTAGTGAATTCATATGTTTGATCCCTCTTGGGTGGTAGGGCAAAACAGTATTTCGGTAATAATTTAGTGCATTGCAATTGCTCGGGCTTGTAAGCGATACCCTAAGCCATTTCTTTTCCTCTTAACTCATCCATCGACTTGTTCTTCTCCTAATACCAATAGGGGTTAGGGCCTAGCAAGTGTGGGACTGGGAACTTCTCTTTTTTGTTTATTATTTAGACTGTTTATGCAGGAACCTAGAATGAAGCCCTCTACTTCGAAAGTATTCATGTACAAATCTTTCACTACTCCATAATCCCTTAAGCTATTGGACAGTACTTTCATTTCCCTTGAGAGGAGATTAAATAGAAGACGTTGTTTAGAAGTAAAATACAATTTCAATCGAAACATTTTCTGTTACATTCGATAAGCAGCATATTCCCTCACATTACACTGATACAAGATCTACTTTAAAAAATGGCACAAGCACAAAAAACATTAAATAATTTATTCCATCATATAAATCCTTACTCATTCTCCTTCTCAGATCAGGGTGAGAGCTCAAACTTCCTCTTTCAGGACAAAACTGATAGGTGCTCTTATCAAGAATTGCAGTTTCCATTGTCAGATTCATTTCATTTCATTTACTTCATTTATTCATCATATTTCCCACGGAACAAGGCCCATTTACAGGCAAAGTCGCATAAAAACTCGGATGTCAAAATAGGCTATGAAAGTGCTACCTACACACATAAGATCCACATAAGCAAGAAGTTAAAATCTTCCGTAAAAATTAGGAAGTAAAAGCATGTCAAAACGTGCAAAGATAAAACACGTGAGGCTAAAAAGTTGCGCTAAAAATATAAAAATATAAGACATAAAATCTTAACTATAATGTGGCTATATATGTGATGACCTTTGCTCGAAATGAGCTGAAGGTGTCATGAAATATGTCTGCTTGTGGTCGGATGTTCAAGAATGTGTTCATGACTCTGGGCAATTTAACAAACAATCATTCTTTCACGGTATTCACTCTTGCGTCTGGCACATTAAACAACGCTAATTGCCTCGTTGCTCTCACGGGCACATACAATGAGAAACGGCGTACTAAAAAAGATGAGTCGATCCTACCCCTAAGATCATTGCGCATGAACATCAGATCGTGCTGACTTCTTCGCGATGACAATGACATGACCTTAAAATGATTCATGAGGTCGCTATACAATAGTGATCTAGATTGGTTCCGACAGTTTGCGTTCAACCATAGAAGGAATTTGTGTTGCACCCTGTCGACTCTAGTCAAGTGAACAGCAGCTGCTCCGCCCCAAATAACACTACAATACTCGAGGAACGAACGAAAGTGTGCATAGAAAGATACGAGAACAGCTGATAGGCTGAGATTTCCTCCTTCGCCGGATTTTTTGGAATGATCTTATTAAAAAACCAAGAGTTCTGTTGGTCTTTTTTACCATGTTTTCAATTTGAGGACCGAACGTGAGTTTTGTGTCTAAAGTGACGCCCAAATCCCGGATATTTCCAACACGTTCCAACTCTATATTTTCGACAGAATACGTTGCGAGAACCGGTGTTGTTTTCAACGTCATGCAAAAGTGTTTGCACTTGTCCGGGTTTAGATTCAATCGCCAAAGTTTGGACCATCGACACACTCGATCAATATCGCCCTGAAGCAAGGCCGCATCAATCTCGCACTTGACCTGACGATAGATTTTCAAGTCGTCAGCCAACATGAGACAATGGGAGGAGGAAATCTCAGCCGGAAGATCATTTACGTACATCGCGAATAAGAAAGGCGACAGCAGTCCACCTTCCGGTGTACCCGATATAACCCGGCTCCACCTCGAGCACTTTCCGTTGACAATAACTCGCTGCTGTCTATTCTGTAAATAAAATGAGAGCCAATTTAATGCTGAACCGGAAATGTTCTAGGATTTTGTTAGTTTGTGTACTAAAAGGGAATGGTTTACGCTCTGAAAGACGGCCGTTTAGTCTGTGTATATACAATCTGTTTGGTAGCCAAGCGAGTTAGAGTCCCAGGGGCCGCGCCCAAAAGTGTGGCCAGGTTAAATGCGCACGATCTTCCAGAAACAAATCCATGTTGAGTCGGCGATAAAATGGGTTGTACATGCCCCAACAAGCACACGTCGGCAACGCGCTCTAAAACCTTTCCAAACAATGGAGTTAAATATACTCATCTATAATTTTTGGGGTCTTTAGGACATCCCTTCTTAAAAAATGGAACTATATTCGCTTGCTTCCACTTCTTCGGGAAGATTCCCTGGGCCAGTGACAAAGAACAAATCTTAGCGAGCGGCACGGCAAGAGGATCACGACACTCGTACATGATCCGCGCACTGATTCCGTCCGCACCGCATGCTTTATGGACTGAAACAGTGTCTAATATTGCCCTCACCCTATTCCCGTCACACTCGATATAATCGAACAGTGGTACATCATGCGAGGTGCGTCCGGCAGGTTGACTACTTCGAGTTCTGTGAATTTAGCTGCAAATGTATGATTAAGTAGACTAGCCTTTTCCCTGTCGTCTGTTAAACATAACCATTGCGAAGCACAGCTAGTCCCCTTTTTCCACCTTTAGGACATTTAAAAAATGCCAAAAACGTTTTGGGTTAGTCTTAAAATCGTCGTTAAGACTAATGAGATAATATTTATACTTCGACCTGGACAGATTCTTAAAGTAGCGCTTCTTTTCCCCGAACTCCGCACCTGACTCCGCACTACCCTCGCGCTTCATGCGCTTGTGTGCTTTTTCTTTGTCCAGAAGAGCAATCCGCAAATCCCTATCTAACCAAGATGGATATTTACGTTTTACATGAACAATGGGAATATAATCGGCGATTGCAGATTCCAGGAGACAATAAAACAGGTCAACCGCGTCATCAACTGTCATGCCGTCTAACATACACCATGGAATCAAATGCAGGGCTGTTCCAAGACCGTCAAAATCAGCGCTCTTATAGTTAACCCATTAACGCCCAGCGGGTCATTTGCGTCCTCTGACTTTGACAGGCTGTAGAATCTGTACCAGTGAAGTGATCTTCATGTTTATGATATGGATGTGTGTTTCAGGGTGTGGGCAAGCTGGAAAAATGCATTTGAAAATTCTAGGTTTTTGTGGGACCATGTTGGTGGAACTTATTTTGGCGAGGTTTTGGTCAACGTGAGATAGCTTTGCAAATTTTGTTTTTCGCAATAACATATGGAAAGCTGAAAATGGATTGCATGATTTACTTTAAGACAAGACCACTAGGTGTCAAATGGTAAAGAAACAGTAAGACTTTCTTCAACGGCTTTGCCATGAGACATCGTCAAATATGAAGCGGACAAAAATGAACCGCTGGGCGTTGCGGACATCTGCGGGCCGCTGAAATTGAGGAAAAGGATCTGTCCTGTCCTCCCGTCTGGTGCGTTAGGTGCATAATGTTACCTAGAGGGAAGGGAGGCATTGTGGGTCTTGCGAACTCAGGGTTGCCAGTTTAGAGATTTTTCATCAAATATGAAATTTTTTAGTGCAATTTCGATACGTTTGAAAACTTTGAAGTTCATGAAATGCTTCCTAACATTTCGGGGTCTGTCTTATTTTGGAAATTATTATCATATATTTTTAACGAAAACATGTAAGATGGTTGCAGTATTTTGTGAATATATAATATTCTTTATTAGATACAATATTCAGGGGTTTTGAAAACTTATCGAAATATTAGCTCTGATTTCACTGTTAAGCTAGCAGAGCTTTGTCTTTTCTCCTTGATGGATTGTGTGTAGTAGATAGAGAGGATAGGGAACAGTAGCGGATTGAGGACTACATTGGGTGGTGGGGGTTAGGTTCTCGAGCCTCCCCCGCCATTGCCTCGGAACAGCCCTGAGTAATGCATTTACTATAGGCACACTGACATTACGGTGGGGGGGGGGGCTTGAGCCTTGCTAGGCTCCCCCTCTGTCCACTACTGATTGAAAGCCAATGACCAGCTGGCAACATGAGTTGGAAATTATCGCGGCCGCCGCGCTGGTTTGTTGTGACAAGATGGTGCAGTGTAAACGTCCGGAGCAGTATGAAATGGGTGAATGCATGGGAAGTTCTAGAACTTCTGTCTAAAACGCAACTAGCACTGTTGCGGCTTAGTTCTAGTCAAGTGAAACTACCATGAATGAACATCCCGGGGGTGAAAATACGCGGATTTTTCATTTCACTGATGAACAGATGTTTCAAGAGTTTGTGATCTGTAAAAATTGTGATATCTGTTCTTAGCACAATGGGTCTTAATTTTTCTAGGCTGTAAATGATAGTATAAGCTTCCCTTTCAATTGTTGGCCATTTTTGCTGAGCCTCGGTAAAATGATGCGAAACGTATTGTATGACCCTCGGATTATCCTCTATACGTTACATCAAGACTGAACCAATTGCAAACTGACTTGCGTCCGTGTACGGCTGGAAGTGCTGAGAAATATCGGGAAATGCCAAGATAGGTGCTTCGGTCAAACATTGTTTGAGCGTTTCGAATGCGGCTTGTGCTTCGTTGTTCCATTTAAATTTAGCATTTTTCTTTGTCGGGATCGTGAGGGGTCGAGCTATCTTACTGAACTCGGAAACGTACTTTCTGTAGTAAGATGCCATTCCTAGGAAACTTCTTACTTCTTTCACTGAAGCGGGCGGTTGCATGTTTTTGATAACTGCTATTTTGTTTGGATCTACGGAGATTCCTTCGTCTGAAACGACGTGACCTAGATAATTCAATTCTTCACATAAAATGTCACACTTTGAGATCTTTAGTTTCAAATTTGGCTTCCTCAATTTGTCACAGACGATTTTGAGATGTTGAAGGTGCTGTTCAAATGTCTCACTGAAAATGATGATATCATCAATGAAAACTCTACAAAAGGAACTTATTTCCCCTACTACCTTGTTCATGAGGTTGTTAAAATAGGCAGGAGCACCTGCCCATCCAAATGGCATTGAAAGGAACTCATAAGGTTGATTTCCGGTCGAGAAAGCCGTTTTTGGAACATCTTTGTCTTTTACTCTAACTTTGCAAAAACCTGACTTGAGATCTAAGCAGCTACGGTACTTAGATTTGCCTAATGCGTACAAAATATCCTCTGTATTGGGGATACTAGGTTCTTAGAGCCAATATTCAAGTCATTCAATTCCTCTCATTTAGTTCTGCCAGTGATACTACCATTTCAATAAAATAAGTCCTTTTGAGCCATAGGTATGTTCAGAAATAGAGCCATTTTTTGACCAACTTGCGTTTTCTACATGCATTTCCAATGGATATGCATGACACGTATTTGACCTTAGATCTGCAGTATAAAAAAAATCCCGGAAAATTTTCTAGCCCCGGTGGGTCTATTATGTGATAGGTTTCAGATCGATAGATCCTGACCTATGCAATTTTTAAACATTTTATGAGGTGAGGTCACTTGACCTGGCCTGGTGACCTGACCTGAGATGACCCCAAATAATCATTGTCAGGAAAGTTGCGTATTTGGTCAAAGATAAGTGATACCAGGTACGGCGGCGCCTTGCACCGCTGTTTTCCGGCACCGTTGGAAAAACCCGAGAGGTGTTCAAACACCCTCTCCCCACTAGGGAGAGAAAAGTACAGTGAAATTACTCACATTGCGGTAGCTTAATCCAGCGAATAGTTAGGAAATGATTTCATGGGCCCTTATGGCGTCTGTTGCCTGTATTTTGATTTTGGATCCCCATGTCAGTATATATAAATATCATAGGTAGGTACATACAAATATTTGGTTGGTGATAGAGGGCCAACCAATTTTTCCCAGTTCAGTATAGTTAGCAAGGAAAACTGACCAGAGAATTGTCCATGATATTGAAACATTCCTAATTATCTCCCCAGATTCGCATAATCAACAGCGTAAGATCTCGAAAGTAATCGACATGCCACGTTAAGCAAGCAATTAAAGAACCTTGACTTCTTTACAATTGAATTTTACAGTAGAGAAAGTCAAACGCTTTGCTTGAATATCAAACGTCATTAAATTATCGGTTTCTGAACACCTACTACCTGAGGAGGGTTCAAAGTGTACCATTAAGAAATGCCACTGTTCTGTTTGCTCAGTCAGCAAAATCGACGAACTGCTTGCTTAAAAATGAGAGGAATAATCAGCTTCCATTCAAAGCACTAGACAAAAAATATATCAAAGGCCCAAAGCGGATGCATATTCAGAAATTGGAACCTGAGTGCCCACCAGTGAAGAATAAGAAAGGTGGGATTTGACAATGTTTGAAACCAGGCTGATTTTCTAATCTCACCTTAACAAGTTTTCAGTGACGTACGTCTGGTACCTACGGATTAGAATTTATCACTTTTGACATTTTTACATTTTCCAGAGTTTTGGGTGTAAGCTGGTTATTCATAGCATTCTGAACCATGATGCCTATAAGATAAAATACCTGCTTACACACCAGTCTTGACCAGAGACCATGCCAATGCCATCATTTGCTTCACATTTACAACCGCTCTATGGCCTTTAAATGTCTTTCTGGTCTATCATTGTCAGTTTAAAGGCTTTTGCCACTTTTTTCCAGTTTTTGCCACTTTTTCGTGGTAAATACCGGTATTTACCAGTTTATGCCACTGGCCGGTACAAACTAGTTTTTACCGGTATTTTGCCAACCCTGCTCATAACCCATTTAGGCATTTATTTATCCAACTAATACCTCAACATGACTTTCGTCGTGGAACCATCGATGGTAAATGGGTTTCCTACACGTTTGATGGGGCTACGACGAGAAAAATTACTAAATCTAGGTTAAAATTTAGGGGTTTGCGTTTGTTCAATTCTAAGTCATATCCTGTCTATTTCACTGGGGGCTCAATTTCCAGGCACTGGGGGGCGTTTCTGTCGACTGGGGCGGCGAGTCCCCAGTTAACATGTTAAAAAATGACCTGTACTGATGAGAAGCAAAGTGACAAATCGATGGCGGCTGTTGCTCCTGACGGCAGCGCAATGTGGGTGGGGTGGCCGGTGTTAAGGATGTATAAGTCGTTGCGGGAAACTACATCCTCTAAGCACCTTCCACGTCGGTTGGACCGTGGGCAGCCCCAAAACGGTCTAGTGCATTAAAATCGCCTAGAATTATCTTGGGTCTCGGTAACTGCCTCACCAAGTTCTCAAACGCGCCGAATGGAAACTCCTCGGCGGGAGGAAGGTACACAAAAACAATGGTTAATTTGATGTCATTCAGGTTGACAGTCGCTGCTACTGCATGGATTTCATTTTGTAAGCGGAATGCAATTGAGAGGGTACTATAATGGACAAGAAAGGCTACTCCTCCGTGGGCGACAGAAGTGCGAACGTCGTGGCGGTATGTTTTGTAATAGCGTATGTTACGTGTGATTTTGTTTTAATTTTGTTTCTTGTAGTGCGACTGCAACGGGGGTTTTGGCGGCTATCAGCGCCTGGAGGTCGCTCGTGTTTGCTCTGAATCCACACATGTTCCACAGCAGGAAAGTTGTTTATCAGAGTAAGAGTGGTGACTAAAAGGAGTCCGTAATTAAAACTTGTCATGTTCATTGTTGGTGACTGGGCGCCTGAAACGGCACGCCCCCGCTCAGCATCTCTGTGTGGGAGTGACTAGTGCTAGGGTGTGACTTAGAAGCTAAAGTCGGAGGTTTCCAAATCCAGCCTGCTGCAAAATATGCTATCATGTATGCATTATCCAAATCTGGCCTTAATTTGGATCAATTTCTTCGGCAGACCCCCTGTACATGGGGTCTGAAATTTTCAAGCATTTACTCTGAAACCAGCAAGTGCCTTTACTGCAGGACGAGTAATTACTTCCCATAGAGAAGTTGCGGGGCCTCATTTTTAGTAATATCGGCTTGAAAAACATCAGAATGCATGTCAAAATAGTACACATAAATCTCAGGGTAGACGTGAAAAAGGAGTGAGTGGATCCTAACCTGGATTAAATCGTAAAAACGGTATTTTTATAAAAAAGATGACCGAAATCGGTCAAAAATGGGTAAAACGTGCCCGCTTTGAGGACCATAGTCAAACAGGCCACCTCTGAATCCGCCCATGCACCAACAAGCATGACCAATAAGCACCCTGAGAAGCAATGGCGGATACAAGGGGGCTGGGGCTGGGGAGCTTAAGCTCCCCAAAATACCAGACTGCCTATAGAAACTGCATAGCCGGAGGCTGCTCTGAGGCAGTTGGCCCAAAACCTCTAGATCCTCCCCCGAATAAAGAATCCACTGCCGAGAATGCTAAGCTCTTACTGTTAGAAGATACAATATGCCGTGATAAAGTTGCGTACACTGAACAACCAAATTGTCATAAACAAGTGCCAAGTGGTCCATTCACTAAAGTAAAATGCAACTCCTGAATGCTCACTCCTTATCCTAACTCTCCAGCGACTTCTGCAAATCTCCCATGGTCATCTCAGCTCTTAACGTCTTTTCGAAAACGCGCAGAGATTCTTGGCGTAAGTCATAGGCGGATCCAGGAGGGGGCAAGGGGAGGGGCACGTGCCCCCGATCGTGAGGCTCCCGCTGGTCGTCTGCCTCGACTCCCAGGCGGCTCTCTCCACCCTGGCGAGAGGAGCCGCGGGGCAGACGGCGCCGTTGGGCTCAGATATCTGGCATCTCCTCTCCGCCATCACGACAAGAGGCCAGAATGTATATCTGCAGTGGGTCCCGGCCCACTGCGTCCTCGACAGAAACGAACGCGCCGACACTCTGGCGAAGGAGGCATCTGGCCTGCCACAAGCAGAAGTGCCAGTAGATGTCAGGACAGCAACTAAGGCTGTGGCCCGCGACACTACCAAGAGATGGATCGCGGGCAGGCCGGACAGCCTACACAAGCGCATCATGGGGGTCACCTGCCGCCCCCCGTCACCGGCGAGGACAGAGAGGCGGCCGTAGGCGTGCACCAGCTGAGGGCCGGCCACTCCAGTACCTGCATCGCATCGGCCACCACCCCTCTCCGGTGTGTTCGCAGTGCGACAACAAGAGGTGCCCAGCGGCGCTTTGCACCGTTTGCCGCGAGGAGGCCGACACGCCGGAGCATGTGCTCCTGCGCTGCCCGTCCCTCGCCGGCACCCACCTGCGCCATCGAGGCAGCATCCACATCAACCCGGAGCAGCTGCGGGACGGCGACCTGGTGGCGACCTTGGCCGGCGGCTACCTCTGCCACAGGGAGCCGCTGGGCTATGGTCCGCGAAGGACCCAGAGGGAATAAACAACAACAACAACAGCCCTCTCGCCGCCCCTTGAAATGGTCACGGCGCCCCCTGAAAGGTCGATGGCGCCCCCTGAAATGGATGCAAAAATCAGCACCCTCCGATAGGATTTTGCGCCCATCTGATAGGTATGCCGGTCAAAAGTGGCGCTTCCCCGGCCGGATGGCACCCCCCCGATCGGCAATTCTGGATCCGCCTATGGCGTTAACATCATTTGAAGATTTTTGAAAGCTTTTTTAGGCAGAGCAGCTCTGAGCTCTTCGGGTGAGCGATGTTGCTGATCTTGCCGTATCGGACATCGACATACAGCCTCTGGTTTTTCGTCATCTCATTATCCACCGATTTTTCTAGGTAGCTCTTCACCTGATGTGATTTTGCGAGAGTCCACCGACTTCAGTCAGCTTGTGAAGGTCACAGTTGTACAATTTGTACTCAATGTCTCCCTGCATTTCTTCTTGGCTTTCGTTGTAATTTTTATCAAGAGCCTTTGAGTCTACTGACGTCTTTTCTTCCCCTTCTTTAACCTCCTTTTTCCATCGTCTGCTGTTGCTTCGTCCCCCTCTCCACTCCGGCTGCCAATCTCTTGTCCACCAAGCTTATTCAGTACATCTTCCTTTCCCAGCGCTGGTCCTCCCGGAAATCCCATTCTACCTGTGACATCTTGCCATCGTAGAAGTATTCCTGTTTCAGCAGAAACCCCGGATTCTGAGAGGAAATGTCCAACATAGTGGTGCGGAGCGTTTTCACGTACGGTTTCACCTTCTCTTCCTTCGCTTGTTTCCACTTCTCCAAACTCCTCTCCTGCCAGGCCCTGGCCATCGTGTTGAACTCAGGGTAAATATTGAGAACATCCTTGACAGTATGTCTCTCCTATTTTGGGTACAAGGTACAGTAAACCAAGTGCTCTAGGAGCTGAGGTGACACGGATGGCGGACTTCTGCACATTCGGCTGGATATTTTCCCCCTCCCTCCGGGGTATCAGATGGAAAATCATAACTTCAATCACGTTCTGTTGGAGGGAAGAAAACCGGTACTAAAGTCAGTCCACTCAGAAGACATGGGCAGCCACAGACTTCTGGGACTTGGATCTCAGGTTGCGAAGCAAGACCCCATAGTGGTTTCACCGGCCAGGGGAGCCAGCGGAAGTCGGCTAAGGACAGGAAACAATAAGCAGCGTTCTGAAAATCGCAGGGACTTTCCTACGCTATATTGCACTCATATGTATCGCTTTCAGTTTTACTAGAGCTGCTATTTTAGCCGGCACTTTTAGGTTTGGAAAGTTTTTTTTCAAATTGGTAGGATGGTACGAAACATTTTACCACGCTCTTGTTTGATACGAAGCATTCAAAGTATGCTCCTATTGCAATACATGGCTGTTATACTGATGAGTGTTCACTATGTTGCCATACTGTGTGATGTCTTAGAATCACGAACGCAAAAATAAAGGCCTCTAGAACTGATATCTAGTCAGCAATGGCTTGTAGCGCAGTGACTTCAGTGGCTGGTTTTGTGACAAAAACATGAAAATTTCAGACCTCATGTACAGGGGGTCTATCGGAGTGATTTTTAGAAACTAAATACGCAGAGTGTATTAAAATAAACCATACCCTCTTTTTAAACTGGGTGATTAAAAGTTGGTCCTAAGTCACACCCCTACTAGTGCGTCACTCCTGCAGCCTTTCCCTTGAAATAGAGCGCCTTGCATGCTCTCTTGATTGGGAACGGTACCTATCCCCGCGGTCCTGTGTTACTGAATTTGAGCGACCTCGTTCGCAGCCCCGTCTTTGGCCTGAGGGGTTTGTTTGTTTGTGCTGAGGTAGAGTGGGGTTCACGTTCAGGTAGCTACGATAAACTTCCTCGGTCTGACGCCTACAACGTGGTGGTGTCTTCGTGGTGGCTGGAATGTCCGGCCGTGGAGGCCGGGTGGGCGGCGGAGGCATGCCTGAGCCTTCGTCCTTTTGAGTGTTAACTTTTCCAATTGTTGCTGTGGGCACGAGTCTAAGCTTTTTACTTTGTTGTTGTTACTGTACTTTGTTTATAGTTTCTTTTATAACTTGTGTCTGTGCTTGTCAGAGCCGCATGACGAAATCCATGGAGCGAAGCGCATTGAGATTTCTCAAGCGGCTCTATTCTGGCCGCTCAGACGAGTCTCGAAGTGGTCTGTTGTTGTTGGCGTCTGTCAGTCCTGAGAATTGATGTCAGAGCTCTGGAATTTTGTAGGGTGATAGCCCTTATGCTCCAGACACCCAAACTGAAGCCCCGAGTTGAAATCAAAAATAGTTTTTGAGAAATTTTGGCTCAAACATTTGCTGTTTTATATTTTTGTAATTTTTACTCCTTAAGCTACGAGCTTGAAATTCATGCCCTTTTCAATAGGTAACAAGGGCCAGCTAGGGAACAAAAATGAGCTGATCCAATAATATTTATTGCGCGAAAACGCTTTATTTCTCACGCGAGCAAAAAACCTACTTAAAGTTGATGGCCGACTTGGACGCTCGAAATATCAGAAGGCAACTTTCAGTTAGCTGAAAGACAGTTACCTAGGGCTAGGTAGGTCAATTTTCTTGTGCTTAGGCATAGTTTTGAGTGCAAAACGTAAAATTTTGACCTACTTTTTACAGTTCTTCCGGAAGAGTAAATTTTGGTTCATTTCATTTCAACGTTAATATCTCACAATCTAATTGACCGATTTGAGTTTTCATTTCAAATAATGAACGAACATTGCTTCCGCCTGATAATATTTGGAGATGGAAATTGTGAATGTGAAATTCTTTCTTTTATAGGCATAAGTACAAATTGAGTCAAAAAACTTTTTATTTGCATCTTCCTGGTTCCAAGCTCATGTCACTCACAAACTCAGAACTGCCATGGCTGAATAGGAAAGTTACTTGCGGTCATTTCGCTCACTTATACTACCCACCTATCTCTAATGGCTTTCGAGTAATTAGTCCAAAATGTATTACAAGATGCTAAATTTCTCGGACCACCTTTGCTTCTCACCATGGTTTCAAGTCCTTAAAATGGATGGAAGTGGAAGAAATTTGGCATGAAGCTAGCTTAGGATCCTAGCTCGACGATACAAGTAATTTCAGCCCAAAAGAATGCTTGGTTCGTCTTCTAGAAGCACATTTATATCGTGCCTTTTCGGGACAAGCACAGCACCCGGCGCCAGCGGCCCGGCATATTCGGCGGAGTTGTACCAGCCAGTGACCTCCTGACGGGTCACAGCTGTTCAGCTAGTGAGAGGGTAAGTAGTATGGCACGGTGGTCTAGTGGTTAGAGGCCCTGTCTCTTGATCAGGTAGGTCCGGTTCGAATCCGGGGGTGACCACGTACTCTTTATTGGTTATTTCAAAGAAAAGAATGATAAAACTGACTTGCAGGCTTATGAAGAGATACATTAAGAACGAAATATGGTTTGCTTTCAGCACATTGTCATGCGGCTCTCCTGCGCCGGTGGGGCGTTAGCCCAGGTCGCAGACCGGAGTATTCTCTGGCTCCGGTCGACTGAGGAGGGTCAGTTCGACTGAGCGTGGGTGCAGTGAGCTCGGTCGCTGCAGGACCTTTGGAAGGATGTGGAGCAGTCAGTGGTCAGTACAGAGCTCGGACCTCGAGTAGTATCTTGTGTAGCAATCTCACCTGTGGGAGAAGCCGCAGGTGACCAGCAGGTTGTTGTGTACGTCCATGTCGTTGAGGCTGGCCGAGTGGGCGTCCAGCGTGTGCAGCGGCCGCAGACTGGTGGGGTCCCGAAGCGTCACCTTACCAGCGCTATCACCGCAGCACAGCAGCCGCGGGTGGTGCCGCAAGATGGCGCATCCGTTAGGGCCAATGTCCATCTAGGGTGGAATTGCAGCGGCGGTTAAAAGAGCGGAAAGACGGAGTAGAGCTAAACATTAGCAGCAATTTTTCACATTAAACAACCGACGACTCGTCTTTTCAATTAAAAACCACTCTTGAACCACTGTGCTCGCTAAATCATGTCTGGTTCACGATGATGGCCAACAGCGCAGATCCAATGGAACACACGAGCAGGTTTAACAAGCTTTAGGGAGCGTCCATAAGTAACGCAACGTATAGGTGGGGGTGCTGGAGGCAGCCACAGAGTCATCAAACAGTACAATGAGCAGGGAGGGGCACGGGCACAAAAACAGCCTTGGTATTGGGGCACACCACAATTGAGGGCCACACCGGGAAAAAGGGCACTTCTTAACGTAGCCTAAAAAAAACTTACAATATTTTAGTTTATATTAAATGTGGGCATCCTTGGTCCCAAAAATGCAAATCTAGCATTGGCAGAGAAGGAGAACGCAGCAAAAAACGGAAAAAAGGAACAAAATATTCCCAATATATCATGAAAGAAGCAAAAAAAGCTATTTTGGTTAGATTTAAGGACAAGTCAGCCAGCTAATGGAAGTACTTAATATCAGAGACATCAGCGCAGCCTGTGATACTTTCCACTATGTGCAAGCTAAGGCATATTGGAGTCGAAAATTCATTTGTTAAAATTATATAACAACTGTAGCACGGTCCTCAAAAAGAGTAATAGTGATAAAAACACGAGCTGTCCGGTTGTTTGTCCTATATATAGGCATATTGAGGCCCAAGTTCAGGAAAACGTAATAGGTCACACACCAAATTTTCTGCAAGATGAACCAACCGATGTCAGCAAGTCACCTTGGGCCGGGGTGGCCTAGTGGCTTCGTTGCCAGTCTACGGATCGGATAGCATGGATTAACGTGGGTTCAAACCCCACGGCGGGAAACCACCTTCCGTGTCCAATCTGACCCGGTGGAGAGGATCCTTTAACACCCACGCCAATACTCCCTGTAATTGGGCAAGTGTGCCTGTTGGGAGTGGCCCCAATAAAAAACTAGCACAGAGTGTAAATAGCTTCGCTTTAACATGAAAAGATCCGAATTCAGCTACAATATGCGAATATTTATAACGACCTTTTTCTGTTTTTGGCACGTTTTTGACAAAACTGAAAAATTTGAGCTCGATACTCGACCCCTAGAACTTATTTGATTTGGCTGATTTTGGAATTAATGGAACCAGAATGAGCCAAATAATGGCAAGTCACCCCCACCTATAAATTTTAAAACTTCATGAAATATGCACTACCCTACCCTATAGGCGCATTGAGGCCCAAGTTCAGGAGAATGTAAAAGGTTACACAAGAAAATCACCTGCAAGGGAAGCAGCCACTGGTAAAAGGCACTAAAACATTTCATCGCGTCGTTCCGCTGGGCATGAAAACTGCTGCGTAACCTATGACGTCCTCCAACAAGCTCTGTGTTCGAAGTGTCCAGGGCTGAATTCTGAGTGGAAATGAAAAATGTTTAATGATATGATGTACACATCAGACACTGAAAGAAACTGTTGTTTGTCCCAGGGGGCGGACATGAGATACCTCTCTAGAATTCTGGGGGTTTTGAAGGTTCCATTTCTGGGTTTGGCCGTTTTTTTTGCAGCAAAATTTAACATGTAATTCCAATGGGACTGTTTGCAGGGATTTGGGGCACGGGCCAGTTGGAAAATTTAAGCGGTGTTTAAGGGTATATTTTTATTTTTGGTATGTAAAATTGATCAGGCTATCTTCTGGGTGCAGTTTTTAGTCCCTGACATGCTTTTATGACAAGGAAAATCCACTATGAATTTCATGCTAATTCCTTCAGAATTCTGTTTCGAATGTTTCGCTCAACCAATCAGAACGCTGTATTCTACTTTCTGCTACCAGAATCTAAGGTATCTTGAACAAAACCCTCCAAAATACTACCATATGCTCAACATGCTGCCAAATAAGGCAGTCACCTGGCTGTCATGTCCGAACCGTATCTGTAGGAACCGTGGTTTGTCCCAATTTTGGCGGTTAATATCGTATCACATGTTGAAACAAACTGTTTTTAGTTCGAGTTTTGTAGTTTGGTATTGATTATGATTGCATATTTATTGCTGCAACACGTACAACTCAAGACCAATTATACCACAGGGAAATGTAATGTTACATCCACAGGATCTTTACGTGTGGGACGCATCTGATAACAGAAAACTGGCGGCGCCTTTCAAATGGCAGGTGTCTCGACAATGGTGTAATGTGATAAAATAGCAGAGGCCATTTTAAGTCATAAACTAAGGTCACCCAAGTTCGGCATGACTTTGTAATGCTCCAACATATCCGGAGCACCATGAACCTGTTAACCTTGAAATGAAATCGGTAGCGACATGTTTGCATACATTTCTTTCAAATGACATGCAAGGTCAAGCTAGGTCATTTAGTCAGGTTATAACAAGGGTTGTTTTAGATCCAAGGCACAAGTAATGGTACACAATCTGTGGTAGGTAAGTGATCAGCGTTCATTTGACTTTCATATCAGCCATGTTGTAGCGCATCAGCACGAAAGGTACTTACAATGAGCGTTTTACCCTAGGTGATGACCTCTGTGACCTGTTACTTAATCTGAGTTACAAAGAAATTCATCCATTACTGGTTAGCTTATACCCTGAGGATCACCCAGTGAAAAATGAAAATTTGAAAATAGGCCTTTCCAAAAAAAATATTAATTTAAAGAAAAGGTCACAAGGTCACAAAGTCAAAACCTGACCTGAGGTCAAAGTTTATATTTTTCTTATATAGCCCGTTGTATATTCTATCCATTGGTATCAATTTTAATTAATTTCGATCAGCTACTTTTAAGCTACAAAATTATTTCTGTTTCGATGTTTGCGTTGACCTCGAAACTTTAATAACTTCTATCTGGTGACCTCCTTAACCTTGGGACCTGAAAATGGGCCCAATTTTTTCGTTTGTATAGGGAACATGGGGTACAAAATGTGGTAGAAATCTGAGGGGACATGGTGGACTTTTTGGTGCCTCCCTGGACGATTTGTGCTGCAATGACCAATGTATATGGTGATTTGGAGATGGGTGAATAATAGGGTGCGCATTATAACACTTTTTCCGAAATCGAAACTTTTTCACGCGGTTTTAGACGGTAGACACAAATATAAGGACAACCCTGCAAAAAATCGTCATTTCCTCGAGTTTAAGCAACGGATTTTCACTTTTTAACCCTCCCCCAGTGGGGCGGAAGGGTGCTGACTATCCCCCTACATATTTTTTGTCTTCACGGAGAATGTTGTTGTTGTTGTTGTCCTCCCCCGGGCCGGCCTACGGCCGGCCGTAGCACAGGGGCTCTTGGTGAGTCCGGTAGCAGCAGGCCAAGGCCGCTACGGCCCCGCCGTCCCGGAGCTGCGTCGGGTCGGGGTATATGGTGCCGAATATGCGAAGCCTCGCTCCCGCCAGACTGGGGCACCGAAGCAGGACATGCTCCGGGGCGTCCGGCCCCTATCGGCACACGATGCATCGTGCAGCGGGGCACT
Source organism: Lepas anatifera (assembly GCA_034440635.1). Classification (NCBI taxonomy): domain Eukaryota; kingdom Metazoa; phylum Arthropoda; class Thecostraca; family Lepadidae; genus Lepas; species Lepas anatifera. The sequence goes on along the minus strand of JAOTON010001533.1, from coordinate 596,086 downwards.
CGCGGTTGGGACACTGCTGGCAGGCGGGCGACGGGAGACGGCCGATGCGGTGCAGGTACTGTCCTGAGCGGCTCCAGTGACCTGCCCGCAGTTGGTGGACATTGACGGCGTCCTCCCGCACGTCGGTGAGGACCGGAGCCGGCATCCGGTCCCCCATAATTCGCCTGAAAAGGCTGTCGGCCCAGCGGCAACGCCAGGCCTTAGAGGCGGCGCGGGCGACAGCTCGGGATAGGCTGCTGACGTCCACAGGGGTGTCCCCCTGTGGGAGGCTGGAGGCCCCCTTGGCCAGCACGTCCGCAGCTTCATTACCAGGTAGTCCACAGTGTGCAGGGACCCACTGTAGGAATACTTGACGTCCCCCTGCGGTGGCACGCAGCAGGAGGCGCCAGACGGAGGCACCCATCAGAGACCGCTGCGCGCCGGCTCCACCCGCCAGGGTGGCCAGCGCGGCCTGGGAGTCCGTACATAGGACGATGGGTACGGTGTCGTCTCCCATGGAATCCAGCGCAGTCTCCAGGGCAGCCCGCATCGCTGTGAGCTCAGCGCGCGTGCTGCTACAGAAGGCGCCGGCAGGAACGGCGACCTCCTGCGTCCGGCCCGAGGGTCGGGTGACGACGGCGCCGCCCCCTCCGTCGTGGGTACCTCGCTCCGCTGAGCCGTCGCTCCAGATCCAGATGGCCTGATCTGGGAGGGTGGCCAGGAGTTCCTCGGTCGCCGTTCGCCGCCGGGTGGTCGTGGCCTCGCGACTGGCCCCCGGGACGTCCAAGCGGATGGACGCCCCGCTCCTGTCCACCCACGGGGGATGGTGACGTGTAGCCACTCCTCCACAGGGGCACCGACAGCACCCGCCAGCGCCAAGGCCCGCGTCCCGACAGCGCGCCAGCCGGTGGTGGTAAGAAGGCGCTGGGGTGCCGTGCGCTCGGCGGTCTTTCGGAGGGGGTCGTCCTCCCGAAGAGCCGCCGCCGTGCAGGTTAGCCTCGCGGCCAGAACCTGCCGTCGCACCCTGACGGGCACGATTCCCGCCTCGGCCATCAGCGGGTCTCGTGGGGTGCCGGCGGGGCATCCCGTAATCACGCAAGCCGCCGCCCTGAGCTCACGTTCCAGTAGCTCCACGTGGCTCTCGGACGCCGCGGGCAGTCACGAGAATCGGCGGCGCCAAGCGCCACCGTACATGGCACAGCTTATCATTAATCAATTCTGAAACTTCCCCTAAAAATTTAAGTTCGGGTCATCTCGGGTCAGGTCACCAGACCAGGTCACGTGACCTCACTCCAAAACATTTTTGGGATTGCATAACTCAGAGAAGCGTTAATTTATCAATGTGAAATCTACATCATATAATAAGCTCACCGGGGGCTACAAACTATGTTTCGGAATTTTGTATATTGTTGACCTAAGGTCAGGTACGAGTCATGACCTCTCCATTGGAAATGCATGGGGAAAGCGCAAATTTGCCGAAAAATGTTGTTTTCCGTATATAAAGCTTATAGGGACTTGTTATTCCCGGGATCGTAGTATCGCAGGTTATTCGCAAGGTTAATTTTGCAATTTTTGACCTGTGACCTCTGAGAGGTCATTTGAATCTACCTAAGCAGGTTTTGAGACTTATGTCAATAACTGCGCAGTAAATTGCAATAGAGCTCTCATTTGGATACCACTATGTTTGATTTGTCATGTTTGACAAGTCAAGTTTGTTGTCAAGTTTGTCAAGTTTGACAAGTTTGACATTTATTTCGGAAGAACATTCATGCCGCACACGTGAGTCTGTGGGGCCGGTCCGGATGACGCTGAGACTGCTGCACGTGGAAAGCGCGGTGCCAGGCAAACAGTGTGATGTGCTGCTGGATAAAACATTACAATAAACTTACAACTTATGTGTATATGTGTGTGTGTATATATATATATATATATATATATATATATATATATATATAGTGATATAGGTGAACACACAGAAATTTATTTAAGTTATATTTAATTTACAAACGTTTCACTGTTGCACAGCTTCATCAGTGTAATACCAAATTATAAAAATATCAATATCAAATTACAAAGTTCAGCACACAGCAGGACACAATATTTCAAACTGATTCGACAGGACATGATTTTGATTTTCATTTCTTTTCTTCTCCAGTTCTCGTGCTTAATGTTTTATGTTTTTTCTTTTATAGCTAGTTTTGCCCCCCAAGACGCCCAACTTACAAAACCTGACCGAAGGTTAGTGTTCGGAAGAACTGAAATGAAGGCTGCTTCGAGTGTTTTCCTAATCTGCTTGTTTTCCGTTTCGGCTAAAACTTCAGAGCTATCAAATTTTGGTAAGTGGTCACATTTGTCTATGTGAACTACTAACGCATTTGATGTTCTATGAAATCTAACGTCGCGCTTATGTTCCTGTATCCTTGTTTTCAAACCTCTGCCCGTTTCCCCTATATAAGATTTTGAACATCCAGAACATGGAATGCTGTAAACTATGTTGTTTTCAGAAGTAACCCTTTCTTTATGTTTTAGAATTTCTCCAGTCTTCGCTCCTGAAACTATCCCTACATTCAAACCTGAACGTGCTAAGAATTTTGAAATCGTAGTAGCTGCTTTCGAGTTCGGAATGGATATGTAGCGGTCTGATTTAGAATCGGGTTTTTTCTTGACGTGTTTTCCTTTATAAATCTTCTCTGCCTTTTGTTTGAGCATGAATAGCCACCCTCGGGGATATTTAAGTGTTTCAAATCGTTTGCAGATATGATCTATTTCAGCATGTAGATATTCAGCACTGCAAATCCTAAATGCTCGTAAAAAGAAGCCGATCACAATGCCGCTTTTTGTTTTTCACTATGTCCAGAAAAATAATGAATGTAGTCCTCTTTGTTTGTTGGTTTTCTGTAAACCTTAAATTTTAGTCCATGATCAGTCCGAATGATTACGGTATCCAGGAATGCTAAGGAATTTTCACTTTCGATCTCTAAGGTGAATTGTATATTTTGGTCAACATTGTTGAGCCTCGTTAATTTTTCTTCCAGATTCATGTTTTTGGGAACTGCTATAAAGATATCGTCGACGTATCGAACCCAGAAGCTATCCCGCCCCATGATTTCTTGGTATTTTTCCTGTTCTAGACGCTCCATGTATAAACATGCGGCTACCGGGCTCAGGGGGATCCCATAGCAAGTCCTCTACATTGTACATACTCATTTCCGTCAAAAGTAAACGAACCAAAGTGCATGCACAATGTTACCAGCCCTATGAAGTGTGATTTAGATAATGGAAGCGTATTTACATCAATCACGTCAACAGCGGATTTGATAGCTTTTAATGCTCCATCTATCGGCACATTTGTGAATAGAGATATTACGTCCAGGCTTGCAAGTTTCATGTTATTTATGTTTACGCCCTTCAGCCTATCCATGAGTTCTGATGTGTTCCTTAAATGGGTCCCACTTATCACTCCCAGGCATTTACTTAGTGGTTTAGCTAAGATTTTAGCCAGTTTATGGGGTGCACTGCCGATACCAGAAATTATAGGTCTCATGGGAATGTTTGGTTTGTGCACTTTTGGAAGTCCTTTTAGTTGGGGTGGTCTGGGGGCCTCCTCGATGAGATTTAGTAGCTTCTTTCCTTTTTCAGATTTTTCAAAATTCTCCGTGCTTCTTTGTTGAATGATTTTGCTTCCTTTGCTGAATGCCCGTTCTTCGACTTCTTGTAAGTTTCTAAGTCATTGAGAAGATTCTTCATTTTTTCTTTGTAGGCTGAACTATCCATGATGATGACACCCCCTCCCTTATCTGCCTGCGTCACTATTATGTTTTCATCGTTTGCAAGATCTTTTAAAGCTTTTAGATATCTGTTTGGAAGGGTTGATGTCTCTTTTTTCGCCAGTGCATAGCAGCAAGCCAAAACACCTTGAATGAAACCTTTTTCTGTGTCACTATCGTTCCACCTGTAATTGCGATTCACGTGTTCCACAAATGTAAATTTATCTTTGCCGGAGTCAAATTTCAGCCCAAAGGAGAGAGCCTGTTTTTCTTCCTCTGATAGCGTTCTTGATGAAAGATTAGTCACTATGTTTTCGTTACCAGCAACGTTCCATGGGCTTTCTTGGCACAGCTTCTTAAGTTTTAATCGCAGACTGGCTTGTTGCGTCGTATTGAGCTCTTTAAGCTTTTGTTCGTGGTACGATGATAAGTGCGTTCCGGTTCGTTCGTTCTTTAACTCGTATATTCTATGTTTCAAATGTTCACAAGCTTCTTCTAAGTATGCTTTTGCAGAGTCCGTAAAGGGTTTCGTGTCACTTCTAAGTTGTATCGGAGACGACCTAGGTAGAACTTTTCTTGCAAGCAATCTGTAAGAAACTTGAGTCTGTTGAAGCAGCTTGAAATCTTCTTCCTGGTGCTGAATTCTTTAAGTATATCTTTAACATTTCTTCTGTGTCCACCAGACAAATGTGGGGTTATCACAGACATAATGTGATATAGGTGAACACACAGAAATTTATTTAAGTTATATTTAATTTACAAACGTTTCACTGTTGCACAGCTTCATCAGTGTAATACCAAATTATAAAAATATCAATATCAAATTACAAAGTTCAGCACACAGCAGGACACAATATTTCAAACTGATTCGACAGGACATGATTTTGATTTTCATTTCTTTTCTTCTCCAGTTCTCGTGCTTAATGTTTTATGTTTTTCTTTTATAGCTAGTTTTGCCCCCAAGACGCCCAACTTACAAAACCTGACCGAAGGTTAGTGTTCGGAAGAACTGAAATGAAGGCTGCTTCGAGTGTTTTCCTAATCTGCTTGTTTTCCGTTTCGGCTAAAACTTCAGAGCTATCAAATTTTGGTAAGTGGTCACATTTGTCTATGTGAACTACTAACGCATTTGATGTTCTATGAAATCTAACGTCGCGCTTATGTTCCTGTATCCTTGTTTTCAAACCTCTGCCCGTTTCCCCTATATAAGATTTTGAACATCCAGAACATGGAATGCTGTAAACTATGTTGTTTTCAGAAGTAACCCTTTCTTTATGTTTTAGAATTTCTCCAGTCTTCGCTCCTGAAACTATCCCTACATAAACATAAAAAAGGGTTACTTCTGAAACCAACATAGTTTACAGCATTCCATGTTCTGGATGTTCAAAATCTTATATAGGGGAAACGGGCAGAGGTTTGAAAACAAGGATACAGGAACATAAGCGCGACGTTAGATTTCATAGAACATCAAATGCGTTAGTAGTTCACATAGACAAATGTGACCACTTACCAAAATTTGATAGCTCTGAAGTTTTAGCCGAAACGGAAAACAAGCAGATTAGGAAAACACTCGAAGCAGCCTTCATTTCAGTTCTTCCGAACACTAACCTTCGGTCAGGTTTTGTAAGTTGGGCGTCTTGGGGGCAAAACTAGCTATAAAAGAAAAACATAAAACATTAAGCACGAGAACTGGAGAAGAAAAGAAATGAAAATCAAAATCATGTCCTGTCGAATCAGTTTGAAATATTGTGTCCTGCTGTGTGCTGAACTTTGTAATTTGATATTGATATTTTTATAATTTGGTATTACACTGATGAAGCTGTGCAACAGTGAAACGTTTGTAAATTAAATATAACTTAAATAAATTTCTGTGTGTTCACCTATATCACATTATGTCTGTGATAACCCCACATTTGTCTGGTGGACACAGAAGAAATGTTAAAGATATACTTAAAGAATTCAGCACCAGGAAGAAGATTTCAAGCTGCTTCAACAGACTCAAGTTTCTTACAGATTGCTTGCAAGAAAAAGTTCTACCTAGGTCGTCTCCGATACAACTTAGAAGTGACACGAAACCCTTTACGGACTCTGCAAAAGCATACTTAGAAGAAGCTTGTGAACATTTGAAACATAGAATATACGAGTTAAAGAACGAACGAACCGGAACGCACTTATCATCGTACCACGAACAAAAGCTTAAAGAGCTCAATACGACGCAACAAGCCAGTCTGCGATTAAAACTTAAGAAGCTGTGCCAAGAAAGCCCATGGAACGTTGCTGGTAACGAAAACATAGTGACTAATCTTTCATCAAGAACGCTATCAGAGGAAGAAAAACAGGCTCTCTCCTTTGGGCTGAAATTTGACTCCGGCAAAGATAAATTTACATTTGTGGAACACGTGAATCGCAATTACAGGTGGAACGATAGTGACACAGAAAAAGGTTTCATTCAAGGTGTTTTGGCTTGCTGCTATGCACTGGCGAAAAAAGAGACATCAACCCTTCCAAACAGATATCTAAAAGCTTTAAAAGATCTTGCAAACGATGAAAACATAATAGTGACGCAGGCAGATAAGGGAGGGGGTGTCATCATCATGGATAGTTCAGCCTACAAAGAAAAAATGAAGAATCTTCTCAATGACTTAGAAACTTACAAGAAGTCGAAGAACGGGCATTCAGCAAAGGAAGCAAAATCATTCAACAAAGAAGCACGGAGAATTTTGAAAAATCTGAAAAAGGAAAGAAGCTACTAAATCTCATCGAGGAGGCCCCCAGACCACCCCAACTAAAAGGACTTCCAAAAGTGCACAAACCAAACATTCCTATGAGACCTATAATTTCTGGTATCGGCAGTGCACCCCATAAACTGGCTAAAATCTTAGCTAAACCACTAAGTAAATGCCTGGGAGTGATAAGTGGGACCCATTTAAGGAACACATCAGAACTCATGGATAGGCTGAAGGGCGTAAACATAAATAACATGAAACTTGCAAGCCTGGACGTAATATCTCTATTCACAAATGTGCCGATAGATGGAGCATTAAAAGCTATCAAATCCGCTGTTGACGTGATTGATGTAAATACGCTTCCATTATCTAAATCACACTTCATAGGGCTGGTAACATTGTGCATGCACTTTGGTTCGTTTACTTTTGACGGAAATGAGTATGTACAATGTAGAGGACTTGCTATGGGATCCCCCTGAGCCCGGTAGCCGCATGTTTATACATGGAGCGTCTAGAACAGGAAAAATACCAAGAAATCATGGGGCGGGATAGCTTCTGGGTTCGATACGTCGACGATATCTTTATAGCAGTTCCCAAAAACATGAATCTGGAAGAAAAATTAACGAGGCTCAACAATGTTGACCAAAATATACAATTCACCTTAGAGATCGAAAGTGAAAATTCCTTAACATTCCTGGATACCGTAATCATTCGGACTGATCATGGACTAAAATTTAAGGTTTACAGAAAACCAACAAACAAAGAGGACTACATTCATTATTTTTCTGGACATAGTGAAAAAAACAAAAAGCGGCATTGTGATCGGCTTCTTTTTACGAGCATTTAGGATTTGCAGTGCTGAATATCTACATGCTGAAATAGATCATATCTGCAAACGATTTGAAACACTTAAATATCCCCGAGGGTGGCTATTCATGCTCAAACAAAAGGCAGAGAAGATTTATAAAGGAAAACACGTCAAGAAAAAACCCGATTCTAAATCAGACCGCTACATATCCATTCCGAACTCGAAAGCAGCTACTACGATTTCAAAATTCTTAGCACGTTCAGGTTTGAATGTAGGGATAGTTTCAGGAGCGAAGACTGGAGAAATTCTAAAACATAAAGAAAGGGTTACTTCTGAAAACAACATAGTTTACAGCATTCCATGTTCTGGATGTTCAAAATCTTATATAGGGAAACGGGCAGAGGTTTGAAAACAAGGATACAGGAACATAAGCGCGACGTTAGATTTCATAGAACATCAAATGCGTTAGTAGTTCACATAGACAAATGTGACCACTTACCAAAATTTGATAGCTCTGAAGTTTTAGCCGAAACGGAAAACAAGCAGATTAGGAAAACACTCGAAGCAGCCTTCATTTCAGTTCTTCCGAACACTAACCTTCGGTCAGGTTTTGTAAGTTGGGCGTCTTGGGGGGCAAAACTAGCTATAAAAGAAAAAACATAAAACATTAAGCACGAGAACTGGAGAAGAAAAGAAATGAAAATCAAAATCATGTCCTGTCGAATCAGTTTGAAATATTGTGTCCTGCTGTGTGCTGAACTTTGTAATTTGATATTGATATTTTTATAATTTGGTATTACACTGATGAAGCTGTGCAACAGTGAAACGTTTGTAAATTAAATATAACTTAAATAAATTTCTGTGTGTTCACCTATATCACATTATGTCTGTGATAACCCCATATATATATATATATTATGTGTATATATATTATGTATTATGTATATATATATATATATATATATATATATATATATATATGACTTTCACTTCTTAGCTTGAAAATTGTTCAACACATAAAGATCGTATTCCTGTTCTGCCAAAACACAAACTACGAATCTGTTGCAATATTAAATCATTATTTAACAAATAAAGAAAGCAAAGTGCACTCCATCACTCAGGCTGAAAAGCAAAGCGACATCGGAACCAATTTTGACAAGTAGGGCTAGTGCTGACACCCCTCAATTTTTTTAAATTCTGTCCAAGTTGTTCCCAGCACGGCTGTTGGAGTCGGAGTCTCACTTAAGTCATCAATGAACTTGTTACGGAGACCCCAACCCCACCACCCGAACGAGAGAAGACCCACAATGAAGGGTTAATTTAGAAGCCAAAGCTTAAAGTCTCACAAAGCACGGGGACGGCCACCTCACTCAGGTCACCCTCTCACCAGTCAGTTGCCGGCCGACCTTCGCCGGATAAACTATTGAGCGCCCGAGCGTCTCAGGGGAACCGATCCCACGCCTGGACACGCACTGCCACTGCATGCTTCTGAGCAGTGAGCCGGAGCACAACGCCTTACCAACTGAGCTACCGGGGCGGCAATTCGGCTCCTGAGCGGGGTAGCGAAAAATATAAGAATGGTTTGATAGACCATTGAACCGATTAAGAAACTCTTCCCATAAAGTTTTAGCTCAGAGTAATATTGAAGTCATTAAAGGTCAACATCGTACAATTTAGAAGACTTTTTACTCTAGCGTTTGGCTGAGTTAAGTTAGAGCCAAAATTTAAACCTCATTCGATGCCTCTTTTTATGGCGATTGAAATGATCTACAATATGACCATACTAGACCAAAGTATAAAAATAGCATGACCTATGGTCAGGTCAAGGTCATCATGTAACTAAACATAGTCTACATGCATATCACTTAACTTGTAATGACAAATCAAATAGTGGTATCCAAATGAGAGCTCTATTGTAATTCACTGCGCAGTTATTGACAGAAGTCTCAAAACGTGCTTAGGTAGACTCAAATGACCTCTCAGAGGTCACAGGCCAAAAATTGCAAAATTAACCTTGCAAATAGCCTGCGATACAGCGATCCCGAGAATAAGAAGTCCCTATAAGCTTTAAATACGGAAAAAGCAGCATTTTTCGGCATATTTGCGCTTTCCCTATGCATTTCCAATGGAGAGGTCATGACTCGTACCTGACCTTAGGTCAACGATATACAAAATGCCGAAACATAGTTTGTAGCCCCCGGTGAGCCTATTATATGATATAGGTTTCACATTGATGAATTAATCCTTCTCTGAGTTATGCAATCCCAAAAACGTTCTGAAGTGAGGTCACTTGACCTGGCCTGGTGACCTGACCCGAGATGACCCGAACTTAAAATTTTTAGGGGAAGTTTCAGAATTGAATAATGATAAGCTGTGCCAAGTACAGTGGCGCTTGGCGCCGCCGTTGCTACGTGACGAAGAAAAATCTGTAGGGGGTTAGTCAGCACCCTTCCGCCCCACTGGGGAAGGGTTAAGAAATGAAAATCCGTTGCTTAAACTCGAGAAAATGACGAATTTGTTTGCAGGGTTGTCCTTATATTTATGTCTACCGTCTAAGACCGCGTGAAAAAAGTTTCGATTTAGAAAAAGTGTTATAAAGCGCACCCTAGTGAATAAGCATCTGATGTGCATGCAGAAGCAAGCATCTGGTGTTCGTGCCCGTACGCTGTAGAAGTTACGTGTGTATCAGTCATCGGCGGGCCGCGACGGCCAGTTCGGTTCGCACCCTGTCGGTCATAGTCGTCGGTAGGGCCTCTCTAGTCGGTGCGTTGCATCAAGGTGCTGGCTTTGATGGATGGTTCAGGCCTGGTTTTGGGTTCTTTTCCGATAGATTTTCTTCTTGTGCTTTTTATATGAAGTCAATGATTTCTGCAGCATAAATTGAGGTCAGGGCGGCGCAGATTTTTGTACACAGCTGTAAAAAATGTACGAGCTTCCAATCATAATAAGACAACATGGTCTCCCAAGCTTCATCCAAACACTGAAAAGATATAGATAAAGATAAAAAAGTCTCCTCGAGTGGCAGCGAGAAGACCAGGACGCCGCGTGACCGAGTCTGTGTTGGGAATTTTAAGTGTTGAATGATTTACCTTTTTTAGCTGTTTCCATTTTTAATGTCTTGTTTTTACATTGTTATATATTTTTGTGAGCACTGAGCTGCATGTCATGATTGCGTCCCCCCCAATTCCGATATTTTATCGCTTTACTTGAGATGTGGAATAGCCATACAACGTATGGATATATCTAACAATGTCTAATAATAAATAAATAAATAAATGACAAGGAGCTTGCTGCATGGGCCATCAGGGAGAGTGAACACAAGTTACAAAAACAGACGGCTGAGATAAATTAGAGTCAAAACTGGGTCAAAGGGAATCGCAGCGCACGTTTCAGCACCTCCGTGATCCCCAAGAAGAAGGGAGCCATCCTGACCGTCTTTCAGAAGCCAGTAGGCCCGAATGCTAGAATGATAGTACCGGTATACTAAGGCAGACGGACAAGGTCATGTAGTCAAGTACGGGTCAAGGGGAATCACAATGCACGTTTCAGCGCCTCCGTGACCCCCAGGAAGAGGAGAGCCGTCCAGACCCTCTTTCGGGAGTCAGTAGGCCCGAAGGCTAGAATGATAGTACCGGGTTACTAAGACAGACGGATGAGGTGATGCAGCGTCAAGGTCGGGTCAAGGGGAATCACAGTGCGCGTTTCGGCGCCTCCGTGACCCACAGGAAGAGGAGAACCGTCATGACCCTCTTTCGGGAGCCAGTAGGCCCGAAGGCTAGGAGGACAGAAAAGGTGCTGCTATGGGACATAGGATAGTGTTTGAAATGATCCTCACGTCTTTATTGTACTATGCCACGCGCGATTGAGATGAGGAGAGGGCGTTGAGGAGCTTGGTCCGATCCACGTTGCACGACTGCACTACTTAGACAGCCTTTCTTCCCTTGTTTGTAACCTTCGAAGGCATATGGGTGTCATCAAATGCTATCCACGGTTTTTGAGTCCACTTCAGCCTATGTCGAGTGGCACGTTTACGTCAGGTTATAGGCTCACCCGCACCTACCCCAAAAGTTTCCTAAAACTGCACCGATAGGTACTATCTTTAATAATTATGGGGGTGCACCCGGGCCCACCGGCCACCTCTTTCATGCCCCCCAAGAGAAACCCTAAATCCATCGCTGCCACCCACCGAATCCCGTCGTAAAGATCTTCTACAGTCCTGGTTTCCCGACGGGCGCGCAAGCCCTCCCCTCCTGCCTGTATGCGCCAATGGGGGCCGCCCGTCCGACGGAGAGGCGGGACTTATCCCCTGACATAGCGGCGCCTCCACCAGCGGCCGCGGAAAGGCAATCACTCATATCTCTGCCATGGCACAATGCACTTCACAGACCGAGGCTGACATATATTTAGTTTACGGCTCGAACTGCCCGACCCCGCTTATTTTGCCCTGCGCATCCCACTTCCGACCGGGCCGAGGCAAAACCCAAACTTCTTAACCCGGATCTGCCCAAATTTTTATTTCTAAAAAATGCATATTTTCTGTGTCCTTAGGTGCCACTGAGTACGAATATGCGGCGCTTTTTTGGTTATGACGTCGCGTTCACGAGATATGCGGCATCTATATATATAGACTATGGGCTGATACTTGCACAAAATCGGAGCATTCTGATGATTCACGCGTGTAACGTGATGTAATTTATTTGAATGTTCAGAGTTAGTTGTGATTTACACGTAACAGCTGTTTGCAACATGAGAGGGACCATTTCCTCAATTTTTAATGGGCATGCATGTGCAATGCCTCCAGTCAACGGCGGCCGTCATCCCCAGGGTATGGGGACCAGTCGTAAGAAAATGCCGAAGTTTCGATGAACACAAGTTGACTTTCATAACTGTATTAGGAACAAACTTTCAGGGAAAACGGTACAAAACTACAGTACAATAAGTTCTGATCAAGTTAAGATCATGTTCAGCCTAGCGCCGCCACTTCCGGTCAGAAAACGGAGCACGCGACCAGTGCTTCTCACATATTCTGTTCCGGCTGGTGGTAACCACGGAAACACTTCATGCACAGTGCCACGCGACACTTGGAGCACGCACTGGACGGACGCGACTTGCACGTCGGCAGTGCGCACTTTCGGCCTTGCTCCGCCACTTGCGGCCAGTGCTCCATGCCGTCGAAGCGGGCGTCATCGGCAACTGCGCACAGGCGCGGTCTGCCCGTTCTCCGAGCTCGAGTGACTCCCGGCGCCGCAAGCAGAGTTCGGGCCACCTCGCGTCGGAAGTCCAGCAGAGACATCTCACCGTGCTCATACAGCCGGTGCAGCACCCATGCATTGAAGACGGCCGCGTCCAGCATCCAGGTGAATATCGGCCACCACCACTTCTTCCGGCGCATGTTGATGCGGTAGAGACCGATGCTCTGGTCGGCGCGGTCCGTGCCGCCCATGCTGCGGTTGTACAGCTGGGCAACAAATGGCTGGTCCACTGCCACCTTCTTCTTCTCCTTCGCTGACCAGCGTGACGCCTTCCCCAGAGGATGCTCGGCGGCGAGGGTGGAGGCGATGGTGACCACGGCGTTATCCTTCCACCGAGTGAGCGCAATCTTGTTCGTCGTGTCGTACACGACAGACACGGCACCACGCTGCTTGCTCTTCATAGCCTTATGATCTGTGATCGGGCAGGAGCGCGGGATGCGGTTTTCTCGGATCGTCCCCGTGCAATCGTAGCCCCGCCTGCGCAGCTCTGCAACTAGCGGGAGGCCGGTGAAGTAGTTGTCGATGTAGACGCGTAGCGGAAGTGCACGCACAGCATCCGGGAGGTCTTCCAGAAGTCCAAGGAGCGTGCCACCGCCCTTGCCGAACTTGCGTTCCACTTCAGAGGCATCTCCACTCGCCCCCTGGTAGATGTCGAAGCGGAGCAGGAAGCCGGTGGTCCCACTGTTCAGGCACCAGGCCTTGAAGCCGAACCGCACCGGCTTGTTTCGGATTGCTTGTTTGCATCCGTGTCTTCCAAAATATTCAATCATTGCCTCGTCCAGATCAACATTGCAGTCCATCGGATACGCCTCCCCGAACCGAGCGTTGAGGATGCCCATCATCGGACGCAGTTTTGTCATCCGGTCGCTGAGGTTCAGGTGCGCGTTGTCGGCGCAGTTAAGGTAGCGGATTATCTCCTCGAACCTGTTGCGTGATATGGCCCCAGCGACGAGGGCGCACTGGAGATCTTCATCTGTGCTCCAGTAGTGTCGGCGACTGGGGAGAGAGTGGTAACCCAAGAGCAGCAAGATCCCCAGCACGCGCTTAAACTCTCCGATGGTGAGCTGGAAGTTGGAGTCAGTCACCGCCGCATACTTGATGGTCTCTCAAACAAGGTGTGGATATACATCGGCAAAGAAGAAGTCCAGCTTCTGAATTGCGCTCTTTCCGACGAAAATGGTGGGGGCGGCGAGAGGCCTGGCGTCCGGGAATTTTGCGAGTCGCTTCGTACCGTTAGTCTATTTGTAGTCCACCCCATCTTTCTGCGAGCGTTTCTTCGAGGTGGAGACCTGTTGGGGTTCCTCTTCTTCCTCCGTGTCGCCATCATCATCTCCGATCACACGTCCGTCGGCGAGGACTGCCACGGCGGGAGCGCAAAGCTGCCGTCCCGAGAGATTATCAATAGTTCCTCCGCCGTCTTCCTCGCCACTGTCTTCATCAGACTCCACATTGACCGCGGGGGGAGCAATGAAGATTTCATCCACAGCCGCGTCTTCATCGTCGATTGCATCGAGGACATCCAGCGCCGATCTGGCGCCCCTAAAAACCGTCATATTTTGTCAGAGGAGTTTGAACTTTTTGGCTTGGGTATCACCTGAAATGGTGTCGAAACTCGCCTAACCCCCAAATTCATGTTTCTCCTCGAATTTCGGCCACTTTGTTTTGGAAAACTAAGGCCACTCATGCAAAAAAAAAATGTTTGCGGACGAAGGGGAGGGGGTCGCTAAAAAACTGGGGACACATCTGCCTTGCTCAACTGACAGTTTGCGATTGATTTTGGCGTTTGTTTTGCAAGCTCGCCCAGCCAAAAGATTGAGGGGTCTCATCCCTCGCTAGCCTGCCACAGGTTTCAATGTCATTGAATTTTGTATCCATAGACGCCCATAGTCTATATATAGATGTTTTGTAAAAAATAATACATTGAGGAAATACGTCAGGGCGAATCATCACTACAATCACATAAGTCAATAACCATTATATGACAATTGTTCCCTGAAAGTTTTATCCCCCTATCGCGATTCTATCATAATATCCCGTAGCTCACCTTTGATCATGTTCCATCGTGAATCGCAACCGTCCGGATTCACTGACCTAGCACGACTGACTCGTCCACTGGGCAGACGGCGGCGATTCTTGTTTCGACAGGTCAAAGACTGGTTATAACCGCATACAACCGGCACGAATGGTGCTCGTCACTTGAGGACGACAGAATTTACGGAAATTGGAGCATCTATATATAGACTATGGGCAGATTCGGGTTAAACACTCGATCCAAACGGCAAGTATTCTGGAAAGACAGACTAAAAATATTCCATCCTCGTGGTGGCCAAAAGAAGAGAAAAGGGAAACGCTCCGGAGCCTTTACATAGATTCAGAGCCAGCACTGAAGATTAGCTTTGAAAGCTTAAGCCCAAGCTTCCGCTATTTAAGATAAGATTTACTTCGCATTTCAGCTATTTAGAAAGCTCCCAGTCCAGGCCCTGACATAATAGGTGCAAATATAAAAATCGGAACAAGGCAAGGAGGCAAGCATTTTTGCTTCTGACCGGGTCGAGACAAAATGGGGACTTCTAAAACACTCGATTCAAACAGCAAGCATTCTGAAATTGGTTTTGAAAGCTTAAATCCAAGCTTAGTCTATTTAAAATGAGAATTGCGTTACGTTGCAACCATTTAGAGAGCTCCAAGCCCCAGACCCTGACATAATAGGTGCAAATATAAAAATCAGAACAAAAGATTGGTTTTGAATGCTTAAGCCCAAGCTTCGGCTATCAAGATGAGACTTGCCTTGCATCGTACCTATTTGTAAAGCTCGAGCCCCAGGCCCTGACGTGATAGGTGCAAGCATGAAATCAGAACAAAAAATTATGCAAACCTTATAGCTCTCGCCCAGGTTGAGACAAAATCGAAACTTCTTCTAACATGTTCGATCCAAACAGCAGGCCTTCAGGAAAGCCAAGTTAGAAAGATTGAATTTTTGTGGTGGCAAAAGAAAAGAGGGAAAAGGAAAGGGGAGCACTCCTGAGCCTTATAACTTAAGGCCAGCACCGAAGATTGCTTCTGAAAGCTTAAGCCCAAGTCTCAGCTGTTAAGGTGAGAGTTCCTTTGTATTGCAGCTATCTGGAAAGCTCCGAGCCCCAGGCCCTAATATGATGGGTGCAAAAAAAAATTGAAAAAAACGATGCTAGCCTTTTATAACCATGGCTTAAAAATGGATTAAAACCACAAATAGGCGTAAATTCACCCCTCTGTTATCAGTCTAGATGCTAGTACACAATTTATTACTAGGCAACGAATGTTGGGCAAATTTCAATGCGTTATTGTTACGAACTGATCCGATGTGGCGGCTCGAGAGAGTATGGGCCGACTAGAGGACAAATGTCCCTACAGCTCGTGGAAATTGCTTGTCGTGTGGTCCGGCCACCGACAAGCAATTTCCTGGGGCTGGAGCTTCGTATTGGTTGTGATTGGCCCCGTCCATTGCTGATCATGATTTCTGGCGAAAATTGCGCCCGCAAAAAGGGGGTAAACCGAACTGCTAATGTATAGCAATTTTCTGAACTTTTGTTTTATAAACAGTGAAGAATGACCATGTTTATTTTATAAGCGGCAAAAAAACTACGATAAAAAGAATATTCGTGGTAATCACGGCAATGAGCTGCCTGCTCCCTCCCTCGACTGATCTACTGCTTCCAGTAAGGCCCTCTGCAAGAAAACACTTTATCTCCCTCTCTCATCCTTTTGTTGACCTGACCTCATTCTGCGCGTCAAAACGGTCGTTATAGAGATAGAAAACACCCTAACGTGGTTACACTGGGTTATAATGTACATTTCCATCGTCTCCACAAATGTACGAAACTGGGTTCAAAAAATGTTCCATAATGGTTGCGATCCTAGCACGACGCAGTGTAAGCACACAAAACGTGCCGACGAGTCCCATATTTAAGCCGGTACATAACTGCCCGCTGGCGCCCCAGGTCCACGAACACAAACACATTTACCCCCCCCTATCCTCCAAGATTTCATCCATCCCCCTTACCGGGTAGGTGCTCCAAAGCTCGGCTCATTTTTTTTAAATGTAACAATTTTGAGGGCGGGGGAGGGGAGGTGGGTCAGACCCCTAAACATAACGGACTCACTTGCTCGCTTGGTGTTGCCTTCTTCAGCCCAAATCTGGTCTCTCCAACGCCAGCCTCTCCCGGAATGCCTGTCTTTCTCTCACACCGGCCCCTGGCCGAATGTCTCTGACGCACATGCTACCTTGAGTCCCAAACAGTCCTTCAACGCCGGCCTCTCCTTGAATGCCACTGTCCCACACGCCGGCCCCTGGCCGAATGAATCTCTTTCTCCTTCTCTCCTTCTTTCTCTCCTCGGAACTTTCACTCCGCTTTTCACACTGGTTCCGTGAGGCCTTCCTATTGGCCGACTCGCTTCCGGGTACACGGCTGACTCGCTTTCTGTTTGCTTCTCCTGCGTTCCTGCTCAATGCCTGCGTCGGGAGGGCCATGCGCGGCCATCGACCTTTGCCGTCCTACGTCACCTTCGCTGGCCTGGGCTCACAGCTGGCTGCGAGCGGTCTACTCCTTCCACGCTATACCGCACGAGGGGTTCGTGCATGGTCTTTTTAGGGGGGGGGGAAGAAAAGTAGTACCTAAAAAATAATGAAAAGACGATAGCTAGGAGAGCCTTCCCGGCAAAGGTTCACAGTTCACATCCAGCAACTTCCCCCTGCTTCCCCTGGGCACAGACGGCGTATTGCCCCCTGTGTCTCTTTTGGGGCGACGCAGGCCCGCTTTTACACACCAAAAAAACTTATTCTATAGCACACTCACACCTCAGACGTCGGTTACAGACCCTATGATGATGTTCAGCCCGCCGCCGCTGTGCGCTCCATAGGGAGCGCGCGATTAGTCTTCAAACTTTTGGCGTAACGATGGACCAAAAACTATCCAAGGCTGTGGGTAATTCACAGAGAGAAGAAAATTGCATCTTTAGGTTCCGTGGTACGGCGTTTTTTTTTAGTTAATAGCCAGTGTTCTTTCTGGGTATTATGTTGACCTTAAAACCATAGAAAGGTACCATAAGCAAGAAACATATAGAGACACGACGCATTACACTCTGCACGCAAAAAGAAGTCACAAAAAGGAAAATAAAAACCAACGGCCAACGAGCGCCGCCAATAAAATGATAGGAGTCTAGAAAACGCTTGCAGGCGGCGTCCGGCCGGTCACAGAATTTTGGCACGGCCCGGTGACCTCACGTGAACTCGTGGGTTCGACAGCCGTCTCCATGGTTACGATTGGGCCAGGTGCCGATCCGATGGTAGTCGCCGATTTGCTGCGTACCATGCCCCCAGTGGCGGTTCCAGGCCCGTAAACCGGGACCGCCCCACTAGCGTCAGAAGCGAGCGTGAAAGGGTGAGGAAAGAAATCAGGCCCCTCGTCAGCAAAAAGGGAGAAAATGAAGTCACCTACCCTCTCGCGATTTTGATATCCGCCACAGTCCAGCCAGCGAGTGTCAACCCGGAACTTTACGGTCATGGCTCTGAATTGGCATCATGTGACGGGTGCCGTCACACTAACCCTATGGCGTTGACTGGAAAGAAATTTGTTGAAAAGCCCATAGTGTCATCTCCTTGAAATCCGGATGTTCCGCCGTCAATGCATTGAGCAGCATCCTGTAGAGTCAATTTCGTAAAGTATCCTTTTCAGTATGTGTGGGATTGTATTTTGCATATTTTAACACAACGTTCATTTCCATCTATTATTTTTACTACGCACTTGGTAAGGCAGGATTCGTTGAAGCGTCTGGTACCGAATTGTATCTATTTTGATAGTTGAGCGATGGCGTGTCATAAAATGGACTTAACCCTCGCCCCGGTGGGGGTGTTTCAAAACTCCCCTCGTGTTTTTCCGGCGGCACGAAAAAACGGCGGCGCAAAGCGCCGCTAAGAACACATTGTCCTTGATCATTTCGGCACCTTTCCCCACAATTTTAGGGTTGAATCAGCTCAGGTCAGGTCACCAGTGCAGGTCAAGTGACCTCACCTTCAAAAATGTTTAAGGTGACATAAACGAGAAATGTGTGAAACTATCGGATTGAAACATATACCACATAATGCAACCATCAAGTGCTACAAAATATGTTCCGGGATTTTTCATACCGATGACTAAGGGTCAGGTAAGGATCATGACCTCTTCATTCGAAATACAAGGGAAAAACAGGAGTTGGGATGTATTCGTGTAGATACAGATGAGAACACCCTGGTATTCTCCAAATCGTAGTATCGTGAGCCCCTTTCCAGGTTCATGTTGCAAATTTTGACCTGTGACCTATGAGAGGTCATCTGGGGCTACTTAAGCAGTTTGCAGACTTGGGTCAATAACTTTGCAAGAAATAATGATACAGTTTTTATTTTGATACCATTACGTTTGGATTGCTATTGCTAGTCGATTGCTGGGGGATTCCAGGACAGATCGACCAAGGCTTGACACCAACATGTCTAGAAAAAATCTGAAACTTTGTCTCCGGGGTAGTTTTGGGCCAGGAACACGCCTGTGAGAATCTTAGCTCCCTCAGACCAACGCACAGTAGGAACTTTTCCACTAGTAGCCTGAATTTAATCAAAAGTTAAAAATTCGATTTTTGGACAAAATATGCTCTCAATTGGTTGGAAATTGTCCAAATTTTACGATAGTGAAGATTAGTTTTGTCTCCTTTTCCTAAAACTGGGCGAAAAATGTATCTAAAGTCGGAGAAAGTTGGACATCCAGTGTTACCTGTTTCAATGCCAGAAAATGATGGCAAGATACATACGTAAGTGTGACGTCTGATATGGTTGAATGTGTACCAAATTCTGTGTTTTTAGAAACCTTGACCCCTTTTATGTCCAAAAAAAACCGTCAGATTAGTAAACAATGTCATAGGAATAAAATTATACAAGAATGTATTAGACCTTGCTTCTAACGACTTTCAATTTCGGGTCTCCAAGAAATGTGTAAGGTTTTAACTCAAGAAATGTGTAAGGTTTTAACTACTAGTGACGTCGATTGGCGCACGGAAATGTATAAATTAGGACACGGCAGACAATTCTAGGTACGAACCCAAACAAATTTCCTGCGACTTTTTGCGATTCTTGGAGAAACGTTTGTATTTTTACCGCAATGCGCCTGGCCGGTGCGGCGCCCATGCAGGCACAATGGGAGAGAGGCCACTGAGGTTGTGGAGTTATGGACTTTTTAGCGATAATTACATATGTATGTAGGTGGTGTCACCACAGGCGGATCAAGGGGGGGCAAGTGGGGGCACTCCCCTTCAATTGAACTTCGTCACCCCTTGAAAGTTCGATGCCACCCCTTAAAATGTCACTTCTCATCCCTTTCCCCCAAGATGCGACTATGGAGGGGAGGAGGGGGTGTATCAACAACTACGACAGAATTTGGCGCGCGCCTGATAGTTTTTAGTTTCCATCTGATGGTTTTACACGCAGAAAATTAGCAACCTGTGGTCCGGATGCCGCCCCCGACCAGGTTGTCCCGATCGAATATCTTGAATACGCTTCCGTGCGGCACCACGCCAGAACTTGTGTGATACTCTGTCGGCTTTTACTGGAGATGGCGTAAGTAGTTATTCCAGCAAAAATAAATAATATAATGATAAAATGTTAACACGTGCAGTGGAGGGGATCTTAAAGCGCCCCTCACACATTTTCCAAGCTGTCCAGAGAACCGTTCTCCATCGAAAATATTACTCGGCTGCATTTGAGAGAGCTTAAAAGCGCGTCCATTGGTGAAGGAATTTCGAAAATCGGTTAGTAAGTTTTCGACTTATAGGCTTTCAAAGCCACACCTACATTTTGAGACCGTCGCAATCGCGCAGTCGCACCAGTTCACCTGCACTGCAGACCAAGTGATGACATCATAACGTCATATGATCAGGTTATACGTCAAGGTCAACCCACATGAAGGTCAAGGTCAAATATCACAGGTAAAGGTCATTGACCCCAATATTCCGGTCAGATGGCATTATTCAGTATGAAGGTTATGCTATGATTTCATAGTTAAGGCAAGGTCAGATGTCTTTCAATAGGCAATAGTAAAGATCAAGGTCACAGTTCAAGGTCAGAGGTCTTTTTCATGGTCAAATAATCTATTCCCGCCAAAAGGCTGCTATAGTGCCGGTTAAATTGTACATTATTGAGAATATGGCTTGACATATTGTTACGCCATAGGTCATTGACCTTGAATGACTTTGACCTCAGAATTCGAGAAAAAATTGTGTGGTACCTTTCCTATAATGACTTAAATCCGCTTTCGGTGCATTGCCGGCTATTTTCCACATAATCACGGCATTTCCCAATAAGTCCCCTAACAGGCCCCATATTTGATCTTATCGACCTCGTTTGAGCTTGAAGATATTCAAAGGTCAATAAAACTTGGTCATAATGTTGGTCACTATTGCCGCCACGCACACCCCAACGGGCGTTTTTCTAACCCTCTTGGTTTCCGAGACCTCAGAAGGCACTTTAGGACCCCCTCATCTGTGCGTTGACACCAGACCCCTCTCCACTGCGCGTGTTAATTGGAAAGTAGATTTCAGTCTTAAGTTATGAAATGAGAAATGATAGTCATGTATTGTGACAAGTTATTGCTGCATTAGTTGAGACCCGTTTGATTTATTAGGGCTAATTTGGAAATTGATTTTGGGGGCACTTTATGACCCCCTCCTCTGTGCGTGTTAGGTCCGAATTTGAATACAGTGCGAAATGTCATTTTATCACTAGCCAACTGATTCCCAGCCAAATTAATAGAATTCACTCGTGGATTCTGTCGTTAGGAACAAATTCAGGCTAAAAGTGGAAAAGTTCCCACTGTGCAACGGTGACCGAGATATAGCCCGAGGCATTTTCGGGAGGTCACCTTGTAGACTCATCTTTGATGCTTCATAACTCCGAAACGCATTGCCTGATTAACACGTTTTGTATATCATTGAACTCGTCTTGAACTATATATTATTTTGAAAATAGAAAATTTCAAAATTTTAAAAATTTTGACTTAATTCGGTTGACCTTTTCTTTTTTTACCGAGCTTGGCCTTTTGGCAGTTGAAATTGCCCTTTTAGGCACCTCAAAAATTTTGCTTCATAAAATATATTTCGATAAAAAAATGAAAAAATGCGCTCTTGCTATAAATTCCAAATTTTTACCACCTTAGGTAGTTATGCAGACGGTTTTTTACCACTGCGGTAGTACAGCCTTATGTTTAACACCGCAAACAAAGCGATTGCTTTTGTAATCGGTTGCTTGCAATCATATTGCATTGTCTTTACGAAATTTTCATCGTGCAAGTGTCAGAATATATGAAAATTAGCACGCGCCCATACGAGGGGGCGGGCAACCGGCCTCCTCAGGTTTCGACAGGTAGTACAAAAAAGAAACATCTTCGCGCAGCGCCACCGTACTTCATCTACTTCTAACTCGACATTTTTACAGCTTCTGGCAAAATTTTAGGTCTGGGTCATACCAGGTCAGACTGCCAACCCAGGTCAAGAGACCTGACCTCGAAAAAACTTTGGAGGTGCATCAGTAAGATCAAATTTAACCTACCGTGCTTAGATTCACATCACATTCTCGAAATGACATGATAAGTGGATGAGAATGAATTACATAAATATAAAGGACTTCTCCACTAGTTAAAATAAAAAACGTTCGGAGCTTTCGGCTATATTTTATCAGCCTTCGTCAGCGAGTGGTCGGATCGATCGGTGGACATCAGAAGACACGATACGTTGCAAAAATTATAGCACCAGTGCAAAAAGGATTCCAGGAAACGTGCATGATTAAGAAAAGTTACCTACCTGAAGAACATTTTAGTAACAACGCAAATTCGCATATTTTGATATTCAACGATTAAAGGTGGCTTACACAGTACAGCATAATAATGGTAGGTACTTAACGCACATTATATGCTAGTATAAAAATGCTAATGGTTAGTAAAGAGCTAATAAAAGAGAATATAAGATTCATTGCAACATCATAGTTAATAAAACTAGCAACAAGTATCTAATAGTAACGGTAGGTACTTCATACATTAAATACGAGTACACGTGTCAATATTAAGTAAAAAGCTACAAAAACATATAAAAGTTAAGAAACACATCCTGCCATTCTATATATCACTAAAAATATGATTATAAAATATATAATACAAATACAATATATGACAATCCTATAACAATAATAAAAAACTAGCTGATCACAAACATATGTTACAGTTATCGAAAAACTATTTAGAGCTGCAGCTATGTATAATGGGAAGCCACCTGTCGTGAAACCTGCTCCCAGGGTTCCGGTTGATGTTGGCGTCGTTCGGTGATGTATGTATGTATGTATGTATGTATTTTATTTCTTATTCATACACACAAAAGAGCACAACAATGTAAGGCAGGATTGGCGCAGAAGCACAAAGCTTAAGTCGTGGCGCCTCTCCTGCAATTGGGTTTACATGATACTACACAATATGAGTACCAATATACACAAATACACAAATTACCACTGGAAATACCCGCCGCCAATGTCAGTAAATGTCAGTACCGTTTCACGACGGCCAGCAGTGCGGATGTAAGCGGACTCTAGGAGCAGGCGTTGATGGTAGTTGGTGACGTGGTCCAGGATTTGGGCTTGGTCAAAGTGAGGGGTGCAGGTCCGGTGGGTGCTGAAAGCTGAGTAGTTGGATTTTGACCGATTGCTTCCTCTCCAGCTTTCCCTGTGTTCTTTTACTCTTGTTTGCAGTTCTCGGTCGGTTTCTCCGATGTAGGTGACGGGCTTGCCATTCACTGAGCATGAACATTGTATACTCTAAATGATGTTTGAGTTCTGTTCTTCAGGTAGGTGATGTTTGGCCTTGCTGCAGAGCATGCTGGAGATGGTTCGTTGTGGTCTTGACACCAGCTGTACGCCGATTGCCCGACTTGCACGTTTTAACTGGTAAAACGATGGCCCTGTAAAAGGTACCGAAAACCGGACTGGAAAAGACTGGCTGTTCGACCCCGCTGGGGCGGGAGGGCACGGGCCTTGAGCTTAATGTTCTCAGCGGTTTTGGTGATGGTGGACTTGATTGTAGTTAGTGGGTATCCGTTCTGCTGGAACTTTTCTTTGACGAATAACAGCTCCTTCTCTCGGTCCTTGACAGTGCTGCAGTATCTGTAGGCTCTGATGGTGTCTGCTCGAATGGCCGCTGTTAGGTACCGAGGTTCTGTGAAAGACTGGAAAGGGACGACCTGGTTGGTGGCGCAGTCCTTGCGGTACACCTTGGTGATGAATCGGTCTTCTCCTCTTTTTATATCGATGTCCAAAAATGCGAGATGTCGGTGTTTTTCCAGTTCAGATGTCACGTTTATGCTGCTCTCCTTATTGTTCAGGACTTGGACCCATGCCCTCAAAGCGTCATCATCTCCTTCGAACAGGATGAGGTAATCGTCTGCATAGCGACAAAACTTGGTGACTCTTCCACCACAGGTTGCTGCCAACTGTGCTATGTCTTCCTCCCAAGCACCCAGGGTGATTATTCCAGCAAACAAGGCCAAAGCTCTAGTGGTGATGGACCGCACAGATTACACAGCCACCTTGCCCCGCTGTTTGAGACCACCGCTGTATTAAGAGTTACCCTCCAATCCTGCTACGGTCTTCGCAAACACCTTCAATGACCATCTAATAACAGCCTTTGCAGGCCCTGCTACTCGCGGTGTAAACCGCATCAGAGTCCTGAAAACGCAGGATGAGAACGCCTACAAATTATACCGGCGACTGTCCCAAACGCACGGTAGGTGCGGACCCTTCTATGACCTCGTCAAAACACAAGTACGCCGGTCCTCCGACATCAGAGGAAGAACGAGTACTTTGGCTTACCAACCTGAAATTGAGGCTCATCTGCCCAGCACATCGGGCGGTGGATTATGAACTTACAAAACACCTCACATCATGCCTGAAAATCCTACCGAGACCACCAAACTCGATCAACTCGCCTCTACAAGTTTTGGAGTTGCTACAGGATATGAAGCACACCGCGAACACCTGTCGTCTGGTTTCGCTAGATGTGGAGGCGATGTTTCCCTCTATACCCACCGGGCCGGCCATAAACCTCATCCGTGATCTGCTACGTACCAACCAAGATGCTTTAATGGACGTTACCTCCCTAAAACCAGACTCTGTCGCAGACTTGCTGCAGTTATCTATCAATAATTGTCACGCTGTGGTAGAAGATGCAGGCCGAGATCGCTGGTTTAGACAGACCAGCGGCTTAGCAATGGGCAAGAGCTATTCTCCGCTAGTGGCAGACTTCTATATGGGTGCTTGGGAGGAAGACATAGCACAGTTGGCAGCAACCTGTGGTGGAAGAGTCACCAAGTTTTGTCGCTATGCAGACGATTACCTCATCCTGTTCGAAGGAGATCATGACGCTTTGAGGGCATGGGTCCAAGTCCTGAACAATAAGGAGAGCAGCATAAACGTGACATCTGAACTGGAAAAACACCGACATCTCGCATTTTTGGACATCGATATAAAAAGAGGAGAAGACCGATTCATCACCAAGGTGTACCGCAAGGACTGCGCCACCAACCAGGTCGTCCCTTTCCAGTCTTTCACAGAACCTCGGTACCTAACAGCGGCCATTCGAGCAGACACCATCAGAGGCTACAGATACTGCAGCACAGTCAAGGACCGAGAGAAGGAGCTGTTATTCGTCAAAGAAAAGTTCCAGCAGAACGGATACCCACTGACTACAATCAAGTCCACCATCACCAAAACCGCTGAGAACATTAAGCTCAAGGCCCGTGCCCTCCCCGCCCCAGCGGGGTCGAACAGCCAGTCTCTTCCAGTCCGGTTTTCGGTACCTTTTACAGGGCCATCGTTTTACCAGTTAAAACGTGCAAGTCAGGCAATCGGCGTACAGCTGGTGTCAAGACCACAACGAACCATCTCCAGCATGCTCTGCAGCAAGGCCAAACATCACCTACCTAAAGAACAGAACTCAAACATCCTTTACAGTATACAATGTTCATGCTCAGTGAATGGCAAGCCCGTCACCTACATCGGAGAAACCGACCGAGAACTGCAAACAAGAGTAAAAGAACACAGGGAAAGCTGGAGAGGAAGCAATCGGTCAAAGGCCAACAACTCAGCTTTCAGCACCCACCGGACCTGCACCCCTCACTTTGGCCAAGCCACCAACTACCATCAACGCCTGCTCCTAGAGTCCGCTTACATCCGCACTGCTGGCCGTCGTGAGACGGTACTGACATCACCGAACGACGCCAACATCAACCGGAACTCTGGGAACAGGTTTCACGAAGGGTGGCTTCCCATCATACATAGCTGCAGCCCTATATAGTTTTTCGATAACTGTAACATATGTTTGTGATCAGCTAGTTTTTTATTATTGTTATAGGATTGTCATATATTGTATTTGTATTATATATCTTATATATATTTTTAGAGATATATAGGATGACAGGATGTGTTTCTTAACTTTTATATATTTTTGTAGCTTTTTACTTAATATTGACACGTGTACTAGTATCTAATGTATGAAGTACCTACCGTTACTATTATAGATACTTGTTGCTAGTTTTATTAACTATGATGTTGCAATGAATCTTATATTCTCTTTTTTAGCTCTTTACTAACCATTAGCATTTTTATACTAGCATATAATGTGTGTTAAGTACCTACCGTTATTATGCTGTACTGAGTACGCCACCTTTAATCGTTGAATATCAAAATATGAGAATTTGCGTTGTTACTAAAATATCCTTCAGGTAGGTAACTTTTCTTAACCATGCACGTTTCCTGGAATCCTTCTTGCACTGGTGATATAATTTTTGCAACATATCTTGTCTTCTGATGTCCACCGATCGATCCGACCACTCGCTGACGAAGGCTGATAAAATATAGCCGAAAGCTCCGAAAGTTTTTCATTTTCACTAGTGGAGAAGTCCTTTATATATATATGTAATTCACATCACATAGAAAGGTAACCGAGCAAGATAATTTTGCCTTGCAGGATTTCTATATCTATAGCCTGGGACAAGGTCAGGGTCACGATCTTTCCATTAGAAATGCATGGGGCAATCGGTAAATATTGATAATTGCGAGAATTGAGAATTGTCGAGAATTGCGGTGGAGGTTTTATTTTTACGTTGTCGTGTCTGACTTGCCACTGCAGTTTGATTAATATTCTTTTTACCATACAGACCTAAGTCCGGCTCTAGGTCAAAGCAGGTTTATTTTGAAATTTGACTAGACAAGATTATAAGATATATAATCCGATTGGGTTCCACAAGAGCATTTCAGTGGTGCTGAACATTTTTTGTACGGCTCTCCTCTGTCAGCTATTATGCAACAAAATTTAGGTTTCCACTTAGTTCCTGTAAAGAAAACTTTGACCTCAAGCAGCCTCAAAGGTGACCCGACCAAACGCTCGTATGTAACGTTGTCGGTAGTGATTAAAACTGGCTATTTAGCGGTGTCGCTCCCAGTGCACTGTTCATTCTACATGGTTTACTGAACAGCAGATATAATCCACAATTAGGCCACGGAGCCTGTGTGATATAACATGCCTCCAAACACAACACTGCGATGGCTCGTGTTTTTTTCAGAACTTATGCCTGGAGCATGAAAGCGAGAGAAATGGCTGAAGAATGTACATCTCCTGACGGAGAGCTGTACTGCACAATGCAAAAATATATTTAACTTCATCAAATGGTGCTGCCATGAACACGATTTCAAAGCAATGCAAATGTGTAATTCCAGTGCAAAAGTTATATCGAAGCAAAATTCAATTATGTAAATGAAATGTCTCACAGCAAAGGTGACTGCGTCTCACAGCAAAGGCGCCTGCGACTATATCGAGAGCACTACGAAACAGGCAACCTATCACGATAGTTTAAAAAGTTCAGCGAAAGATCAAATACGTGATGCCAAAGGTACGCACGCTTTTCTTACGCATAAATTTTTCAGCACGATTAAGTTATTGCACATTCCACAATCCAGCATAGCCAATGTTGCCAGACAGCTCCAAAGTCTGTTCACCGATACGATTATGGAAAAATGAATACAAGTTTCAAAGAATACCAGCGGTAAATATGACTGTTCATGAAATTTCTACAAACACAGGAAGAGAGATTCGGGTTTCGTATACCTATGTTTGAACCAAACAGTGTCGTGCTGTGCAAATATACTTTCTTTTGTGGGTGCTGCGTGAATGGTCAGAAATCTAGTCATGGCGAATGTCCAATGCAAAGGGAACATCAAACATACTGGTATAGATTATTTGGCTTAAGTAATGAGTGATCTGACGGCCATCATTGCAGGTGAATGAATGCGTCTGTACAGGACAAAGTCAGTATCAGTGTTGAAGTCATCTCAATGTATTCCCTTATTCTTCAATGATTATACAAGGCACCAGGAGTGTGGAATTACATCTATTTGTGGGTGCCCGACCACCTCCAATGAACCATGGAAACAGTGGTAAAAGTGGTAAAACATCCTTTGAATGTTCTTTTGTTTATTTCAAATACTACTTATTGGTGCAATGTAGTTCAACCAGCCTGTGAGAGGGCAAAACACATGATACATTTTGCCTTTTATTTTCACGTAGTGGCTCTCGATATTGCTTCAAATTTGTCCACCCCTAATCATTAAAAAACACCAATCAAATGCCTTTCGAAGTAGCGTTTAAACTGGGATCCGTACCAGCTATGAAATGATCACCTTTTCAAAATATCATGTGAGGCAACCTGTTCAAGTGACCAAGTCGAATGCATTATGACTTCAGAACATTTTTTCGCATATATGAGCAGATTGAAATTTCTTTCTAAGAATGAAAGCCTTTCAGACGTTTTTTACATTGTATGAATCCTCTCAAACGTATGCTGTGTTGCACTGGGTCACCTTGTATTGATACTATTTTTCCATCTCCGGGAACAATGTAAATGTGTGAGTTAGTGGTGCTTATAGGATAAGTTATACTTGTATCAATTATTGATGAAGTCGCAACATCTTTGTAAATTTTCGTTTAAGGCTGCAAGGCCCATTACTAATAAGTTCCTTTGCCCTCGTCTTCATCGAAACAATATATCCCTTTCTATCACTTTTCATGGCTACTATTTTTCTTTTTACAAATCTTGTCCAAGTTGTTGCCAGTTCAGTTTTAGGAGTCAGAGTCTCACTAGAGTCATCAAGGAACTTTTTACAGAGACCCCGACCCCACCACCCAAACGAGCAACTCCCACGATGAAGGGTTGATTAAGGAACTGAAGTTGAACGTCCCACAAGGCATAACGACGGCCATCTACCTCAGGTCACCCACTTACCAGTCAGTTGCCAGCTGACCTACGGTATTTACGGTACCTACCATCTGCCAGTTGACCTAAATTATTTTTCCAAAAGTTGAAAAAATGTCGCGTTAGAGATACATGAAGTACGGTGGCGCTGCGCGAAGGTGTTTTTTGTACTACCTGTCGAAACCTGAGGAGGCCGGTTGCCCACCCCCTCGTGTGGGCGCGTGTTAATTTTCATAAATTCTGACACTTGCACGATGAAAATTTCGTAAAGACAATGCAATATGATTGCAAGCAACCGATTACAAAAGCAATCGCTTTGTTTGCGGTGTTAAACATAAGGCTGTACTACCGCAGTGGTAAAAAACCGTCTGCATACCTGCCTTGGGTGCTAAAAATTTGGAATCTATAGCAAGAATGCATTTTTTATTTCTTATTGAAAGATATTTGATGAAGCAAAATTTTTGAGGTGTCTAAAAGGGCAATTTCAACTGCGAAAAGGACAAGCTAGGTCAAAAAGAAAAGGTCAAACGAATTAAGTCAAAATTTTTACACTTTTAAATTTTCTTTTTTTCAAAATAATGGATAGTTCAAGACGAGTTCAATGATATACAAAACGTGTTAATCAGGCAATGCGTTGCGGAGTTATAAAGCATCAAAGATGCGTCTACAAGGTGACCTCCCGAAAATTCCTCGGGCTATATCTCGGTCACCGTTGGTCGGAGGGAGGTAAGATTCTCACAGGCATGTTCCTGGCCCAAAACTACCCCGGAGACAAAGTTTCAGATTTTTCTAGACATGGTGGTGTCAAATTGAAACATTTTTGGTCGTTTTGTTCTGGAATGCCCCTGCTATGCATGTTGATTATGCTAAGCCAAAAAACCCGACAATTTTTGTGTTTTCACCTAGCATAGTCATGTCATACATCATTCGTTTCGCCGTAGCAACATGAAGCAAATGGTGCTTAAGACATTGTCATAACTCAACTCTGTCAGACGCTCGAGCCCAAAAACACTACTCTAATATGCAAACTTCTTTGGCTTGCCATGACCTCAATATTGACCTGTGCCAAAAAGCGCCCAACGTAGTTTCATGAATTTGTATGAGCTATCCACCAGCCCTCGCGTATTTCGATATCCAGCACAGGAGCCAAGTTCGAGGGGAGGCGTTTGAAACCCCAACCCCCACCCCCCACCAAGACGAAGGTCGCTCGGAGGTTCACAGGGACGGGGGTTAAGGTTTAATGATTATACATTCTGTTTTAGATGAGCTTCCTATTAATAAATATATACAATTTGCACAACTATTTTACCACAGACATAATGTCCTACAAGCTTCCTCGCCAGCTGCAGCCCTCACCACTTGCGTCTCTTTGCCCCGTGCCAGGTCGAGCGAGATCATGTTCTTCTGGTGTCCGCCGATGAGTACCGAAGAGCCGTTGGATCCGCCACGAGTCAGCATGCTCTGCATGTCCTCCATGTAGGACGACCTGACGGCGGCACATTGTAGGCCAGATGAAGACGTCTGAGAAGAGGTAGAAAATACTTTTGAGACCCCTCTTACGAAGGCTTCCAGATTATGACCTGGGGCATTCCACGAAAAATCGACAAATCGAAAGGTTGAAATAACACCCTCATATCTCAGATTTTCATAAAATTTTGGGACTAGGGTTCTCAGTTGCACTGAAAACGACTGTGGTATTTTTAGTCTCGTCCGGATAATGGTTTCGGAGTTATAGCCTCGGGCAATCCAGCATCGGACGCGTGCATCTGACTTTTCGCTTGAGTTTTTAGCCATTTAAATTAAAGGTATTCCTTCAAGAGGTTACATGAAAATAATTACAAAAGTCTGAACAATACAAATATGTAAGTTTAATTATATAAATTGGCACGAATATGTATAAAATATAATTACAAACTTTTGCTAAGATAAACATACATATTTCCTATGTCTTATTGACTTCAAAACAACTCCATGTGAAAGAGCATTGCTTAAACTACATATTACGCCCATAAAAATAATGGAGTCTACAGAGCAAAATCAGCAACGAGCACCGCAGACCAAGCCCAACACCATCGCAGACCACTCAGCCTGCAGTCGGCACGCCGCATAGACGCGTCCGGTTAGAAGTGGGGTAACGGGGAGGGGAGAACTGAGCAAGACTGCGCTTCGGTGACATTGCGAATGAACTAGATGTGGCGTGGAGGCTACCATTTCTAACAAAAAAATTGAGCGTTCCGAAAAAAACTGAACGTATTACCGGAACATTTGGAACAATTCCGACACTCTGGTGCATTTTCTGAAAAATGTAGTGGGAGGATAATGCGTCGGAAGCCGATTATTACTGTAGTCTTAGGTTTGTTTTAGATAGTTTTCTTTTTCTACCCATACCCTAAAAAAGTTGCACGTATCCCAGTTCAATTTATATTAGAAAGCACACATCACAAACCCCGCTGCACACACAATTTTCCTTGTTTGAACCTATTGAAGACCTACGCGTTAAATGTGACTTTGGTACCAGCGACTATATATATATATATATATATATATATATATATATATATATATATATATATAATATATATATATATATATATATATATATATATATATATATATACTTCGGCCTGCGGCCTCGGCAGGTGCCGCTCCGGCGCAGAAGCCGGTGACAATGTACGCTAGCCAAACAGTTCGATTGACAGGCGAGTGTTTTCAGCAGGTTTGATACTTATTAGAACACAATGTTGGAGCTTTAGGTTTTGTGTTCTCATTATCGCTCCATTCAATCCCCTGTGTAAGCCCATGGTTTCCTACATTAGCATGTCTCTGCACACTGCGTCACGTTTGCCCTCTGTTCATGTAATCACAAATAAACACACGTATAAAGTTTGTTTTCTTAAGTACAGACTGGGCATACCCAGAAGAAAGGAAATACAATATAAAATATGATGGGTTTGCCGACCATATATTAACTTTACCTGCAGATTTTCAGCCAATTCAGCCTATTTGCTACCGAGTTAGATTCGGTTACCCTTTGCACCAGTGCGCATGCGCAGTTACATCTGCAGTGAATGAGAGCGAAGATGCCGTTATCATTGACTGAAGCATGTTGGTATGCCGTGTGTTTGTCTCCTGGTCTAAATTATTCCTTATAGTCTTTTATTCCTTAGAATTCCTACTGCGCATGTGCAGCACAGTGCAGCGTCATAATGCCGTCAATTGGGATTAGCAGATAGTATTCTGCTTTCACTCGCGAAATTTGGGCACAATCGGTCTATTGGCTCCCGAGATAGCCTACCATAACCATAAAATCTAATGCGCATGCGCTATGACCTTTGTAGTTACCAAGGGTGACAAAACATTCATGCTAAATTTAAGCATGTTGGCTCTCCTCTGTTCATGTCCTCATCTGAAATATCCTCAACTTTAAGGCTTATTTTCATAATTTCTACTGCGCATGCGCAGAGCAGTGCAGATTCAATATGACATATTTGGTTTACATTCCTATTCTCTTGTTCTCTTACATCTATTCTCTTGTTCACAAAATTTCAAGAAAATCAACCCATAGGTTGCAAAGATGGCCTCTAATACCATTAGTTCCACTGCGGATGTGCAGTGACCTTTCATTGAACTGAAGACCAGATTCGAAATCCGCATTACCGATTGTAGCTCATTAGTATTGTTCGATAATATGGAATATAAAGCAACGAGATTTATATATCATTTATATGTCTAAACAAGGTGGCAGATACAAGGGGCGAGGCTAGGGGCTTAATCCCCCATGTGAAAATGCCTACAGCTATGGCATAGGCGGAGGATGTTTCAAAGCAATGATGGGGATGCTCGAGCTAATTGGTGAATTCAGGGTGTTGGGGAGCATAGGGGGCACGTGCCTCCCTTGATCGACCCTCGGCGCCCCCTGAAATGGCCACGGCGCCCTCGTAAGCAGTCGATGGCGCCGCCTGAAATGTCACTTCCCACCCCCTAAGATGCGGAAATCTGCGCCCATCGGAAGGATTTTGTGTCCACCTGATAGGTTTTGCCGGTCTAAAGTGAGGCCACCTGTTCCGGATTACAACCCTTCCCCCGGGAAGGTTTCTCTCCTATCGGAAATCCTTGATCCGCCTATACTCGAGCCCCTTAGCCCCACCCCCGTACTGATATCCTGGATCCACCTATGCTCGAGCTCCTAAGCCCCACCCCCATACTGATGTCCTGGATCCGCCTATGCTCGAGCTCCTTAGCCCCACCCCTGTACTGATGTCCTGGATCCGCCTATGCTCAAACTCCTTAGCCCCACCCCCTTACTGATGTCCTGGATCCGCCTATGCTCGAACTCCGTAGCCCCACCTCCGTACTGTCCTGGATCCGCCTATGCTCGAGGTCCTTAACCCCACTCCCGTACTGATGTCCTGGATCCGCCTATGCTCGAGCTCCTTAGCCCCACCCCGTACTGATGTCCTGCATCCGCCTATGCTCGAGCTCCTTAGCCCCACCACCATACTGATGGCCTGGATCCGCCACTGCTTATACAGTTTATTTAAGCAGTCAGTTCAAGGAGTCACGTGTCATGGTATCACCACAAAGAGGTATGGCTGGGAAATAAATGGTGTGCAACGGTGAATCCTTTGACCAGTGTTACCTATGGTTAGAGGATGCATTAACTAGTGGGTAGGTAGATAGATAGATAGATGATAAACCTTTATTGGACGGAAACAATATGACAGGTATAACAAAGAGATTGACGCCCGAAAGCTTAAGTGGTGGGGCCTCTCTTATCTCTCTCTCATAAAACACATCACTTTTACCGGACGTATCACACACATACACAGTAAGATTTGGACACACATAAAGAAACAAAACACAACAAACCAAACAAGCAAATCAGTTCCTGACTACCATTTTGTTTTTTATTCGTCGCAAGTCGCGACCGCGAGCGGGACCCCACCGAACGGCCGCCACCCGGCCGTCCGACTGATATGAATATCTAACAGACAACGCGACCGCCGCACGAGTAGAGGCGCCGAAACGAGACAGACTACCCTGCCACCACCGAGCATACGCGCTGATATATAGCATGCGTAGATAGCTGTGGCGTCTGTCTCTGATAGCAGCTCCCAGTGCGCCGCCAGCACCGACGCCATCGCCGGGGTGAGGTTTCGAGCGGGAAACATACTAGCATTGTGTATTACATTTAAGTAAAGGTACACTGGTGTTGCATTGATCTGCAACCTGTTGCAATGGCAACATATGTCTCTGAACTAGCTTTCTGCCGAATTTCATCCACTTCCACCCATATTAACCATTCGCAATCCTGGTGTGAAGCAAAAATGAACAGATAAAATTACGACTTTGAAATGTATTTTACGGCTTATAGCTCGGAAGCCGTAAGAGATAAGTAGGGGGGTATGAGTGAGAAAAATGACGGCAACAAAGTTTTATATCCAGCCGTGTTAAGTTCAATACCGTAGCTATCATGTTCTGGAAACCACGTGGCTGAAAATAAAAAGTTTTAAAACTTATATTTTATTTTTGACTATAAAATAAAAATTTTCAGTCCGAAAGTTTTCATCTCTAAATACATAAAGAGGGAGGCTATTTTTTATTATCTGAAATGAAAACTGAACTTGATTAATTAGATCAGAAGATATAAGGGTTTGAATGATATTTTGAGAAATGCAGACCTTCACGGAATTGGCCAAAAATGACCTTCAAATTTCCGTTTTCGTTTTGTTTTTGTGTTTGTGCAGAACTGCACAAACAGGCCTAGAAGTTAGTATTTGACTTAGAACCTGAACTGCCGTAGCTTCAGATATTTCCAGCCTGCAGTCTTCACCATGAGTTTTCCGCCAAATTTAGGGTGCAAAGCTTAAAAGCTAATTTAGAGCCTTAAATTTAAAAATTTTTCTTCCCTACTTTTTGTGTGAACTACAAATTTTCCTGATGTAAAAGGGTGCAAGTTTGAATACTCTAGATGAATTAGCAAAAAAATAGAAAAATAAAAGTTAAAAATAACATAATGCAAAATTCTAGGTGAAATTTTGGAAATTTTGGAAATTGACAACCGTGGTGCTTATTCATTTCAAAGTGCCTTGAATCCATAAAAGTTTAAAGTCTCTGATATCAGCGCTCAGAACGGACAACAACAACCTCGGCCTGCGGCCTCGGCAGGTGCCGCCCCGGAGCAGGAGAAGCCGGTGGCAATGAATGTTATGCAAACAGTTCGATTGACAGGCGAGTGTTTTCAGCAGTATGATACTTATACCATCGCAATTTTCGGAGTTTAAGTCTTGTGTTCTCATTATGACTCCATTCAATCCCCTTTGTAAGCCCATTTTTTTCTTAAATTAGCATGTCTCTGCACACTGCGCCACGTTTGCCCTCTGTTTGCTGGTGTCGTCAGGGTTGGGAGGCGCGGGAAGAGCACGAGCCTTGAGTTTGAGATCTTTTCTTGTTTTTGTTATCACCGAGTCTATGAATTCCCGGGGGTAGCCATGTTGGCAGAACTTCTTGCTTATAAATTCTAGTTCCTTGTTGCAGTCACTGTTCCTGGAGCAGTATCTTAAGGCTCGAATACAGTCTGATCTGATGGCGGATCTCTGGTATCGCTTTTTCGTGTAGGATTGGAATGCAGGCACTTGGTTTGTGGCACAAGCTTTGCGGTACACTGATGTTACGAATCTCTTGTCTGCTCTCGTTATTAGTATGTCCAAATACGGAATTGTGCGGTTTCCTTCAAATTCTTTAGTCACTTTGATACTAGGATCTTTGCTGTTAAGTAGTTCCACCCAAGTGTTGACTGAGGCATCATCACCTTCGAGAAGTACCAAATAATCATCTGCATACCTGCAGAAGCTGTAGACGTGGACACCGCAGGTAGCAGCTAGGGACTGGAGGTTGTTTTCCCATTGGCCCATGAACAAATCGGCTACGACCGGTGAGTAACTTTTTCCCATGGCCAGGCCGGAAGTCTGACGGAACCACCTCTCTTTATCGCCGTCTTGAACCACAGCATGACAGTTACGGATCGAAAGGTCGAGGAGGTCAGCAACTGCATCAGACTTCAGACAGGTGACTTCAGAGAGAGCTTCCTTGTGGGCGTGAAGAAGGTCACGGATGAGTGGTATGGCCTGTTCGATCGGTATTGACGGAAACATAGCTTCGACGTCTAAAGAAACGAGGCGGCATGTGTTTGCGATGTGTTCCTGTTCTCGTAACATTTCCAACACCTCCATTGGTAACTTAATGGAATGAGTGGGTCTCGGGAGGACCTTGAGGCATGATGTCAAGTGTTTTGTCAGCTCGTAATCTGCGCTCCGGTGAGCTGGACAAATAGGACGTAACTTCAGGCTTGAGGTCCAATAAAGTCTTTCTTCCTCTGTTTTTGGTGGGGCGGCATACTTTTGGGACTTAACTAGTCCGTAAAATGGGCCGCAGCGGCCGTGTGTTTTTGGAGAGTTGGCGGTACAGTTTGTAGCCTTCTTCGTTTGTCTGCTTAAGCATTTGGTCCCGGCGCTTTCCACGGACGGCTGGGCCGGCGAGAAAAGTTAAAAGAATATCGTTAAACCTCGCTGCGAACGCCTCCGCCGGATCCGGCCTAACTTCTTCATATGTTGGTGATTGAAGTGTGCGAAGTAGAGCAGCAGTGTAGTCTTGTTGGTCGATAACTACCAAGGCCTTCGCTTTGTCGGCAGGTACAACAACTCTAGAGCTGTCATTGGCTAGTGATGCTTGAGTCCGAGCAATGGATAATGGCGGTTTGGGTCGTGGCTTGTTAATGGCCCGGGTTAGGATGTTCTCTGCTTTGTTCAAGAAAGCAGTGATAGCATCCTAACCCATCCTACCCGGACCATCCTAACCCGGGCCATCAACAAGCCACGACCCAAACCGCCATTATCCATTGCTCGGACTCTAGCATCACTAGCCAATGACAGCTCTAGAGTTGTTGTACCTGCCTACAAAGCGAAGGCCTCGGTAGTTATCGACCAACAAGACTACACTGCTGCTCTACTTCGCACACTTCAATCACCAACATATGAAGAAGTTAGGTCGGATCCGGCGGAGGCGTTCGCAGCGAGGTTTAACAATATTCTTTAACTTTTCTCGCCGGCCCAGCCGTCCGTGGAAAGCACCGGGACCAAATGCTTAAGCAGACAAACGAAGAAGGCTACAAACTGTACCGCCAACTCTCCAAAACACACGGCCGCTGCGGACCATTTTACGGACTAGTTAAGACCCACAAGTATGCCGCCCCACCAACAACAGAGGAAGAAAGACTTTATTGGACCTCAAGCCTGAAGTTACGTCCTATTTGTCCAGCTCACCGGAGCGCAGATTACGAGCTGACAAAACACTTGACATCATGCCTCAAGGTCCTCCCGAGACCCACTCATTCCATTAAGTTACCAATGGAGGTGTTGGAAATGTTACGAGAACAGGAACACATCGCCAACACATGCCGCCTCGTTTCTTTAGACGTCGAAGCTATGTTTCCGTCAATACCGATCGAACAGGCCATACCACTCATCCGTGTCCTTCTTCACGCCCACAAGGAAGCTCTCTCTGAAGTCACCTGTCTGAAGCCTGATGCAGTTGCTGACCTCCTCGACCTTTCGATCCGTAACTGTCATGCTGTGGTTCAAGACGGCGATAAAGAGAGGTGGTTCCGTCAGACTTCCGGCCTGGCCATGGGAAAAAGTTACTCACCGGTAGTAGCCGATTTGTTCATGGGCCAATGGGAAAACAACCTCCAGTCCCTAGCTGCTACCTGCGGTGTCCATGTCTACAGCTTCTGCAGGTATGCAGATGACTATTTGGTACTTCTCGAAGGTGATGATGCCTCAGTCAACACTTGGGTGGAACTACTTAACAGCAAAGATCCCAGTATCAAAGTGACTAAAGAATTTGAAGGAAACCGCACAATTCCGTATTTGGACATACTAATAACGAGAGCAGACAAGACATTCGTAACATCAG
The DNA here is from genome assembly GCA_034440635.1 of Lepas anatifera. NCBI lineage: Eukaryota > Metazoa > Arthropoda > Thecostraca > Lepadidae > Lepas > Lepas anatifera. The sequence continues at coordinate 558,240 of JAOTON010001533.1, read as the reverse complement.
TGTACCGCAAAGCTTGTGTCACAAACCAAGTGCCTGCATTCCAATCCTACACGGAAAAGCGATACCAGAGATCCGCCATCAGATCAGACTGTATTCGAGCCTTAAGATACTGCTCCAGGAACAGTGACTGCAACAAGGAACTAGAATTTATAAGCAAGAAGTTCTGCCAACATGGCTACCCCCTGGGAATTCATAGACTCGGTGATAACAAAAACAAGAAAAGATCTCAAACTCAAGGCTCGTGCTCTTCCCGCGCCTCCCAACCCTGACGACACCAGCAAGCCTTCCACCCGCCTCTCTGTGCCGTTTGCAGGACACGACTTCTACCAACTCAAAAGAGAAGTCAACAAGATCGGCATAGAACTGGTGTCCAAACCGCTGCGAACCGTAGGATCTTTGGTGTGCAGCAAGGCTAAGCACCAGCTGCCCACTTCACAGAAAAGCAACGTGATATACCTCATCGAGTGTTCATGCAAAGTAGGAGGGGAGAGCGTCATTTACATCGGTGAAACTGATCGAGAAGTACAGTCACGGATTCAAGAGCACCGCAACAGCTGGAGAGGACAAGTGACCTCCAAACTGAAGGCATCAGCCTCCAGTGAGCACCGGCAGTGCACTCCAGCCTTCTCGCAAGTCAAGATACTCAACCACGCAGCCCACCACCAGATGCGTTTGCTTATGGAATCGGCCTACATCCAAACTCGTGGACGTCGACAAACTCTGCTCGTCTCTTCTAATGATGCCAGTGTAAATAGGAACTCAGGCTCTCTCTTAGACGATAGATGGCTTCCTATAATTCGTCGGGCCTGTTCCTAGGATGGAAGCTCCTCTTGATCTTGTGTAATGTGAATTTTCGATCATAGTGTTTTTTTAATGTCAGAAGCCGGTGACGAACGTTTTCATTGCATTTTTACATGATGTATCATAGGCTTTACTGATTTATATTTTGACAATGTTTGTATAATACTGTCTTTTATATTTGATTAGATAATATGTATTTTATAGTGTTTCCTTTTTCGTATCATAAATAAACGAAGGTTTGCATTATATGGAATCGATAATAGGTATTTTATAGCTTTGGATTTTCTTACCATAAATAAGTGAATGTTGTGTGTTTTTATTGTAACATTTACCCCCCCGCCCCCTCTCCACTCCTGTTCTCTATCCCCCTTTTTATAACTTCCCCATCTTTTATATAATTAATAAGTGAGTATTGCGAGTATTGCGTGTTTTATTGTAGCTGTCTTAAACCCCCTCCCTCTCTTGCTAACCCTAGTACTCTAGCGTTTCCATGTTAAAGATGCGTTTTTTAACTTTACCTTTTAATGTATTTATAATTTCTTAGGTCGTTCTAGGAAGTCAATGGTTTATTGCTGTCACGTGTAGATTATTGATGTCGCATGTTTTTTCTGAGCTCAACTTTTGTACTGTGTGTTCCCTTGTGCCTTTTTATCCCCCTTATATTCCGAACGATCATCGCTGACGAAGCACTGTAATACAGTAAGAAAGCTCCGACCCCCAATATCTTCTTGTGGAGGAAGTCCGAACGAGATCCTACGAAAATCGACTCCACAGTATGGCCTTTAAAGTGTTGTTAATGTTGTTAATGTTGAGCTGCAAACTATCTGGGAAACTACACATAGTTTGATCCTAAAGTTGAATATCACGTATTTTACACATTTACTGTAAGATTTGACATTTTAATCATTTACAAGTTCTTGTCATTCTTGTTGTTACTCAGTGCATGTGGTTCATTCTCATTTTTTTCATCCCCACCTTGCATATAGATAAAATATTGACATATTTGAAAATGATTAACTGTTGAAACTTAGTGCATATGTGTTGATAAGTTTTGAAGTGCTGCGGCGAGGAGCATGATGATGAGTTGCTAAGATGTTCCCTGGCCTCTCCCCTCGAACCCGGAAATGTAAAAAACACTGAAGATTAAATATTCGGGCACAGCCCCTCATCAGAATCGTGGAGTAAATATCAATAATTCTCAGTCCTAGTATAGCCAGACCTCGAATTGAGCTTCACACAAAAATGCCTTTTAGAATGAATCGTTAAAAATAAGATGGGATGTCGTGACAACAACGATACTGGTACCTATAACCTAAAAGCAATGCCGACAATACGACAAACCTAGACCAGTATTTGTGACAGACTTTTCTATTATTTCAGCCAAACACTAGCTTTTGATTAACAATGAAAAACTCGCTGAAGTACCGTAATCGGTTATTGGAATATTTGTTCTTATTTACTTTTTCCGTCGACTGCAGCTAAAATGCTAACCAAAAACTACCTATTTAGCACTAGTAGACGTGATACTAGATCGGTGTAAAGACTGCATACTTTCCCCTTTAACATGATGCTATATTTTTATAATAAAAGCCTCCCTCGAATTATTTAGTTAAGATTGTACCTAGTGGGATAGAGTGGGGTGCCCTATTTGGATACGTTAGTCACAGCAGAAACACACGGCCAAAACACTAAGATAGAGACAGAGCTCTACATCAAACCAACCAACTCGGGAATCATCCTCCATAGTACATCTGCCCATCCCACGTCTACGAAACACAATATTATCCGAAACATGTTCCACAGGGCTATGGATAACTCATCGGGCCCAGAGAAAGAGAGAAAAAGCGTAGATAAGATTTGGAATCTGCTTCTAAAAAATGGGTATCATGCAGGGCTTTTCAGGCGTTTGTTGAGGGAGGTTAGACTAGCTAGGGCAGGTAACGGAAGGTGCAAGAAAAAGAAAGAAGGCTCAGATTCTTATGATGGGTTCTTGACTTTGCCGTACGTAGACGAACAGCTACTCTGTAAAATAAAAAAGGTCGTAAAGAAATCTAACCTGAAAGTACATATAGTCTGGAAGAATAACAAGAAACTTAAGTCGTCATTGGTTAGGTCGGCCATTTCTAAGCCAAAATGTCCTGGGGGTCAGAGGTGTCATTTATGCAAGTCAGGTTTTAAAGGCGACTGCACACAGAAAAATGTAGTGTATCAAATAGACTGTAGACTGTGTAACCAGGATCAAAACAGGGCTCAATACGTAGGGGAGTCGATGAGGCCCGTCCGATTGCGATTTAACGAACATTTGCGGGACGCGAAAAATAAAACTAGGAACACACCTCTAGGAGATCATTTCCTCGAGAAACACGCAGCACAGGTCACTCAGGCTATATCAGAACCACTTGAGCTAAAAGTAGTTTATCGGGCACGTGATCATCCAGATAGAAAGATAGCCGAATCCATATTCATTCAGGATCGTCATCCCAGCCTTAACGTACAAGGAACGTCCTGGCCTATTATGCGGGTCTAGGATAGGCTATCACTTAACAGCAGTGGCTTAAGAGGTAAGGGAGGGATCAGCGTAAGTATATGTGTTCTGGGGTAGGACTTCCTTACATTATTGATAGTGTTATTGATGCTAGACGTATATGCTTTTGACGTTTAACTTTGGGCCCGATTTACAGGCTGGGAAAAAAGGGCTATGATGGTTGAATTAGTTTAACTAGTCAGAAGTGATGGGCTTAGGTCACAGGTAAGGCTCAGGTTTTTTTAAGTAATTAATCTTTGATGGTGCTTTTCTGCAACCAGATGTATATGTTATGTCGTCGGAGGCGAGAGGAAGACTGAGTCGGAACCAAACCGTGTATTCCAATTTTTGACCTAGTTATATATCTTCGCTCAAGCCAACGAAACGGGTTGCTGGTATAAACACAGACACTAGTGACACACATTCTGATTTTAGGACTAGACTAAACACTCTACTACATATACTCATTCAACGCTTAACGTTGGGCTAGAGGTACAGGCTGGGAAAACGGGTTTATTAATTATTGATCAGATTAACTAGCTCAAAGAGATGGTTTGATTTTAGGGGTACGTACTGGGGTTGGGGTTTTTGAAATATGCAACTAATTATTGATAATATTTTTCTGCAGCTAGACGTATATCCATTCGACACTTAACGTTGGGCTAGAGGTACAGGCTGAGGAAAAGTATTTACCAATGATTGATCACATTAACTAGTTATAAAAGTTGCATTTGTTTAAGAGGTACATACTATGGGCAAGGGTTATTGAATAAGTATAATATAAAATTTATAATGTTTTTTTTGCAGCCACACGTATACTCTTTCGACGCTTAACGTTGGGCCAGAGGAGCAGGCTGTCGAAAATGGGTTTATCAATTACAAAAAAGTTAACCTTGACCACTACGTACAATCTTAACTAAATAATTCGAGGGAAGCTTTTATTGTAAAAATATAGCATCATGTTAAAGGAGAAAGTATGCAGTCTTTACACCGATCTAGTATCACGTCTACTAGTGCTAAATAGGTAGTTTTTGGTTAGCATTTTAGCTGCAGTCGACGGAAAAAAGTAAATAAGAACAGAAATATTCAAATAACCGATTACGGTACTTCAGCGAGTTTTTCATTGTTAATCAAAAGCTAGTGTTTGGCTGAAATAATAGAAAAGTGTCACAAATACTGGTCTAGGTTTGTCGTATTGTCGGCAATGCTTTTAGGTTAGAGGTACCAATATCGTTGTTGTCACGACATCCAATCTTATTTTTAACGATTCATTCTAAAAGGCAATTTTGTGTGAAGCTCAATTCGAGGTCTGGCTATACTAGGACTGAGAATTATTGATATTTACTCCACGATTCTGATGAAGGGCTGTGCCCGAATATATAATCTTCAGTGTTTTTTACATTTCCGGATTCGAGGGGAGAGGCCAGGGAACATCTTAGTGCATATGTGCATGAGTTTTCAGAAACATCCCTAAGAAATATTGGTATGCCTCATAGGTGCAGTCTTCTGCAAAGCAGTAGGTAAATATCGTTAACACAATTTATTTAGAATTTGATCTTGACCAATTCAAACTCTGTGAAACATACCTAATGGGGTGGGTCTCAGGGACTAATTTTTGGTGATTTCTACTGATTATTCCGGAAAATTTGTGTATTGGAACACTTTCTGCTTTTCGTCATGTATTACCTTTAAGCAGGATAATTGGGCAGATAATGTATATTTCTTTACAAATTGATAATTTTAAATTTCAAACTTTCTGTCTGGATATAAATATTTGCATGTTTTGTCATCTTCTGGTTCTCATCCAAGTCTTTGCAAAGTGTGATATATAATTCGCAAGTTTCAAAATCTGATGTTGAATTGGAAACGTTCTGTCAAAATTTTGCATTATTTATATCTGAAGGTTGACTTTTAGAATATTTGTGCAGAGTTTTCTGTCAACTTCACGGGCTTGGTGCCGTACGCCGGGGCGCGCAGGCTAACGGAAATTCGTGCCTCGAACGGTGGAGCGCCCCTTGCCGACGGGTACCAGTCTGTCTCGCCAGAGGCTGAACACGCGAAACGATGAACGTTAGTGTCGACACGGTACAGTCCGCTGGCTGCTGAGCGTCGGTATGTTGTACGATGCAGCGCGCCGCTCCGGGCGCGTCAGCAGGAATCCAGAATTCAGCGCGCCGCACGGTAGAGCGCGCTAGTTGTCGGACGAGCAGGCTGGCGGGTGTCAGTATGTCGCAAGGGGGAGCGTGCCGCACGAGACGAAGAGACCGATGGCCGTCAGCGCGCTGCTTGATGGAGCGCACCGTCTGGCGGACGTCAGCGTACTATACGCTGTGGCGCGAAGGCTGAGCCATGTTCGCGCCTCCAACGGTGGAGCGCGCTGGCCGCCGGGTACAAGTGTGCGGCGCCAGAGGCCGGACACGCTAACAACGGACCAGTGGCGAATCTAGCCGGTTGGTTTGGGAGGGGCAAACCAAAGTCGAAAAGCAAAAAAAAAAAAAACGTCACGCAGTGAAAAATTGCGCTACAATATGCCTTTTCGGTAGGATTGTGGGAACTGGGGACGAAAGGCAAAAAACGCCACGGAGTGAAAAATATGGACTCAAGATACTTTTTTCCTATCCAAGCCCCAATATTTACACTGAAATTCACTAATTCTGTTTGAAGTTGAGAGTTAAAGCACCAAAATCTTGCTTACAAGCTAAAAAGGAGTCGGGGAAAAAGGAGGTCGATCGCTTGGGGGGGCAAAAACATAGTTTTGCCCCGAGGTTTTCCGTTTGGGGGGGCAATTGCCTTTTTTGCCCCCCCCTGGATCCGCCACTGCAACGGACTTCAGTGCCCGCACGGTGAGGGACGCCAAAGCTTAGAAGCCACAACTGCAACTAGTTTGTCAATATTAAACAGGCTAGTAATTACATATTAATTAGCGACAGGATGAAAAAGGCACGATACATCTATACCACAAATGTTAACACGCGCATTGACGGGGGCGGGTACCCGCACCCCCTCGGATTTTCGGAGAAAGCAGAAAAATGGCGGCGCGTAGCGCCGCCGTACTTGGCATACCTTTTCCCTCGTCATTTTAAAATTTCTGTGAAAATTTCAAGGTTAGGTCATCTCAGGTCAGGTCACCAGTACAGGTCAAGTGACCTGACCTCAAACAAAGTTTAAGATAGCATAAGTCGGAACAGGGTGAACTTATCCAATTGAAATTCATATTACATAATGGGCTCACCGAATTCTCTAAAATATGTTGCGGTATTTTTGATATCGATGACCTAAGGTCAGGTACGAGGCATGACCTCTCCATTGGAAATACATGGGAAAATGGTTTTTACTGAATAACTCAATAACGGGTGGTGATACAGCGTTTATTTTAGCTGCATTAGACTCGCCTTGTCTTTGCAGTTCTGATGATATGAATTTTATATAATTGGACTTTGACCTGACCTCGGGTCAGGTCAAATCCTTGATTTGACCTAGCAAGGTCAAATTATACATCATTCCATTCGGCTTGCTGCGAGGATTCATATAGTTCAAGTCGTTTTGCTCTATCTTTACTTATTCAGATGTAATGGCCGAAAAAACCTAATTTACATGTTATCCCTGAGAGCATGTTTTGACCTCTCGTGACCTTAAATGTGACCTGACAAAATGGTACAAATATTTTCGATGGAGAAGTGGATTGGCTACCCAACGCCGTTCACCGTTTTTCGCTACCTACTGTGGTTCTCGAGATCTTATGGGGCGGGTACCCGCCCCCCCGTCAAAGCAAAGGTGGCTCAGACCCCCGTCAATGCGAGTGTCAAAGCTAAAAAACCGGCGACGTCAAGCGCCGCCGTACTTTTCTTGATCAATTCTACAACTTTCCCAAAAATCTTAAGGTTTGGTCATCCAGTTAACCCACGCCCCAGCGGGGGTGCGGCGCCATCTTCGCCCCACGGGGGGGTGCGGTGACCCCCTCGCAACTCCGAAAATATGAGGGTTAGCGCAAATGTGCAAAACGCATTAGAAAGTTCATGTTAATTCAGTAAGAGTTTATTGCGCATGCTTACTGCTCAAGCCAATGGTTTGACCTCCAGAGGTCAAGTTAGGTCCCGATAGGCTATTTCCACTAAAGTATGCACTGCATCATGGTTAAGGTTTAAGGGCACGCCGATGTCAGGGTCATATGGCACCCATAACAAAATAATAAAATTACACACCGGGGTACTGCTAGGCCCAGTTAAGTTTAAAATGGCGGGATGAGACACAGATAAAAGCCGATGGGTCTAGGGGCGTAGCCAGGATTTCGCTCGGGGGGGCGGCGCCCCGAAAAGGGCCCTGCGACAGCACCATCAGCACCATAAAGCCCTTATGGCCCATGCTTGTTCCAGAATAGAGTGCTTAAGAGGGCCCGTCTGATATACAATTTCAAATTTGGCCAAAGAGCATAGTGCGGGCGAGCCGCGTCGCGCGGCTCGTGTCCTCAGAGGGGCCCCTCGAGCCCTCAGGGGGGGGGGCTGTCCCTGCCGCCCCCCTGGCTACACCCCTGGATGAGTCGATGGTAGAACAAATCAAAGAAAACAAAACGCGTCAAAGAGTCGGCGATAACAGTAGACCGTGCATTTCAGGGGCGGCTACCTCCGGGCGAGTAAATAACATGAGTTAGCCTTGTTTAGAAATAAAACAATATTAGAAATGTCAGCAGTGCGGCGATCTCCCAACAGATCCATCATAGAAGGAGCCCCCGGCAGGTATATCGCCCTCTCAGTCTCGTAATCACGACAGTCTACTAACACGTGTGCCACCGTGAGTCGCCCGTCGCAGCACGGGCACCCCAGCGGACCATCAACGCAGACGAGGTAAGACTGTGTCGCGTATGTGTGGCCCGTACGCAGCCTGGCGAGAATCTCCTCCTCTCTCCTGCACTGCGCACTGGCCGACGACCATACCCCTAATTTGGGCTTCAGCACCCGTAGTTTACTGCCCTTAGGATCGTTCTCCCATGAGCGCTGTCACAAAACCCCGATGCACGGATTTCCGGATAGTAGTCCGAAAATGGGATTCCTAGGCCGGTTGGCACCCGACTCTGAGCTTTGCAAAATATGCAATGCTTAAATAAAATGCGGCACCTCTATAACGTGATTTTAACTGAGAAAGCCAAGCTGTAAAGCATGCCGGAAAACCCGGTATTCAATATACCATTTATATTATTTATATGTATCAATATATCATCACACACAAAAAATGTTGCCACTCTAACGATCTGATTAGTTAGATTTTTCAGATAGATTAGATTCTGTATTAGTCAGAATCGTTGCGGTTATGGAATGCTTTGAAATTAAATAAAACACCCTTTTGTGAAATTGTCCCAAAACAAATTCCATGCCTCCAGTGGGGCTGGGCGCGGGGCGGCAGACGAATAATTTCATCACCAGTACAAATAAATCGCCCCAAGGACAGTGTATTGTGCCCCCCCTCCCCCTTGACTAAATCATCCCGGGTAGGGTCCCGAGACTAATCTTGCAGTCACTCCGAAACCGATAGTTGGGGCCCTCGAAACAAACAATTTTTGACCGCCCCGAGATAAACTCTTTTCAGCCCCCGGGATAAACGATTTAAAACCACTGAGACTAGCTCTTGAGAACCCCCGACACCAACTTTTGGGACATCCAGACCAACTCTTCTGCGGACCTAGACTAACTCGTGGGACCCCAGCCCAACTTGTGGGCCACTAAACCAGTGGCGGATCCAGGAATACATTGAGGGGCTGCAGGCTCGAACCTCCTTCGCAATTTGCTCGAAACGGAATCTAACTCTGCATTTATTATAGGCACATATTTGGAGGCGAGCGCCCTCCACCTTTGTATCCGCCACTGCCTTGGCCAATATCTGGGTGGCGTTTGAGCTTTCCCAGCAACGCCCATCTGACATCAAAGAGAGCCACCTGCAGGGGGCCTCCTTGCAGTGCTTAATCCTAACCCAACGGGAAGCGGCCACGCCCTCGCCCCCCCCCTGGATCTTCACCTGAGGACCTCCAAAGTTAATCGCAGACGCAAGGGCATATGTGAATCGAAGGAGGCGGATGCCCCTATCGACCGTCGGCGCTCCCTGAAACGGTTACTGCACCCCCTGAAAGGCTGATGGCACCTCCTGATATGTCACTTCCCCCAGGATGCGAAAATCGGCGCCCACTGATAATATTTGGAGCCCACCTGGTGAGTTGTCGACCAGAAAAGGCGCGCCCTGGTCTAGATGACACCCCACGTGGGGAAGGGAAGGCACCCCCGTACAGGAAGGTGCCCCTCCCCGATTGCCAATCCTGGATCTGCCTATATTCAAGGGAGGCCGGGCATACACAGATTCAGGGGCAAAGGAGGTATGTGCTCCTCCTTCCTGAACGACACTTGATGCCCCCTAAAATGGTCAGTGCGCCCCCTGAAAGGCCGCTGTCCCCCCTCCCTGTAATTTTGCTTCCCACCGCCATCTTCGGGATGCATAAATCGGCACCCGCCGCCGAAAGGGTTTTGCGCCCACCTGAAAGGTTTTCCCGGCCAAAAGTGGCGCACACTAGTCCGGATTCTCCCCCCCATGATTGATAATCATGGATCTGTTTATGTACAAGGGGTGGTAGACATACGCGGATCCAGGGGGCAGTTGCGCCTTGAGATGGTCACGGCGCCCCCTGAAACGTCGATGTCCCCCTACTGAAATGTCGCTTCCTACTCCCCTCCTCAGGATGCGAAAATCGGCGCCCACAGATAAATTTGGCACCCATTTTATAGCTTTAGTCGGCCAGAAGTGGCATCCTCTGGTCTGGATGGCGCCCCCAGGGAAGGCGCCTCCCCGATTGCCAGTCCTGGACCTGTTTATGTTCAAAGGGGCTAGGCATACGCAGATCCAGGGCGCAAGGGGCAAGGTGTCTCTCCCTCTCGAGCGACCCTTGGTGACCCCTGGAATAGTCACGGCGCCCCCCTGGAACGTCGATGCCCCCCCTGAAATGTCGCTTCCCACCCCCTCAGGATGCGAAAATCAGCACCTGCCGATAGGATTTTGCGCCCAAGTAATAGCTTTTCCCGGTCAAAAGTGACCCGGAAGAAAAGAAGAACGGAAGTCCGGATAGCTCCGCCCTCGGAAGCTGCCCCCTCTCCCCGACGACCAGCATTTCTGGATCCGCCTGTGGCATACGCTTCGCAGGCGGATGAAGGGATCTAAGTCCCCCTCGCAAATATCAGAGTCGTTATAGTAACTACAGAGCCGAAGGCTGCTACGATCCAGTAGCGAGAAAGCCTCGAGCCCCCTAGCCCCCCCCAATTAAGTCCTAATTCGCCATCGCCCTGCGACCGACATTTGGGCCGCACTTGGGTTCCCCATTTAACTTCCGGAACACCCATCAGACCTCGCGTGGGAACCATGTCGGGCATTTGCAGCGTTTTAGCTCAGTCCAAAGGAGGGGAGTTCGCCCCATCACCATTCCCTTTGGCTTTGTCTTTGTACTGAGCAATTCCCATGACGTTGAAAAAATAGATCCTGATAATCCCGTCTTCGATACCAGTAACCCGGGATCCTGGGAAAAAAATCCCAAGGGTATGAACAAATCTTTGGTGAGGGCAGAAATACAAATCACTCGACAGCTGACGCCAGCTCATCCCCGAGAGATACCTAACTATGATAGGCAACTAGGGTCTTGCGTGGTATGATGTATACCTATTTGATCTACGATAGTGCTTTGCGGCATATTGTGCGAAGGAACACTGATCAACCAGAGTTAATGATACTGCATCATGCTTTTGGACTGTCAAAGTCCTTTGCGCGACGCGGGCTTATGGTTGTCCATGTTATAGCTCTCGAATTTTTTCTACGTGAGATGAGCTTAGCTAAAAATGTGCATGCTTTCTTTATCAGAAACATAAAAAGTATAAAAACTACACACACACATCAATTGTCTTAAATCTCTGCGGAGCTGTTCATAAATGACATCACAGTGGTGGGGTGTCGGGCCGACAAGTGACATACCATGTCCAGGGCTGGAGATCTCTTCTCGATCGGGGGGGGGGTTAACGCTGACACGGCAATACAAGCCTTGTACAAAGTCTATGGGAGATCCATATCCAGTGGGTCCTGACCTCCAAGCGCCGAGGATCTCTATCCATGACAATAGCATGGGGTAGACCTTTTCTGGCATCAGTTTTTTTACTGTTGAGCTCTTCTTGAGCTTGTCATAATATGATGGACACGGACAGCCTAGAATTCAAAGTGAGACCGGAATGTCTGAATAAAAAGGCAAAACGAGGAAAGGAGGGAGTCTAGAAACTCCTACAAAATGTGACGACATTTATGAACAGCCCCTAATTTTAGTTATATAATACCAATCTTTCCAGTTAACTTTTCCCTCTAAGACCAGCCAGAGCGGTCCGAATAGTGAACACTGTAAGTACACTGTAAGCAAGGTATAGCCGTTTGCGCTGAGCTAAATTCCGCCTATAGACCAGGAATGTAATCATTTATTTGTAAGAAGTTCGATTCGAAAATGGAATGAAATAACACTATTAAAACATAATTCATGGCTAAAAATAGAAAATCAAAGTCACCGGTTGAAACGAAACAAGGCGGAAAATTTCTTCATTTTACCCTGCTTTTTTGCTGGGGCCAATGGTGGGACCACACTGGGTCCTGCTGGGACCTCGCCGTGATCAATCGAGGCCTACCGGCGCGGCAACCAAGAATCCAACAAGGTACAGCTTCTAGTCAGCACAATAAGCACTATTATCCCGTGGTATTCTACCACTGTAATAATTTGTGCTTTGTTCATACATCTTGAGCAGCCCCCAGAATCCTCCTCTGTCATTTGTTATCAAACATTTTCCAACTCCCACATAACCCACTTTTATCACAAATGATAAAGGCAGTGAAATCTGTCTCTGATGGCCGCATTGCCCCGCCGCTGGGCTTGGCGGCTGCTGACTCACCAAGCCCCAGCAGCCATCGACCACTCACGTGTGCGTGAAGAGGGGTATTCCGCGGCGCAGCTGGCCCCGCAGCTGTGTCTGAGACAGACACAGCACCATCTCCTCCAGCGCACTGATCTGGCGGATCTCCTGCGAGCCGTGCACCTGGAACGACGTGTACTTCTGCAGGCCGCTGCTGTAGTAGGACGTCACGTGACCCTGGTGGCCAGAAACAGTGCACCAAGTTAGTCCGGTAGTCTCAAATTCGCACAGTGCATTCAGGTGCTGAAGCCAAAGATCATGGGCATGGATGGGCACATTCCATACTTCACACTTTCTTCAGTTTTATCTTCGGTTCCTTAGAGTGCAGTCTTAAGATTTTGGATGTGATTAGCAAGAGCCATTCAGTTTTTGGTCGAGCGAATGATTCATAAAGCAACAATGGAGCCCTGGTGATAATTACTTCAACGGCCTACATCGTTATGAGAGAAAACAAGGGAAAACAATAAATTAAATTTGTTTGAGGGACCATTCATTCAACACATGAGGTTTCAGATGCGGTCCCATGTTGACAAGTACAATGGGGAAATTAGAATAAAAAGCTGAAAATAGAGTACACACACCTTCTGTTGTATCACTTAAACCGACACGGCAGACAGATGAACGCGTTTCGACAAATAGTCTTCTTCAGCATCTATGGCATGGGAGATAAGGAATCTGTCACCAAGACATGCTGCGGTTTCATCGTTCGGATTTTTTTGTGCAAAATTATCATGCGACAGAACTATAAAAGCGCCGTTCTTGGGGATATTCAAATAATGCTTCTTGATATTTGTATGAGACATGCTAAACTTATCATTGTTATAAATAATGTTCTATTTCTATTTTATCATCACTATTGTTGTTGTTATTATTATATTATATTATAATCATTTATATCTCTTTGCTTAACCAACTCCTAATGCAGCTGCAGATTTTGCCCATTTCACGAAACCCGGCCTAAGGTTAAAAGCATCATTTTTAGCTATATGTGCTGCTTCTGTGGCTTTCCTATTATCTTTGTTTTTTACAAACTGCTATAATTTTAGCTCTATCCCAGTTTGGTATATGATTTGTTTTCATGGAATGTATAACAAATGTACTGAATTCTGAGATGTTTCAAAGGTCTCTTCTGTTTTTAGACCGCTCCTGTTTCACCTATGTACGATTTCGTACACGACCCGTACGGCACCTGGTACACTACACTTTTTAGTTCTGGGTCGTCTGAACTTTCTTTTTATTGAACTGCAGCATGTCTTGGTGACAGGTTCCTCATCTCTCATGACATAGATGCTGAAGAAGACTATTTGTCGAGACGCGTTTATCTGTCTGCCGTGTTGGTTTAAGTGATATAACTGTCAACCAGTGTTCTACAACCTTCTGTTGTGTTGAAAAACAAAAACACATGTCATATGACACAGGCGAATGCAGGATTTCAGATAGGATGGGGGAGCACATGGTCGGGAGAGGAGGGGAGGGGGAGGAGTGGCGCCACTCGGGCCAGGAGGCCCCACTTTGGGGCGCCAAAACCTATCACGGGAGTGTCAATACTCGCATCCTGTGAAAGGGGCTGGAAAGCGGCATTTCATCATCGGCGCCATCGACGCTGCAGGGTCGATCTAGGGGTAATTACCACTTGCCCCCCGATCCGATAATGGCACATGGATCCACATCGTCATGCATAGCGAGGCTTCAGACAAAAGTAAGTTCGAGAGTGAGCCGAAGAGGAAAAATCAAGCAATGACCCTCAGCAAGTTGCATCTTAACCCAACGAATCACCACCCTCAACAACCACCACTCACGCCCATGTTGCCCATCCAGAGCAGCTCCTGCTGCGGGTCGAAGGCCACGGCCGAGACGGAGAAGTGGTCTCCGCCGTCCACCACCAGCGAGCCGGTCTGGTGGTACTCGGCGTCCTCGCGGCCGGCGGCCGCTCCGCCGAACAGCTGCAGCTGGGGCCTCTGCTCCAGGCCGAAGGCCGCCGCCGCCGGCGGCACTCCGTACAGAGCGCCGTCATATTCTGACCAGTCGGCTCAGCATCATTATCCCACCCCTATAGCTGCTACATCATACTGACATCAGATTACCAATGGCACAATCATAGCAAAGTTGCCCGAGCTGTCAATAAGCTTAATACACAATCCAGTAAATAAATATTAATTCGAACTGATAACGCCAGAAACATAAGCAATGTTTTCTTTATTAACCTGCCACACTTCCAACGATAACAAATATGCGCTGTTCAGTGGTCTCAGTGTTATGAAACCTCAGTTATCTCGCCAACCGCATTGGAGAAAAGTCTAACGTAGCACGAAAGGAGAGGCGGAACCCGTCCGAAACACACCCTCTGATATCTCGAAAGCCCAGAGACTTACGAAAACGCCCGTTTAGGATCTTTAGAAACGGTTACGAAAGCGCCCAAGTTACAAAACAGTCCAGCTAAGGCTGCTGTTTCGTGTGATATGGTCACATACTAGAATGTACCGCTCACTGCATTAGTCAACTGGGGATGCAACTAATGGGCTTAGGGTCTTATGGGGTTGTACAGTGTATAATGATCCACATATTGGTCAATTCTCATTCAGCTCAAATAATCATAATAAGAAAAATTAAACATCAACCGACAGTGTTTTCAACGTTCTATCACATGGTCATCTCAGTTCGAACTCCATTGCTTAAATCAATTGCACTGATGTGATCATTTGCATTGTGAACATCAATTGCACTGATCATTTGCACTGATGTGGAGTTGAATTGGCTCAATGTCTTTCTCTCTGCTCTTCATACTTCACTTACCAATGAGATTGCCAGTCATGTCCTGCGGTTGGCCGTAAGGCATCCCGCCACCAAAATTCATCTCCGATACCTTCCAACCAGCCTCAAGGTCAATAGCCACAGACCAAACACAGTCCAAGGAAGGTCAGTGCAGTCATGTGTGGCCGTATACGCGGAAACACCTGTCGGATAGGTTTAAGATAATCAGGTACTCTGTTGGCATTTTGATTTGCTTCTCTCACTCCATATCAAGTGCGCTTTGATAAAACATCGGTCCTGGAGATCCAATCGAACCCTCGGTTTTTCGCGAATGATTCGGAGCCAATTTGTGTGTGTATCGGGGTTTTAGGCCGCTTTCAGCAGCTTCACTCTTCGCGATTTCGCGCCCATCATTACAAAAACTTAGTATTCATAACTAACTAACATTAACTAAGCATTCATGTTACATGTGCATACACACCTGGCTAGGTGCGTCTTCAACCTATCGTAAGTCATTTTTCTAGCTATCATTTTTCAGGAATTACAAAGAAAATAATCAAAATCGAGAAGCAACAGGTTATGCTGTTTCGGGACGAATTCAACAGAAAACCAAAGCAGAAATAAACTAAGAAATAAATTAAAAACCCATAAAATATTAGCTAAGTTACAGACGCGAAAGCGTAAAACTAAAAAGCTTCCCTATCTAATGTCTAGGCGACATCGGAGCACTTAAGGCCGCTAATTCTGTGGCAACCGATGCACTACACTTTGAGTGCTGAGTGAAAAGCATCTAAAAAAGCTATAACGCATGCAGTGGGCCCTCCAGCCATTTCTAAAGTAGCAAAGCCACCCTGAGCATTCAACACAGTTCGACAGAAACTCTGAAAGGCACCAGTTCACAATCCATCACTTCAACAATGCGTAAAGCCTCCGGTCCTCTAACCACAAAAACCATGCCCACCGACAGATATTTGCCACACTCAGACGAATTCGGAAAGATCACCGTCACCTATCAGCTATGATCCCATCATTGTTCTCCCGCCATCAACGGTCTATTAATAATTCTATCGCTTGCCACTTGGCATTGAAAGCACGCTCTTGGTTTTCAGCATTCACAATGTTAAGTTCGGTTTCCTTATCCATTAAATTGAATGTGGCACCTTGGTCGAATCCAGGAATTTAGTGAAATTATGCGTACTTTTAGCCAAAAATAATGAAACCACTCGTGATTTCTCTGAAAAATGTTCAATAAGCCCAATATTTTGTTTTAAAAATACTCCTCTAGGAAAATGCATAAATATCTGCCTGTGGATGATGTCATGATCTGGCAACCACTACCATACTTGAAACACTTCAAGGGCTTCGATTGGCTGATGCTCATCGTGACGTCAGCATATGTCATCATACCAGCAGCTCACAACAATGGCTGCCCGGCGAGGGGCAGATGAGGGGGCTGGTCTCAGGTAGGTTTTAGCCTTTTTCTACGGAAATATCGAGTTCCAAGACAAATGATATACGGAGCACCGGGTTTTCCGACTTGCTTTACAACTTGGCTATCTCAGTTGAAATCACGTTATGAAGGTGCCGCACTCCCTTTAAAAATCTGATGAGAAGAATATCCAAGAACAAATTGCAATTTTGTGTTAGCATTCTCTTTCCGAACAATATTATGTGTTTACAATCAGGGATTGCTGATAACCAAAGATAATAATTCTTTCAGATACAAGAGGTAGATCGGGACCTCTTCTGATTGTTAAGATGAAGTTCCATACCTTTTCCCAAAAACTGAACACGCCTGGACAACTCCAAAATTTGTGTGATATTGTGTCCTTTCCTTCATGACATCTAACGCATTTATGTGTGTCAGTTAGTCCCATGCGGTGCAGTAACGTGTTTGTGGCAACCGTCCGAGTTAATATTTTGTACTGCAGCGCCTGGTATGCCACGGATTTTGTGGTAATTCTGCTAAGGTTGTACATCGAAGACCATTCAATGTCATCAAATATCGCTTCCCAAGGGGCTTCCCATGTATTTTTTACGTCTTTGGACGCACCGTTCATTAACGTATTATAAATATGCTTACTGCCTTTCTTAACACGCGCACTGGAGGGGGCCTCGGAGGCCCCCACCTGTTTTTCCGAGGTGGCCGGAGAACCGCCCGTAGCCGAAAAACGATACGCGGCCACATTTAACAGAATTTAACAGCGCGTCGATTGGTGAAGACTTTTTGAAAATCGATCGACAATTTTTTGACTTATAGGCTTTCAAAGTCAGACCTGCATTTTGAGATCGCCGTAATCGCGCGGTCGGACCAGTTAGCTTGCATTGGAGACCGAGTGGTGACGTCATAACGCCATATAACCGGGATTATATGTCAAGGTCACCTCACATGAAAGTCAAGGCCAGGGTCAAAGGTCACAGGTCAAGGTCATATCTGCACTTTCAAGGTCACTGACCAATGTGCTTCCGGCCAAATGACGTTACCCAGTCTGACATATATTATGCTATGAGGTCATCGAAAGGGTACCCCAATACAAAGGTCAAGGTCCAAGGTCAAGGTCAAAGGTCATTGGGAAAGGTCAATCCTCATTTCCCGCCAAAAAGTGGCTACAGTGTTAGTCAAAGTGTACATTATAAGTAGTATACCATATCGTGACTTTAAAGGTCAATGACCTTGAATGACATTGACCCAAAAATTGTGGGGAAGCCTCTTTGAGACCTCTTCTCTATGAACTTTGTCGGCCTTTAGCTTATTCCCACCGTTTTCCCGCATAATCACAGCATTTACCAATCGGTCCACAGCATGGCCAATATTTGCCCTTTACGGCCTCGTTCGACCTTGAAGATATTGACCTAGGTCAATGACAATTGGTCATCATGTAGATCACCATAGCCCCCACCCACCTACTAAGTGGCGTTTTTCTAAACCTTAGTTTCCGAGATCTTAGGGGCCTACTAGGCCCCCCTCCAGTGCGCGTTAGTGCCAGACCCCCTCCAGTGCGGGTGTTAAAGCTAAGAATGGCTTGAATACTAGGATTAATAATTCATCCGAATTATTTTGTTGTTGTAGTTCTCCTTCGCTATTCTACTGGGAGACTTTTAACTAGCCCAATATAATCCAAATGCATGCCACCTATACAAAAGAGTTGCTTTGCCTGAACAAAACTCATAGTTTTGCCGTTTTTGTCCAGTAGATCATTAAACGCAGCCCACGACTATTCCATGAAGAAACTTCGGAGTCTTTGAATTTTGTAAAGTTCGTGTACCACAGGTTTTGGCTTCCTGTATTTTCTGAGATCGACAAAAATGTTTACCAATGTTTACCAATGTGCCGTGCATTAATAACATAAGCCGTGGAAGAACTGAAAGAACAGGAACCAGCAGCAAGAGAATAACATGTACGAGTGATAACTAACAATCGACCAGTGTGTGCGTACCGAGAACGATTAAGAGCCGAAAAACGACCCAGGACATTAACGATTCCCAAACGACATGTCACGACATCAGCGCAAACCCAGTCACCAGCCGACGAAACAAGAAATGCGATACTCCCAGATGTGACAGCCAGCTGACACAAGAACGAAAAGAGAGACCAGCCGAAAAAGAACGAGAATTATCCATCATCATCGTCATCGTCACGCCTTGTTTGTTGTTTTCCATGTTTTTTTTCACCGGATCCCTTCATCAAGTCCCACTACCTCACTCCATGGGTTGAGCGCGGCGCCTGTGGCGACCCTCCCCGTGGGTAATCCTTGCCTTCCCCATCAACCATCCTATCCTTATCCTTATCCTACAGTGTGTTTTTGCTTAAGTTGTCATTTATGTCCCTCATCTTCATTACGACCGGCTTCAGAATAGCCACATGAATAGTGGAGATGCCGTGTAAGTCAACTAAACCTTGCCTGTGCAGTAAACACGTCCTTCCAAAATTGATTGTTTTAGATACCAATTTGGATAACGACTGCGCATTTCTTTCCCACAAACATCTCCCTTGAGCTATAGTATCATGAAAAATATTACCCCAGGCGTGTCCACTCCTTTATTCTCGCCTTACCCAACTTATTTTAAGTGATGTAATATAAAGTTCAACGTCCACCATAGACAACCCTCCACCCAGAATAGACTGATGTAGACTAGCTCTTTTGATTCTATCAACTCTACTATTCCAGATGAAATTAAAAAGCATTGTTTTGAACTGTTTTATTCAGTTTATGGAAGGGCTGGGCAAATCAGTAAATAAGTGCGTAAACATGGGAAGGATTAACGCATTTATCACCGTTATTTTTCCAAGAAGAGACAGAAATGTCTTATTCCAACTGCTAAGAAGAGTGTGTGCCTTAATAATTCTATCCGCAAAATTTTCGGAAAACATGTCCGCATCATTGTTTGAAAAAGCAATACCAAGCACTTTTATCTTTGACGACCATTTCCATACCAGGTCCATGCATATTGGCTGTTTCTCCGAACAGTTGGTACCCGCCCAGAAGGCTTGCGTCTTCCTGACGTTTGGGCTCAGGCCCGAGAACTTGGCAAAGGTGCCCGAATCATGAAAAAGAGCCCAGAGGCTGTTCAGGTTCACCGAACCGTCCAAGAGGCAATGCGTCTCACCGGCGTACGCGGATATTTTATATTCGCGTGATTTAATCTTGATTCCCTTAATATTTCCATTATTCTTAACGTTTTCAATCAGCACTCCTATTACCAACAAAAAGATATAGGGACTGACGGGATCCCCCTGCCTGCATGCTCTCCTAAGGTCGATTCTGTCGGAGATGTGGCCGTTGTATATGATTTTAGAGAACGAACCCAAATGTAAAGCATCAAACCAGTTAATAAATTCCGGAGGAAAGTTTGCATTACTTAATACTTTTCGTGTTAAGTCCCAGCTAACAGAGTTGAAAGCTTTCTTAATATCTAGACTAAGGAATAAACTAGTTCTTTTTTCAATCTTCAGTTGCGTTATATGTATATATGTATATATATGTATATGTATATGTAATATGTGAGCCTAGTGTTTTCAGCAATACATCTTCCACTCATAAAACCTGTTTGTTCATCCCCTATCGCCTCCGGTTCGCAAGAGCTGACGCAACTATTTTGTAACTGGAATTTAATATCTTTATAGGCTTATATGATTCAATTTCATCTCTTGGCTTTGAGGGCTTGGGGATAATAGTAATTATACCCTCTTTTAATGACAATGGTAATGAGCAATCCTCATAACTTCAAAGAACCATTCGGAAGAAAAATAATTTAAGATCTGTCCAGAAAACTTTGTAAAATTCTGTACCAAATGCATCTGACTCTGGAGATCGATTATTGGACATGCATCAGAGAGTTCTTCAGGTGATATTGGTGTGCTCAAAAACTTTTTGAACTGAATGATATTCTTTTCACATTAGAACTTTTGAAATATGACTCTGCTTCTTCTGAATCGATTGGTCTATCTGCAAACAGGCGCCGAAAATGTTATGCTAATATCTGTAACACTTCAGATTGATCGGTAGTTATCTGCCCAGAAAGCTTCATCAAAGCAGCAATGTGTCGGCTTACATAATTTCGTTTTTCCAAGTTCAAGAAATAAGCTGATAACTTTTTCCCCTTTTCGTACCATTTGGCTCTAGAACGCGTAACAATGCCGTCGATTTTGTACGCTCTCAGCTGTTCTAGCTCCTGATTATATGTCTCAAGCTCTCTGTGCCGTTCTGCCGATAGCTCATTAGCGATGGTAATTCACTTATTTAACTAAATTGTTTTCCTCTTTGTTTCTTTCTCTATTTTTGAACATCGAATACGAGATGGCTTCAGTTCGCAGGCTTAGTATCAAAGTGTCCCAAAATATCGAAATGTCTACCAATTCCGGGCTCTCCTCAACAAATAAATAACGTGTTGCTAATACAATGCTTTATTTTTCTACAAATAAATAATCCTTTAACAATGACACATTAAGTTTATAATACCCTCTGCATCTAGACCACGTGGATACCTGAATTTGTATGGTGACCATCGCGTGGTCACTCGTGTATGGTGGCAAAATGTTCGTTTCAGTAATAACAGGTTCAAAATCTTCCGACACTAAAAATTAATCAAGTCGGGCTTGCTTTCTTGGAGGACATCCTACTCTCCAGGTAAACCTCCTCGATTCTAGGTTTCTTTCCCTGAAAATTTCTAATACATTTAGATCAGACTTTACACACATTATTTCTTCTCTGTTTCTAGGGTTGTTTGGTCTTGCATAATTTTCCGTGTCTAAACTTGGGTTAATAAATACATTAAAGCCACCCGTTGGAATGACTGGAACATTAGATGATCCTCTGATTTTGTTACAAATTTCCCTTACTTGTTGAAAAAATACCGGATCATCGATATTAGGCCCGTATATATTTGCTATGATCAGAGTGAGGCTGTTGTTTATTGTGGCCTTAGCAATGATGTAGTTGCCCCCTTGATCAAGATGACAGTCACTGAAGGCTGCATCAGTTGATTTTGTAATAGAGGTGGGACTTTCTAGGCCCGGGGCACAGGGCAAAAGCCCGGCCCAGGCCCGCAGGCTTGGACCGGGCCTGAAGGCCTGATTTAGGCCAATGCCGGGCTGATAACGGGCTTCACCCAGGCTCATTCCGGGCTTCAACTGAACTGGGACTTCAAAGTCAATTTTCTGTAAGTTAAATAAGCCTTTTTCAATACAGACCTAGTTTTTTCCACTGAAAAATAATCTTATTCATGCAGCAGCAGCTTTTGAAAATGCATTTACAATTAATTTTGAGACATGGACTTTTAGACATACATCAAGAATGTAAAAGCATGAAGCTCTAGCTTTCTATCTGTTACTCATGCCAGGGTCAAAAGCAAGTTACTTAAACCTGTATCAATATTTATAATGAAATATTGAATAATGCCTACAGTTGCACACATCCATGCTGTGCTATTATCTTATGAATATATTGATGAATTCAAAATATTCAAGTCATATATGGGTGAACAGAATATAAATTGTGATAGCCTATTTGTTACTTCCATATTGTCAGATACCATTTCAAAGGAAGTCATTTAACCAATTTGCTACTAACATATTGATACTAACACCTATATCTAGCCAGAACATTCTTTCAGAAGCTTTCTGCTTCAGGTAAAAAGAAAATGTCACCTATGGAGCCATTCCCATATCCCATACCCTCTACGAAAAATGGAGAAGTGCATATGTCAGGTACAAACTATCTAGTGGGAGCCCATAATTGTCAAATTGGCCAGCTAACTCTAGATGCATGAACAAATGTTGATAAGTTTGACCCTTCCACAGCTTCATCTTGCTCTTTCATTGCCCAAAAGATGCAGAATCCACTCAGAAAAGGCTAGTATAAGCAAGGAAATAGGCACAAAGAAAACATGTTTTTGATCAAAGTACTTCAAAACATAAATTAGTCAGTTGTGGGGTGATACTGGGGAGAGCAGTCAGCCTTAGAAGAAGACTTTGAAATTGCACCAAAACATGAATATACTTGAGATTATGTGTTGCATATTCCTCGTGGAGATACTTCCCTGGCCTCTATGAAATACAACTTCTATTATAGGCTTTGAACATAACAGCACTTCCCTCCCAAGATATCTTTACTTTACACTTCCCTCCCACCACACTAAAAATGTACAGAAACATAGAAACACAGAACACAAAAACAGAATATCAAATTATGGACTTTAGATACGCCAAAAATTCCGCGGCCTTGAGAGCAGCTTCTAAAGTTTGCAAAGCCAGAAAAAGCGTCTAATATGAAACAACTGCGCAAAAAGTGGCCTATTATCAGGAACAAATTAAATGCATCATACACTTTGTGCTTATTTTTTTGAATTCGCCGAATTTTTCAAATATGTTTTGAAGAGTATTGAAATAGTTTCATCAAAAAAACTTACTATTTTGCTAAATTTTTGTGAAAAATATTTTCATAAATGATTGTTCTAATGTAGACAGGCACGGCGCTTCAGATACCTTCTAAGCGCAAGCCAGTAAAATACAACAAAACAAACAGAAATAGTGTTCAAGCTCGCATGTGGTGGTGGTGAAATGGATGGATTCTTGAACTTGAACTTGAACTTGAAGGATACGGACTTAATGAGGCTCTAGGCCTGTAGGTGTCCGGTCTTAGTGAGCTCGTGTAAGTGTGGTTTCACTACCTAATCCGTGTCAGGTATGGTATGCCAATAGTCCTCCCAGTGTTTGTCAAGCCTGGTCTTGAATGTGTTGACAGTAGGTGCAGTGACAACATGACTGGGGAGACCATTCCAGTCGTTAACAACCCTAATGCCGAATGCATTGCGACGGATACGAGACTCGGCACGAGGTTTAACCAGTTTGTATTCGTGTCCCCTCGTCCGAGAGTTAGCGTCTCGCTGGAAGAAGCGTTCAGGGTCGAGATCGATGTCGCCATGAAATATCTGGAATACGCGGATCATGTCCCCCCGTCGCCTTCTGTAGTATAGAGAGGGAAGTCGAAGATCTTGCAGCCTCTCACTGTACGGCTTATGTCGTATTTCAGGGATCATTCGGGTGGCACGCCGTTGCACTCTCTCGACCTTTTTCTGGTCTTCTCGGTTGAAGGGCCCCCAGAGCAAGTTCCCATATTCAAGATGTGGTCTCACAAGAGTTTTGAAGAGAATCGAAGCGACACCAGGTTGATTGCACGAAATGATCTACGAATCAATGCTAGGATTTGGGAACTCTTTGCCACCGCAGATGCCGCCTGAGCACGAAACTTCATGTCTGCGTCGATAATGACTCCTAGGTCTCTTTCCTGGGCAGAATGGGCGAGCAGACTATCTCTCATTGTGTATGTGTGCTGCTCATTGGTTGTTCCGAGATGGAGTACAGTGCACTTTCCCTTGTTAAAAGACAACTGCCAGGTGTCAGACCATGCAACAGCACGATCCAGGTCTGCCTGAAGAATCAGTGAAGAACTGGTCGAGCTAAGTGGAGCGTACACCTTTGTATCGTCCGCGAACACCTTTGGAGTCGTATGGAACACATCAGGCAGATCGTTCACATACACCACAAACAGTAGGGGCCCCAGCACGGATCCCTGAGGTACACCGCTCACCACAGGAACCCAATTTGATTCACATCCATCCACCACTACTCGCTGCTCTCTATCTCTCAAGAAGTCCCTTATCCAGGCAAGTATTTTCCCTGAGATGCCATAACCTTGCAGTTTGCAGAGCAGTCTTTCATGAGGCACAGAGTCAAAGGCTTTCTGAAAATCTAAATATACTGCATCAACTGGCTGCCCTGCCTCGATACTCCTACTCCAATCGTCAACAGCCTCTAAAAGTTGGGAGTCGCATGAGCGGCGGGGGCGAAAGCCATGTTGAGCAGCAGAAAGCAGGTGATTCCGTAACAGATGCTGCATCACCTGGTCACGGATGAGACCCTCCAGTACTCTACAGGGGATGCAAGTTATGCTAATGGGCCGGTAATTGCTAGCGCTCTGGCGGTCACCTTTCTTAAAAATCGGCACCACCGACCCTCTTTTCCAAGTGTGCGGAAGCAGTCCTTCATCAAGGGTTCTCCTATACAGAGTTGACAGTGGTGCAGCAAGGACATCAGCAGCCTCGTACAGGACTCGAGGATGTAAGTTGTCAGGACCTTGGTTGCTGGTGGTTTTGAGACAACGGAGTTTCTGGTGAATGTGTTCGGGAGTGATGACAAAGTCCACCAGATGTTCGCCTACACAGCGATTTGCGAAATCTGGAACAGCTGCAGTGTCCTCTCTGGTAAAAACAGAAGCAAAAAACTTGTTTAACAATGTTGCTTTCACGGGAGCACTGCACTGAACGACTCCGTTTTCGTCCTTCAAATCGCTGACTCGGGACCTAGCCTTCACTCGAGAGTCGACATGTCTCCAAAATGGTTTGATTGACTGCTTAATACTGCCTATTATCTTATTTTCGTGCTCTAGCAGCAGTCTCCTCGTTAGGGCACGAAGTCGATTGCTAAGCATGGCATAACGAGCGTGGTTCAGCATGCGCTGCATCTCATCCTGTGTGTGTCGGTATATATTCCAGGCAGATTGTTTCTTTTTCCTCAGCTTGAGAACCTCACGTGTTACATAAATGTTTTTCTGTTGCTTTCCCGCTGTACGATTGGGGATGCACGTGAAAGCGGCAGTCTCTATAGCATGAGTAAAGTAGGAGAAAGCTTCATCGATAGGCAAGGTTTGAATACTGTGCCAGTCAGTGGACGATAACATAAGCCTGAGACTCTCAAAATCAGCTCGCAGGAAATTTGGTTTACTTGATTTGACCACTGGCAATGGAGTGTAGCACCATAGACTGAAGCGCAGCGTCAAATGGTCGCTTTTGCCAAGCCCTGGCAAGTAATCCATATTTGTGACTGAATGTGGTTCATTGCTGATCACGAGATCTAGTAGATTCGGAGATTCACCAACCCTGTATCTAGTGGGGTGCTGGACATGTTGAAAGAGAAAGCTGTCTTGCAAAAGTTGAATGAAGTTATGAGAGATATGAGAGTGTGGGGCAGTTGACATACACAAATTCCAATCAATTTGGGGCAGGTTAAAGTCCCCGGCGATCAAGAGGTGAGTATGGTTACCTGAGCACACAGATCTAAACAGGCCACAGAGAGAGTCAAGGGATTGTGGTGCAGACACCGATGGACTCCGATAGACACAACCAATCATAACACTGTCACCATTCTTTAACCTCAGTGTCACCCAGACATGTTCGACATGAGGAAAACCCTCCACTTGAAGCCATACACGTGTATTGGAACAGAACAGAACATGAGAAGCACACACATAATCCTCCATAATATGAGGGGGGCGAGCCAGCTCAGGGGGAGGGTGATGAAAAAAAAACGACCAGGGATAGGATTAGATGCGCAGGGGCGCGCCCGCGAATATGGACCGACACTGCGTGGGGAAATAACGGAGTTATATTTTTGGCGGGGGAACGCGGGACGCAAAGTACAGCGCGACTCCGACGCGACCTACTCCAGAGTCCACTGCGAAATCGACGGCAGCGGCGTCAGGGGGAGGGGAGGGGACGGCGGCGGCGTCGGGGGGCGGACGGCGGCGGCGCCGGGGGGGCGGCGGCGGCGTCGGGGGGGGCGAGGGGACGGCGGCGGCGGCGAGATGACGCGGACGGCGCGGCGGGCGCGAGCATCAGGACGCGGATGAGCCAGCGTTGGGGGCGCAACGAAACGGACGGCGTTTGGGCAACTAGGTTGTGAGGATAGCGTTTGTGAAGAGATGGAAGGAGAGGCTGTTTATTTCGAGGCAAAGGCAGTGGATGTAGCACGTGAAATGTCCTTGAGATACATATAACAAGCAGCATGACAGTATGTCATCAGATCAACAAACCACTAATGTTGACATGTAATACAGATACTGGAGCATTGCGGTCACATGCGTCCAGAGGAAAATATTGCAAATATTATCTTTGAGAACAGAAAATTCAGGATACACTTAATTCCGGCCGACTTCATACGAAACACAAGAGGCAAGTCGATGAAATACCATCGCGGCATGGCCTGCCGGTCATGTCCCAGGTGGCGCCACCACCGGTCCCACTCTGGGTGGCGCCACCACCGGTCCCACTCTGGGTGGCGCCACCTGCCACCAGACACAACGTCGACGCACCCGCCCCGCCCGAAAACAAGCGTCCACGCCTGGGCACAGCGATCGCCCCCCACACACGCGGCAACCGCCTCGACATCGGGATGAAGACTCCCGTCACACATGGCCGAGACGCGGAGAAGCATGACATTAATTACGTTCAGAGTTAATTTTAAGGTTTTTTTTTTCAATGTAATGTTTGTGCATTCTTTTAGACGAGCTAGATTGTTCACGGTTGACAGATGTCTATATGAGGCCAAAACAAGACACATGGAGTCACGGCCCGTGAGGCCCATACAGGCACCATGTACGAGCCGCCGCGATGTCGGCACCAGAGACGTCAGCCTCCCCCCGCCGGCACAAGCGACGTCAGGCCCGCCCCACCGTCCCCAGTCCCCCGGTCCCCGCAAAAGTCCGGCCCCCGCCACTTGCCCCGACGCCCGAGATGTCGGATATGTCCCGGACGCGCCGACCCCGTACATAGATAGATACCGTTTAACATAACATAGATAGCATAGATTACCACCGTTTAGCAGTGCCAGGTCAACCTTACTCCACATTGTGACATTGGAGCCGACAATCCGAAAATAGCGTTCCTGTTTCCCAATGTGCTGATCGGGCCAGTACCTTTATCAAACTCATCTGACCAAGGCGTCAGCAACCAAGGACCTGGGAGGCCAGATACCTAACACTCTTACAAAACTAGAGAAGGGCTCGTGGGTACCGGTGAAAGTGTCTAATTTTAGGACAATATGTTCCCTTTTGCTATTTTAATCAGGCTGCGTTCCTGTTTAATATGACTAAAGATTGCGCTTCAGTATCAAACCGACCGAACATAGAGGTGGATAGACATAGGTTTCCATCACAGGGTCGCGTCCGCCCCTCCTCCACTCCAAAGTCCGCGACGACGCCCCCGCGACACTGAGCAATGCTAGGAGATCGGATTCCATCACACGATATGCGAAGTGCTTTTTCTCTGCCATAAACAACAGCACATTCAACCTAAATAATTATACCGCACCACTTTGCACATGCCTTCCCACTCGCGTGCCGACCTCGCTCCGAGCCGAGCCGCTATCTCTCCAGCAGACGCACCTGGTCCCCTGCGGTCTTTGAATGGCTGTTGGTGGTACCTCAGCGCACAGTAGACGGCTCCCCAGCCAGTGGTAGAAGAGTGCGCGGGTCATCATCGCGCAGCCGCACAGCCAGCTCCTCAAGCCCGGACGTCTGCGCCGCACTCCGTCTGGGCAGCGCCCTTGCTCCCTCCGGCTCGCCTCCGCCCCGCAGGACGGGCCGCAGACGCCGCCATCGACTCAACGCCAGCAGCTCCCGGTGAGCGCCTCCATGTTGCTGGCCAACAGCTGCGGCCCTCATCCAGGAAGCGCCGCTCCGGTGCCAGCAGCTTCTCCTTGAAGATGAAGGTTTCTTCGTTAGAGAGAGAGAGAAGAGAGCGAGAGAGAGAGAGAGAGAGAGAGAGAGAGAGAGAGAGAGAGAGAGAGAAAAGAGAGACCAAGCACAGAGAAGATAGGTCGAGGGGTCTCCGAGTGATGAGCGCGGTGCAGTTAACAATGAGACGGTAAGGCTATCAAAGAGCCCGTGCGCGACCCACGTTAACGTTTTTCGTTAACCCCTTGATGTTAGAATTGGTGCGAACCACAAATAATTGGTGCCTGGCTCTCGCTCTCATCTCGTTTTTACGGGGTATTTATATTTTTGGACATGCTACTTAATTTGTTTTACATTAAGTGATTTCAATCCGGAATTATATACGATAATGCCTTTACAAGGCAAGTAAGAGACGGGACATTTCTGAAGCCTTGCTGATGAAAATTCGGAACAGTTATACCCTAAAAAATAAGTAGATTGGACCAGACACAGTGGTATATATGAGATGACACCTACGGTGAGACCGACCAACGAAAGTGATCGGGATCTGTAAACTTTTTGGGGCAGGAAAAAAACGGCAGGGAAAGAAGAAATCCACATAGTGCGATTATTGCGAACTAAAATTCATCTAATTAATCAATAACCATCAAGGAACATCTTTTTTACCACTTTTTTGAACGCTACTTTGCTGCGAGGGATATCTTCAATATTTCTGATTTTGGGTGCAAGATTGGCATTCCAGATCTTTGGAGCTGATATAAATATTGAAAACGTTCTGTAGT
Source organism: Lepas anatifera (assembly GCA_034440635.1). Taxonomy (NCBI): domain Eukaryota; kingdom Metazoa; phylum Arthropoda; class Thecostraca; family Lepadidae; genus Lepas; species Lepas anatifera. The sequence continues at coordinate 529,403 of JAOTON010001533.1, read as the reverse complement.
TGTATGCTGCAAAAGGGACCTCGAAATGTTTAGCTTGTCTGGCTGTTCTATTTCTGGTTTGGGCTCCTAGAGTAAATTTGCGAGCTAGAGGATTTGGGAGTGTATGGTTTAAGAAACTATGGAGGACACTCATCTGGTGAAGCTTTATTAGGTCAGGCAATTTAAGTATGTTATATTTTTTAAATATTGGACTAGAGGGAGCAAGGAAGTCCGCTGAGTCTATGATTCTAACGATTTTCTTTTGTAGTACTTTTAGCTTGTTTAATTTTGTTTCATAGGTTACTCCCCAAGCCTGGATTCCATACAAAAAATGGGGAAGTACAAGTGAATTATATAACAGTAGAAGGTGATTGTTTTTCAAAAAAGGTTTGGCCCTGCCAATCATGCCTATCTTTTGTGAGACAGAATTTTCTACTGTTCTGATTTGAGTATTCCATTTAAATTTGTCATCTATCCAAATTCCCAGATATTTAGTTGCAGACTGTCTCTTTATTACTTCATTTTTAATTTTAATATTCAATGTTGGTGTTTCTATTTGGTTAGTAAATAGTTGATATGTAGTCTTTTTTGCATTCAGAGTGATGCGATTTGATGTGAGCCACAATTCCAGTTTTGGGAGATTGAGCGCAATGGTATTTTGGAGTCTTCCATGGTCTTTTTCTGTAAATACTACTACAGTATCATCTGCAAATTGGAAATAAGTTCCTGGACAGGTGAGGTGCAGGTCATTTATATAAATCAAAAACAATAATGGACCCAGAATAGAACCCTGTGGAACTCCATGAGTAATTGTTTGTGCTGTGGGGGAGAGTGTGTCATTATATTTCACTAGTTGAGTGCGATTTAGGAGATAACTTTGAAATAAACTAAGAGCAACATCATTACATCCATATTTTTCTAGTTTCTTTAGCAAAATGTGATGGTTGACCGTGTCGAACGCTTTCGCATAATCAAGATATATGGCGGCACTGATTTCCTTGCGTTCCAGGGCTGAGGTTATATGCTCCTGTAAAAGTGAAACAGGCATGTAAGAACTGTGGTGCTGGCGAAACCCAAATTGATTATCATACAGGATATTCTCAGTATTAATGAAGCTGGACAGTTGGTAATATATTATTTTTTCCAGAACTTTTGATAATATACTCAAGAGACTGATTGGGCGATAGTTGTTAAATGTAAACTTGTCTCCTGACTTGTGAATTGGGATAACAACTGCCTTTTTTAGTATTGAGGGGAAGACACCTTCAGTCAGGCAAAGATTGAATGCATGATTGAGGTACGGGGCTACGGTAACAGAAATTGCTTTCAGAATTTTTGGTGTTATACAGTCAGATACTGCTGAATTTGGGTCTAAGTTTTGGATAATGGAAAGAATAGTGGGAACGTTTGTTGGCACTAATTCAAACCTAGCTGCTGGAGGCTGATGATCTTCGAGGTAAGAGAGGGGATCAATGTTGGAACTTTCTAGTTTGCTATCAAGGGTAGAAGCTATCGACCCAAAGAAGTTGTTAAATTTGGATGATATGTCTACAGGGTTGGTTAGCAGGACGCCATCAGCCATGAATTTATCTGGAAGGTTAGACTTGGACTTGTTTTTGCGGACTAACTGAGCTAGGATTTTCCAAATCTTGGTTGGATGTGATTTATATTCTTCAAGCTTGCGCTCAAAAAACTGTTTTTTGGCTGCCCTTATCTGGCTGCAAAGTCTGTTGCGAAAAGCAATGAAATTCTGTCTGTTCTCCTGGGAGGGATTTTGAATTGATTTTTTATGGAGATCTTTTTAATGTTAATGCTTCTAAGAAGCTCAAAAGATATCCATGGCTGGACTGGGACACTTTTCCTGTCTTTCCTGATGCTAAAATGCATGATTTCCGTTGTAATGTTATTTGAAAGAAATTCCATTGCTAGATTTGGGTTCACTATATCAGTGATGTCTTGGAGTTTTCGGCATAGCGATGTTTTTAACTGCTCTATTTTTCTGAAATCAAATCCAAAAATTTGGGTAGTCTTTCTACTTCTTGAGTTCGGATTTGGCAGTCCAAGAGTGATATGGATTGGCAGATGGTCGCTGATATCAGAGATGATCACATTTGAAGATTTAATAAGGCTCACCTCATTTAAGAAGAAATTATCAATTAATGATTTAGATTCATTACAGACCCTGGTTGGTACAGATATTGTTGGAACTAGGCCGAGAGCTAGGAAGGTGTTGAGAAAGGTGGCAGGAATTTCCATAGACTGATGTTTCAAGAGGTCAACATTGAAGTCACCACCTATTATGCAATATTTGGATTCTAAATTGACCCTCAGCATAGTTGGTTCAAAGTACTCGAGAAAATCTGTGACAGGAAAAGATGGAGATCGGTAAATTGATGCCAACACAATATTCTTTTTGTTAGGTATGCATATTTCAATAAATACTGATTGGAATTTTAGCTCTGATGATTCCAAGTCTTGTCTGCGTTTATACACAATTGAATTGTTAATGTAGATACCACACCCCTTACCTCTGAAGGATTCAGGTGATGAAACTTCAAGGTTATAACTGGAGAGATTGTATGATGCTGCTAAACTTGGGTCTAGCCAGGTTTCACTGAGCAAAATTATATCGGGCTGCACAGAGAGCTGTGAGATTTGAAGTTCAAGTTTCTCAAAATTTTTTGGAAGTGATCTCATATTGATGTGAATAATGGAAAAATTTGTGGTTAAGTCTGATTGGTTATTTCTAATTTTGACACATTCTTTAAATTGGAGATAATTGCATTCATCTAGAATTGACTTGAGCTGGGTGTCTGGTTCAATTTGAGTTGAGTCAAGGCTTGCATAGTCCAATGAAAGCCGATCCAGAATTTAGATAGGTGTATCACACAATAAATTTAATACGATGGGTAGAGAAAAGGGTAATCAGCAGAAAACAACGAAAGGCTGTAGCAAGTAGACCAGACAGTAGTGACTCTTGCAGACAAGGCACGATCACCACTGAAGCAGATATGAGACCTTACCAACAGTTAAACACTCAAGAGGGTCTACAAATACCTATATTAAAAATGAAGAAAACAAAAGGGCTAAAAAGGCAGAGTTACCAGTTTAGTTGCTATCAGATCAGCAGTGGCCAGGCGGGAGAATACGTGGATTTGGGATAGTGACCACAACTTAAGGGGTTCTGGGTGGGGGAGGCTTGAGGGGCCTCCCACTACGACTTTTCCCAGTCGCAAGCCCGGAAGTTGAGCGAGGCTCATCCAGGACAATGCATGGTTTTGCTCTGAATGTGCCACCAGGGGTCTGAACAGATACAGTCCCTGTAGACTGATCAGCTACACTGTCGGTGCTGGGAAGAGAGAGAGATCTCCTTGATGGATGCGAGTGACAATCAGTGCATGATTCTGGAGGGGATTTGATGTCCGTAGCAAAAGTATTTGATATCACAGGCAGGATATCAGAACTGTACCTCCCCAAGCTATCTCCACCCGTTGTGCCATCCCCACCAGGAGGAGCAGCTGCACCAGGCCTAGGCCCAGGTGGGACCGTCCTGGTGCTCTCTCGTTCGGGCGGAGCTGGTGCTGCCACCCTCACAGGTGGAACCTGCAGCAAGTTCTGAGGACTCAACCATCCGGGGTTGGGTCTCACGAGGACTGCAGGGAACTGCGGCAGCAGAATCATTGTGTACATGGGCCACAGACTGGGATGTACTGGAGGTGGCAGCCAAAGGAGGATCAGCATGAGCTACTTTTGGGAGAGTCTCATGGTTGAGATCCACCCCACTCGGATTGTCTCCACCAGGTCCCCGAGGTTGACTTGAGCCCCCGGACTTTCCACAGAGGGCCAGGATGTCCTCCCGAGTGGCACCCACTTTGACCTCCAGAGTCCTGGTAGAGCCTTTGGGCTTGATATAGATCTTGCCTTTGTTGGTATAGTGGGTCAGTAATGGTGAGGATTCCTTTGGAGAGTGGAGATCTTTTAGGAGCTTGACTACCTCCAGTCTTTCGGATGTCAAGCTTTCGTGGACAGCCAGGCCTCGTTTCAGAGGTCGAGTGCGCCTCCTGTAAACTGCCTCTCTTTCATCCATGTTGATGAACCTCAAAAGAATCGTGTTGTTATTCCCCAATCGATGGCACGCAGATATGGCCAGAGGGTGGATCTCGATGCCCAGGTACTCCCTTATCACATGGAGGGCACCTGATCTAGTGTTCTCTCCAGCCCGATAGGGAGGGATCGCATCACCAGATAGGAGGAGAGTTGACAGGCGGCTGTATTGGGATTGCACTTCGACCGCCGAGCGGATCCTTCCCTGTGCCTCAGAGAACTTGCTGAACTTATTGTTCAGAGAGGCCATGCCCAACTCAAGAGAGTTCTGTTTTGTGTCTATAGAGACTAGGCTGGCCTCAACCGCTTCCCTCCGCTCAATGTTTTCACTCACCACAAATTGCAGTTCCTGGACTTCTGCCTTCAGATCATTGAGCCACTGAGTCAGGGATTCAACTTGCTTTTTTAGTTGGGTGTTCTCTTCTGTGAGTTGATCAAATCTCGAGTCAATATACTTAGCATTTGAAGGGGCCATGGCAAACCAAAAGAAGCTCAGCTCAACCTGGAGTCAACCGATTTAATTGCAGCCCCCAAAAGGGATGAAAGGCCCAGTTAATGCATGCAGGAATTAGGAATCATCCACGGGATCATCTAGCAAAAACAAAAGAAGAAAAAACTGGAAGCCATGCCCCAGTCTTGGTCTATGCCCCCGGCCACTGCCGTCCAACAACAACAGTCAGCAAATTAGTTATTTATGGACAACATTACGTTAAGGAGGAGAAAGGTGCAAATTATTCAGACAGCCTAAATTCGGGACACCTACCGAGTAGCGGCGGATATCAGAGGTTATAATCGGCTGTGACCTTCCTTGAAATATGCTAAGGTCAACAAATACTTCGCCAGCCGCACGGTTCCCGTGTGTGTGAAGGCCAACTATTTCGGATTGATTGTAAACAAAAACAATGGAAAAAGAAAATGGCCGTAGATGGCTGCCAGATCTGGCAGCACCAAGAGAGGGAGAGGAAGGAGCCCCCCAAAAAACAAAGGGTACCTAGCGGAAATCACTGCAACAAAAAACTTGATGACGTCACAGTTAGGACAGATCAGTGACATCAGTTGAAAATCGGACAACTAGGCACTGGTGGCGCTGCGCCAACGTCTACAGCAATAATTCTAAGGCACAAATTCTTGGAAAAAATGAATAAATCGGGAAGAAAACAAGCAAGAGCGAGAGCACCGACCAAAAAATTATTTTTGAAGCACTGGGAAGCACTTAAAACCGGGCTGTTTAGCTAGAAATCGGGTTCTAGACCGGAGCACCGCACTATCCAACCGCTCGGATCGCCCGAAGACTCTTTTGAATTCGGACTTTGAATTCGGAACTAGCCAAATGCTCTCTGACAAAAATGCACACTCCCCGTGTACCTGAGGCACCTAAGCGAGACTGTGAGGGATCAAAATTAATGAAGGATACGTATCCTGAAACTGATATAAGAGCGAGCGAAAAAGGAAGAGTTTGCGCCTTGGGAATGATCTCAGTGAGAAGAATTATATCTGGCTCGCTACCAGCAATAGCTACACACAACTCATCACGTTTATTCAGAAACTGATCTGTGTTGGTGTACATGATGTTTAACTTGTGATCACCTGTTGGGTGTAGTCAATTTGAATGTTGGTGAGGATGGCTGGGCACGGATACCTCAGCAGAGGAAGGTGAATTTCTAGAGGCAGAAGCGCCCTCCATCGCCACAGAGTTGGGTACCTCCATAGGCAGTGGGTGTGTAGCCTCTGAAGCTGGCGGATTTTGTCGTTCTACTTCGGGCGTGCTGCTGTTGGGCCGGGAATTTTGAACAGCTGATCCAGCATGATCCCTCTCAGTACCCGGTTGAGCCTGGACACCACAACTGGAATTGTCTACGGGCAGCTCTGAGCTGTTTTGGGGTCGTGAAGAATCACTGGACTCTGTTCCCTGCCCCCGGATGTGTGTCCTTGGAGGCTGCACAGGTCCCCGTTCCATTACTTTCCTAGCTACAATCTTCCCACGCACGATGGTCAGGTCAGTCTCTCCAGCAGCCCTTCTACTAGTTAATTCTGCGCGCAACTTACGACGCTCCTCCCTCTCCCTAAATGTGAGATCAGGGCTTAGGTAGATGTTTGACCACTTAGTGTTCTTCTTAAGCTGTGGAGCCAGCCTAAGAAGCTCATACTTGCATTGTTCAGAGTCCAGAGTGACAATGAGGAGGCGAGGCTTGCTAACGGAGACCGCACCTGGGCGGAAGGACTTTGAAACCCTGACATTCAGGCTGAAGGTCTCCCGGACCATGTCCACAAAGGCAGCACAGTCTGCCTGGGATCTTGAACCGTGTGATTCACTAGACTGCTCTGGGAAGTTGTGAACAACAAGATTACACTTTCGTTTGTCACGGTCAAGGAAGTCATCAAAAACCCTGGACATTGTATGCGTGTCCTTGTTCGCAGATGCGCTATTGGCCAGTGATGCTGATTCAACCTGTTTGTTGATGGTCTTGATGACTTTCTCACAGTTACCCTGAACAATCTCTGCATATGAGTTTTTTTGTTCCTTATGCTCCTCAGACCATTTTGTCATGAGCCCTGTGTTGTCAAGCATGACCTTGTGCTGTTCTTTGATGGTTTGTACCATGCCGTCTATTTTTGCCACTACATTGGACTGAAAGTCAACGAACATTTCCCCAATAGTGTGCATGTGTTGGAAAGATTGAGAGCTGTCCATCTTTTCCTCTAGTGCCTTCAACCTGTCGTTGGTTTTAGTGACAAGATCGGTGTTTGATGTCTGATCCTGTCTTTTCAGCCATACTTTGCACTCATGGCATAACCAAGTGACTACAGGATGAAATCTGTCGATGGCTTTTAGTGCTGTCTTTGATACACCTTGGCAAGTAGCATGGCACCACATCTGACACTTATCACACTGCACTGCATCCACATCCTGCTCGACAACTTCACCACACTCCTTATTTGGTCCTCCTTTGCAAGTGACAGAGGATGTCCCAGTGTCAGCAGAAACACCTGATGCAGAAATGCCACCATCAAACTTTCTGATTTCCCGAGACACCAGACCTACTGGAGTGAGAGGTGAGTCAGGGTTTGGGGACATACCCTCACTGGTGATTCTGCCAGCAGATGTTAAATCAAGGGTCAGTTTTGCCCTATCCTTGACTTCAGTGTCCTGAGAGGTCTGTGGGCCCTTTTCAACAGCTAGTGTTGTGTCAGTGCGAGATTCACCTACACCTTTCGGGTTGTTTTCTGTGTCAGATTTACTTTTTGGTGAAGATTGGTGCAATCTTTTTATTCTTTGTTTGGTGCAAACCTGTGGAAAACCAGTGGTTCTTTATGAAGATAGTTATTTATGGCTGGTGGTTTGATAATTCTATTATATGGCTGATGGGCCTTGTTTGTGTTGGCCAGTTGGCTTACCTAGTTTGCAGAGCGGCTGACCCAAGCAGAACGATCTTTTGACTATCTTCCAAAGTGTTTAGTGACTAAAGTAAAAAAAAATGTTCACATTATCAATTGAGGCACAATGTAAAGGATCCTTGGTTCATCCTTGGTCATTCTGCCATGATATTCTGAAAAGTTTTAGCTGAAAACTTGTCACTGCTCTCTCCTCTATTCATAAACATTATTGGAGATAAATTGTGAGGCTTGTGCCAGCACATAATGGCTTATGAAAGTGCAATGATGGAGGAAATGTCTGATTTGAGTGGGCTTATTTCATCCCGATTCTTATAACTGCCATGTGCGTACCACTATCTAGAATGCCCATTGTTTTTATAATGGAATGCTGGTCATTACCTGAAGTGAGCTTGCATCATAAGCAAGCCATGTTTCATACTGTGTGTTTTTCAGTATCATTTTCTGCTGAATTATTAAGATAGCTGAGGCTACTGATGCTGCATGCACCTTTTTAGTATGGTTTTGGGCCAGTCTGCAGAACGTGGCAGGCGACTCGACGAGGCGCTTGGGGCAGCCAAAGCCTGCCCCAATTGGGGCAGAAATTTGGATGCTTGGGCAGACTCCTCCAATAGGAGGTTATTTTTACTGATACATTTTTATCTACTCCATTTTAAACGAAACACCCAGAAATGAAATAAAACTGTGCATCCAACTCCACGACGACAACACACTCACCACCCTCCACGCACAGCAGCAGCTATCTTGCATTCATGATGCACGACTTCAAGAATACTTTTATTCAAAGGTATATTTACAAGCGAAGTCTTTTCCCCTACAGACGTCATTTGCCTCTGCTTTCAGGGCGTATAATCTAAACTTTACAAAATTTTTCAATTGATAACTAAATTTGAAAAAGAATAATTTTTCTAAAGCTAAAGAATTTCCCCCAATTTTCCCAAATTTTCATGAAAGCATAACAAAATTTGGAATATTTTCACAAGACTCAAGCAAAGAAAGATTCCCGTACGCCCTTGTGACGTCACATCACTGACCCGCATTTGTTCTTGGGGGGAAGGGGCTGGCATGATTTTCTTATGAACGGTGGACCCTTTGAACAGTGGACCTTTTTACATACACCCGATTTGCCGGCCTTTGGTGATCAAAACATAGCAGAGGAAATGCAAAAAACTACATACAGGGAAATTTTATTTAGAGTTCTTGGATTGTTTTTTGTAACTAAAACTTAGTTAAGATTAAAATTTTTTTAAAAATTAAATTTAGCTTTAGAAAGGCACACGATGCCCGATTTTTTATTAATTTCCAGGAACTTTGACTTTACGTCTATTAAAAATTTTCCTGATTTGGTATCTTTTTAACCATATGCCTCTTGATGACAAATATGACGCTTTTGAGACAATTCAGCTTTTACTGCGCAATTTTAACTACTGATTGTTGTTTCTTTTCGTTATTTTTTCTTCTTCCCTCGGCGATTACCCGGACCGACTGCTGCCCCAAGTACTAGTTCCTGCCCCAAGAGCTCCCCTCTGCCCCAAGATCGACCAAAAGCTGCCCCAAATCGGTAGGTCTGCCCCGAGGCTGCCCCAACGAGATCTCGTCGAAATCTGCCACGTTCTGCAGACTGGGTTTTGGGTGAAACCAAAACTTTTTCCAGGTTAAATGGGCTTAAAACATGTATTTGAAACATCTTTAAAGTAAATAAATGCTGTATATAGTCGTTTATGGTTTTTCCATGATACCGGGCCTTCCCGGGCTTGATAGCCATTTTTTTCCACAAACCGGGCTTGTGACGGGCTTCTAAAATCAGCAGCAGACCGGGCCCGGACTCGGGCCATTAAAATTGCCCGAAACTCCCACCTCTAGTGGATACCATGGTCTTGCATATTTATGTATATATCTTTGTGAATCTGCATTTCTAGGTCCTCTTGTGTTTATTTGGTGAAGAAAAAATGTGCATGAGTGCTAGGTGAATATGTTTGCGTTGCCTTCTCCTGCTGTCTGTCCCTATGGGGTGGTGTTGGGCGATGTGTTTACTGTGTGGGTATGTATATGTCTCTGTAGCTCTGCGTGTTGACCCTTTTGAAGTGCTCTGTCATGTTTTTCGGTGAAGAATGAGTGAATGAAGACTGAATGAATTTGTATTGAGCACTCTTCCTCTTGTCTTTGCTAAGACTTGGTTAATCTTTCCTGTCTCTTGGTGGTAGGGTGCAAAGACAAGGTAATCCCTTAACCGCTCCCTGCCCTATCCGAAATTTAACCCTCGCCCCACCGGGGGCCATCGATGGCCCACCCTAAGGTTTTTCCGGGATAGCAGAAAAACGACGAGGCGCAGCACCGCGGTTGAGGGCTCTACCTCTCACTGCATCATTTTCCCATCATCCCTGAAATTTTTTACCCCGGGTCACCCAAGGTCAGGTCACCAGACGAGGTCAACCAAGGTCACCTCACTTCAACTTTAGAGCTCTGTAAGAGCTACATTTCAAAGTCGATCGATTTGAAACTTCCTACACTTCATGACCCCTCCAGGGTCTACAAGGTGTATATCCGGGATTTTTTGATTTCGTGCCCTGAGGTCAGGTCACGAGGCGACCTCTCCCATTGGAAAAGCATGGGGAAAAGCTGTTTCATGATATAAAAGCCACAAAAATGATTGCAAATACTCAGACTGCTCATAACAGCGTTTTTGGACACCCTTTCACGGATCCCAGGGGTCATATTTACCCTTTGACTTTTCCAAGGTCATCCAAGGTCACCAGAGGTCAAAAACAGTATTTTGACAATAACTTTTGACCTAATTATGCTAGTGTGATGAAACAAACACCATCGTGTTTGTCTTGTCACTGGCTTTCATTTGATATACGGCAAGGTCACTTTGTGACCTTTCGTGACCTCAGGTCATATTAGGTCACGAGGAGACCTCTGGAGGTCAAACCACTGGCGGGAGGTCTTTACGTTCCACATAGCGGAAAAAGTACTGGCAATTTCCTATCAAATGAACTTTACCAGGCCTCAATAGCTCTAATGACATAAGAGTTATGACCAGTTTGCTTAATCATTGCATATTTGAGTGAAAATAGCCGATCTTGACCTAATTTGACCTCTGGAGGTCAAACCATTGACCTGAGCACTAAAACATGCGAAGTAATTTCTTACTGAATTCACGTGAGCTTTCTATTGCACTTTTGCAGATTTGCGCTAACACCCATATTTTCGGAGTTAGAGGGGGGCCATCGATGGCCCCCGGTGGGGTGAAGGTGGCGCCGGACCCCCGGTGGGGCGCGGGTTAAGAAAAATTACTTTTCTTCCCATCTGTGCTCCCCAAACCCCACCTGGGTGGTGCGAGAGTCATGACATGGATGGAGCTGTGAGCTATACCGGGAGTACTGGGGTAATTAGCTGGACTCACACCTGCCTCCCCTGGCAGCTCTCCCTGGATCGATGGTCTGTCGACTGGAGGCGTCCGATGTGGGAGAATACTTGTTCTCTCGGTGACATGCAGCCCCCCTGGATGGAGTGGCGGGGGCGATTGGGGCCGTCTGCTTCGTGCTCCGTGGCGAATCACTGGCTGCATGCCTCATTCGGGACCACCGGACACCGTGCTCTTTACCGACGTCGCCCGCGGCGCTGCATACCTCGTCCGAGCACCGGAAACCTGGCTGCTGCGAGGTGGTGGCTGGCGCTACACTCTCCCCCGTGGGCGGGCGTGAGCGACCCCTGCCAGATCTGTTGTCGTACTCATCGGCGTGTGCGAGATGAGGCGTGTCGGGGGAGCAGTGCTGGCGTTGTGAAGTCCATTCAGGCGCTCGATATGCTCTACACCAGTGATCCCACAGCGCCGCATGCCGTTCGCCTGAAAGCTGATCTGGGACTCGTGCGCGGACACCGTTTGCAGGATGAACACGCTGGGCCTCAGCGGCGACTCGGATAGCTCTGTTTCTGCAACTTAGTATCCGGCCCCTTTAACAGTGCAGAGGTCGGCGCTGGTGGGGACGTACATTCCTTGATGGCGGCGTTACTATATTCCTCCGAGGACACTGACTCTTCAATCTCTGGCGACGTATGCCGGCGCTGATCGCGGACTCGTACCGGATGGGACCGTCTCCACGGGCTGCACCATTGGCCGCTGGGTCGAGGCGGGGCGACGCTCTTTCGCTGCCTCCGGCGCCCTCTCATGCATCCTCGAAGGTGCATGTCTGGATCTCGTCCCTTGCTGACAATCTTCATCGCCATATATCTTGAAGTGACGCATCGAAATGCATGCACGTGTGGCTAGAAAAGTGGCCCTGCTTTTTTCGTTGACTGGAGTGTGGGCCCCTCACTGCCTCCGAGTTGACGTGCTCGGAAGCGGGGCACAATTAGTCTGTACGTGCGGGAGTTACGTGCGGCGCGGCCGCGTTGTGAAAACAGCTACTCTACTCGGCAATCAAGGTTTTGTGCGAAAGAACGCCTCAGGTGTTGCTGGTGGCTTGAACCTGTGTGATGAGTGTCTCATAATCTCCGATGATACTTATGTGCTGGGAAGTGCTTCTTCTGTTATTATAATTGTTGGCATCACTTTCCAGCCTGATGAGTCTCGCCGATCTGCTGTTTGGCGTAAAGGCTGCCGTTGTTATGTGCAATCTGTCCCTCATCATACTCATGCCGTCATAATCGTATCTATACCTAGGTCATAATGGACAGACTGGCGTGTGACGCCGCGGGGATGGGCCGGGTGCCGGATGCTGTGGCTTGGGGTGCCGACTGAGACACCTAGCGGTTGGGGTCCAAATGAGAGCTTCAATATGTCGTCGACACTCGTGTATCACTGTTCATCAGACTCTTCACTTGGCTGGTCATGAGACCGTGGAGCTGGGACGACGGTGATACATGCGCTACTTAAATTGTACAAGGCCAGTATTTGATTGAGTTGCGTTCGAGTTTGGATGGGGTGCGGCGGATGGCTGCGGGTTGATACTGCTGGAATCTAACCTTACTGGAGATGCGTCGTGTTTGTGGTGGGGGTTGGTGATGTGCCGCCTGCGTTCTGGATGTGGGCGCTCGTCTGGGAACGGGGGCTGTGCCGGTGGGTGCACTGGTGAGGGTAGTGTAGAGACCCTCACCCTCGCACCCTGCGGGGCGGTCGTGTGTTCCCCGCTGAGCGCCTGATACTCGCCGACGCTCCTGGGGGAGCTTCCTGCTCATCGCTGACCTAACTATGCATTGAGTTTTAACGTCGAAGAGTGTAAACTATGAATAAATGCCTCCGCCACCGAGGTGGGGGAAACCGGGAAAAAAACTACCTAAAAATTAGGTACGGCCAAAAACAAATACGTCGTATTTTCATTGCGCCAGCTGATAGTGCGTCTTCCGCCGCAGTATTTGTAAAAGTACATTAGAAACTTAACACGCGCATTGACGGGGGCGGGTACCCGCCCCCCTCGGGTTTTTCGGAGATAGTAGAAAAACGGCGGCGCGTAGCGCCGCCGTATTTGGTATACCTTTTCCCTCATCATTTTTACAACTTCTGTGAAAATTTTAAGGTTAGGTCATCTCAGGTCAGGTCACCAGTACAGGTCAAGTGACCCGACCTCAAAAAAAGTTTAAGATAGCCTTATCCGATTGAAACTCCTATCACATAATGGCCCTACCGAGTTCTCTAACATATGTTCCGGTATTTTTGATATCGATGACCTAAGGTCAGGTACCAGGATCCATTGGAAATACATGGGAAAATGGTTTTTACGGAATAACTCAGTAACGGATGGTGATAGAGCATTTATTTTAGCTGCATTAGACTCGCCTGGGCTTTGCAGTTCTAATGATATGCATTTTGTATAATTTGACCCTGACCTGACCTCAGGTCAGGTCAAATCCTTGATTTGACCTAGCAAGGTCAAATTATATATCATTCGATTCGGCTTGCTAAGAGGATTCATATAGTTCAAGTCGTTTTGCTCTATCTTTACTTGTTCAGATGTAGTAGCCGAAAAACTGAATTTTACATGTTATCCCTATGACGGGCATGTTTTGACCTCTCGTGACCTTAAATATGACCTGACAAAAAATGGTACAAATGTTTTCGATGGAGAAGTGGATGGGCAGCCGTTTACCAACGCCGTTTACCGTTTTTCGCTACCTACCGTGGTTTTCGAGATCTTAGGGGGGCGGGTACCCGCCCTCCCCCCGTCAATGCGAAGGTGGCTCAGACCCCCGTCAATGCGCGTGTTAAAAATCGAATAAGAGCAAATAGGGACAATAATTTTAATTCAAATAATTTATTGAAAAATATAAATGCGATTTTTCATGTTAATAAAGCAGTTACACGCCATATTTGAAAGGGGTAATTCCATTCTGGAATTGGGCGTAATTTACGCTGCATTTCGCGTGAATGTCACCGCTCTTTGTGAAACGTGATTCTGAGTACGGCGTAACTTTGCAGGTGAATGTGGTGTAAAGCACGCCGCATTTCTACAACTTTTATGAAACGGGGCCCAGGCTTGACAAACACTGGGAGGACTATTGGTATACTATACCTGACACCATAGGCGGATCCAGGATTGCCGATCGGGGGGGGCACCTTCCCGGGGGGCGCAACCCGGACCGGGGGGCGCCATCTGGACCAGGGGGCGCCACTTATGACCGGAAAAGCTATCAGGTGGGCGCCAAATCCTATCGGTGGGCGCCGACTTTCTTATCCTGGGGGGGTGAGAAGTGACATTTCAAGGGGCGCCATCGACCTTTCAGGGGGCGCCGAGGGTCGATCGGGGGGCACGTGCCCCCTTGCCCCCCTGGATCCGCCTATGCCTGACACGGATTAGGTAGTGAAACCACACTTACACGAGCTCACTAAGACCGGACACCTACAGGCCTAGAGCCTCATTAAGTCCGTATCCTTCAAGTTCAAGTTCAAGTTCAATTTCTTCAACAACATTCAACTACCGCACCACGCTCTGGGTGTCGTAGACATTGGAAGAATAATAAATATAAAAAGGGTGTCTTTCCTATGTTCCACAAATCATATTTTCCCCACGATCAGTTGTTCCCCTCGTTCAATTCTTCCCCACGATCAATCTTTCCCCACGATCAATAATGCCTCTCGAAGGTTTTTCTTTCCATAGTTAAGTTTTCTGAGCGCGGTGAGCCAAGTGTTTATTGTCGCAGAAACGTGCGCCATGGCAACATCAACCAACATACCTACCGAGTTATATCCAACATACCTACCGAGTTATATCACCATACTGTGGGGATATAACGACGCACTATATCCCCGTCTATGAGGCGAAATAGGGCCTTATATCCCCATATAGTGGTGATATAAGGCCCTAAAAGGGCCAATCAAAAGCCGTTTAGCTGACTTGAGGCCGTCAGCCCGTAAAACCTCTAGAATTGGTTCCCGGGGAGAGGCTACAGTCCTGTGACGTAGGCGCAACGCGGCCCGCCGATTGGTGCTGACAAAACTGTGCTGACAGCTGGGGCATTCCAGGACAGATCGACCAAGGCTTGACACCATCATATCTAGAAAAATCTGAAACTTTGTCTCCGGGGTAGTTTTGGGCCAGAAACACGCCTGTGGGAATCTCAGCCCTCTCCGACCAACGGTGACCGAGTTATAGCCCGAGGCATTTTCGGGAGGTCACGTTGTAGACTCATCTTTGATGCTTCATACCTCAAGAACGCATCACCTGATTAACAAGTTTTGTATATCATGGAACTCGTCTTGAATTATAGTTTATTTTGAAAAAGAAAATTTCAAAATTTGAAAATTTTTTACTTTTAATTTGTTTGACCTTTTCTTTTTGACCTAGCTTGACCTTCTCGCAGTTGAAATTGCCCTTTTGGACACCTCAAAAATTTTTCTTCATAAAATATCTTTCGATAGCAAAAATAAAAAATGCGTTCTTGCTATAAGTTCCAAATATTTAGCACCTAAGGTAGGTATGCAGACGGTTTTTGACCACCGCGGTAGTACAGTCTTATGTTAAACGCCGCAAACAAAGCAATTGCTTTTGTAATCGGTTGCTTGCAATCATATGGCATTGTCTTTACAAAATTTTCATCGTGCAAGTGTCAAAAATATATGAGAATTAACACGCGCCCACACAAGGGGGTGGGCAATCGGCCTCTTCAGGTTTCCACAGGTAGTAAAAAAAACACCTTCGCGCAGCGCCACCGTACTTCATGTACCTCTAACTCGAAATTTTTGCAGCTTCTGGCAAAATTTTAGGTCTGGGTCATACCAGGTCAGACTGCCAACCCAGGTCAAGAGCCCTAACCTCGAAAAAAAACTTTGGGAGGTGCATCAATAATTTCAAATTTAGCCTATCGTGGTTAGAATCACATTACATAGGTAGATCGTCTAGCAAGATAATTTTTCGTAGCAGGATTTCTATATCAATAACCGGGAGCAGGGCAAAGGTCATGATCTTTCCATTAGAAATGCATGGGGTGATTGGTAAATTTTGATAACTTGCGATAATTGAGAATTGTCGAGAATTGCGATGGAGGTTTTATTTTTACGTTGTCGTGTCTCACCTGCCACTGCAGTTTGACTAATATTCTTTTTACCATACAGACCTAAGCCTGGCTCTAGGTCAAAGCAGGTTAATTTTGACACTTGACTAGGCAATATCATAAGATGTATAATCCGTTTGGGCTCAACAAATGTTCCAACGGTGCTGAACATTTCTTTCTACGGCTCTCCTCTGTCACCTATTATGCCACAAAATTTAGGTTTCCACTTAGTTCCTGTAAGAAATACTGTGACCCCGAGCAGCCTCAAAGGTGACACGACCAAACGATTGTATGTAACATATTCGGTAGTGATTAAAACTGGCTATTTAGCGGCATCACTCCGAGTGCACTGTGTCATTATTCATCTGGGATTCTCGGATCCGTGTCAGCTATGAAATGATCACATTGTAAAAATATCATGAGGCAACATGTTCAAGTGACCAAGTCGAATGCGTTACAATTTCAGGATATTTTTTCGAATATATGAGCAGATTCAAATTACTTTTTGGGAATGAAAGCCTTTCAGACACGTTTTTTACATTGCATGAATCCTCTCAAACGTATGCTGTGCTGCACTGGGTCACCTTGCATCGATACTATTTTCCATCTCCGGGAACGATGTAATTGTGTGAGTTAGTGGTGCTCATAGGATAAAGTATACTTGTTTCAATTATTGATAAAGTCGCGACATCTTTGTAAATTTTCGTTTAAGGCTGAAAGGTCCATTATTAATAAGTTCATTTGCCCTCGTCTCCCTCGAAACAATGAATCCCCTTTTTATCACTTTTAATGGCTGCAATTATTATTTTCATAAATATTGACCAAGTTATTGCCAGTTCAGTTTTTTTATAAATTTTGTCCAAGTTGCTCTCAGTTCGATTGTTGGAGCCGGAGTCCCACTAAGTCATCAATGAACTTGTCACGGAGACCCCGACCCCACCACTCGAACGAGCAACGCCCACAATGAAGGGTTGATTTAGAAGCCAAAGTTTAACCTCCCACAAAGCACAGGGATGGCCGCCTCGCTCAGGTCACCCTCTCATCAGTCAGTTGCCAGCCGACCTACGTCGGGCAAACGATTAAGTGCCGGAGCGTCTCAGGGGAACCGATTCCAAGTCTGGACATGCACTGCCACTGCATGCTTCTCAGCAGCGGGCCGGAGCCCGACGCTCTACCAGCTGAGCTACCGGGGCGACCAAATGGCCAAATAAATACCACAAAAGCCATAATTGAGGCTAAAACGACCCCTACCGGTTGTCATAAACCCACAGAAAAAGGACGGAACACTCTTGCATCACTGCAGTGAACAGTGCGCTGTATAAAAATAAATGTTGATCATTTGATATTGACTTGACGAGATATTTTTAGCACACTGCCCATTTCATAAGAAGCCTGGAGTGCCCTTCCAATCCCGTGTGGCCACCCAATGATTTTATCCACATAACTAAACAATTTGTTAGCATCATGAATTATCTTGGCCGCACCACTCCCCGCTAACATTTGATATTTTCCTAGGGGTGCAACTTTATGTTTTCGATTGGGGGGGCACCCGGCTCGGAAGGGGGCCCGTACATGATGGGGCCGTATTTAGTATATAGTTGCCAGCCGACCTACGTCGGGCAAACGATTAAGTGCCGGAGCGTCTCAGGGGAACCGATTCCAAGCCTGGACATGCACTGCCACTGCATGCTTCTCAGCAGCGGGCCGGAGCCCGACGCTCTACCAACTGAGCTACCGGGGCGGCAAGGAGGCGGTTTTAGGAGTAGGTGTCTCACTAGAGTCTTCAAGGGACTTTTGACGGAGACCCGGACCCCACCACCCAAACGAGCAACTTCCACGATAAAGTTTTAATCAAGGAAAAAAGTTGAAAGTCCCACAAGGCATAACGAAGACCGTCTACCTCAGGTCACTCCCTCACCAATCAGTTGCCATGACCTTCAACATTTACGGTACCTACCACCTCCCAGTTGACCTAAATTATTTTTCCAGAAGCTGCAAAATGTTGTGTTAGAGGTAGATGGAGTACGGTGGCGCTGCGCGAAGGTGTTTTGTTACTACCCGTGGAGACCTGAGGAGGCCGGTTGCCCACCCCCTCGGGTGGGCGCGCGTTAATTGTCATAAATTCTGACACTTGCACGATGAAAATTTCGTAAAGACAAAGCAGCATGATTTCCAGCAACCGATTACAAAAGCAATCGCTATGTTTGCGGCGTTAAACATAAGGCTGTATTACCGCAGTGGTCAAAAACCGTCTACATACCTACCTTAGGTGCTAAATATTTGGAACTTATAGCCAGAACGCATTTTTTTATTTTTGCTATCGAAAGATATATTATGACGAAAAATTTTTGAGGTGTCTAAAAGGCCAAATTCAACTGCGAAAAGGTCAAGCTAGGTAAAAAAGAAAAGGTCAAACAAATTAAAAGTAAAAAATTTTGAAGTTTTGAAATTTTCTTTTTTCAAAATAAACTATAATTCAAGACGAGTTCAATGATATACAAAACTTGTTAATCAAGTGATGCGTTTTTGAGTTATGAAGCATCAAAGATGAGTCTACAACCTGACCTCCCGAAAATGCCTCGGGCTATAACTCGGTCACCGTTGGTCGGAGGGGGCTAAGATTCTCACAGGCGTGTTTCTGGCCCAAAACTACCCCGGAGACAAAGTTTCAGATTTTTTCTAGACATGGTGGTGTCAAATTGAAATATTTTTGGTCGTTTTGTCCTGGAATGCCCCAGCTGGAACAGGGCTTCTCTTTATCCAAAGGAACCTTTAGATTAAGGAAAATCTACCTTCAAATGGCAGCTTTACTATATTACTACCAAATTATTCACAACTGTCCTTTTGAGCTTTGATAAAAACACACGTGGTCGTCGGTGTTCTTCCGTATGATGGTATAAGCGGTGTAATTTTTGTTTGTTGGTAATTAGGTTGTTTAGTGGTACCAATACATACAGGGTATGTACGCCAGATAACAGCACTCAAGGCACCCTAAGGTAATGTTCATGATAATGCCTAATGTCAGCTTGTAAGTGTAATGAAACGGCAGATATTGATATACCTATGTACCTACCTATACTCCAGTCTGCAAAGTATGGCAGCAGGCCAGACGAGTCGCACCAGCCATCTAAAACTCTTCCACCACCAGCCTCCAAAAATTCACACCAATCTGCCTCATACCAGGGAAAAAATGCACCCATTCCTACCCCTACAATGCAATGCTACCTCAATCATTAGTCAGTTAGTTAAGGACTTTTTATAAGGCCCTCTCCTGTGTCTTAATAGCCATTCAGTCATTATTTGTTTAGTTTAAGTGTCTCTAACCTCGCAAATTTGCACCAGGTTGATAAAATTCCCACCACTTGGTCCTGTCTCCAAGGGCACTCGCACTGACGAGATCTCATCGAAAATGCCATACTTTGCACACTGGCCGATACTAATTAACACAATCAAGAAATTCATGCTTTTTCAATGGTTTACCTGAGAATTAAGGGTTTTGTTTGGTCTATAGCGCTGAGATCATGAATAAGTAAGATAGCAGGGAGAATGTAGAAGTTTTCAATGAGCTGGGAAGGGATAACATTGACTTCATTTACTGGCCTGTACTTGATTTTTATAGGTGTGCATTCAGGTATGTTGTGTGAAAAGTATTACCAAAGCGATGATCAGGCAAGCTCTATTTAGGGTTACTGCATCTAGCATCATTTTGGGGCAAAGGTTTTGTATGAAAACCTTGAATCATTCAAATTATTGGGACTTGCCCAGTTTGCAGAATGTGGCAGCTTTCGACAATATCTCGTTGGGGCAGCCTCAGGGCAGACCTTTCGATTTGGGGCAGCTTTTGGTTGAGGTTGGGGCAGAGGGGGCTCTTGGGGCAGGAACTAGTACTTGGGGCAGCAATCAGTCTGGGTAATCACCAAGGGAAGAAGAAAATATAACTAAAACAAACAACAATCATCAGTTAAACTTTTGCTGGAAAAGCTAATTTATCTAAAAAGCATCATGTTTGTCAACAAGTGAAATATGGTTTAAAAGATACCAGATAAAGGAAATTTCTAATTAACTTAAAGTTCCTGGAAGTGAAGTGAAGGGTGTCTGCTCGTCCACTGAACAGGGACACGGCAGTTCAAACTGTTGGGGTTTGCAAAGGCACCCCATTCTCTGAACCTGGTGACATATCCTTGACTCACTCGGGGGCCCAGTGTGTATCAGCGATGTCTGATGTGAGTGTGCAGACTGACTCAGTCTTGGAGAGCAGAGAAGCTGATGGTAAAGATCTTGCACAGAGAGTGGGAAAGTTAGAGATTGCACTACATGCACATATGCGTCTGGTGGCAGCCTCCATGAAAGAGCAGGAGGCAGCTGCCCATGAGAATTCACTGCTCATGCAGCGCTGCATTCGTGAAAACCAGAACCAGAAGCTCACATTTGCAGACGTAGTGAAGGGCTCTTGTGACAAACTGGTGCATCAGGTGGGAGAAAAGCTCGATAGTGCAAAGGACACTAAAGCAGACATATCCATGAAGGATGCCCAAAACATCTCCCAGGTTTTCGACAGTTTCTTGGACAGGAGCAGACGTGCACGGAATGTAGTAATCCACAACCTTCCTGAGCAGCCAGGTGACACTCTTCTCGAGCGCTCCTCAGCAGATATGAGACTTTTCGTTGATGTGATTAAGGAATCATTCAGGCTGAGCTGCAAGCCCACCAGGTCTTTCAGGGCAGGAAAAGCCATACCTGGTAAGGCTAGGCTTCTTGTGATCACTCTTGAGAATGAGGAGGCCAAGCATGAGATTTTGAGGCTTGCATCCCAACTGAGGTCTTCTCCCAGGTGGAGCCGAGTGTTTATCACGCCAGATCTGACTTTTGGTGAGCGACAGGTACAAAAAGGCTGAGAGAGGAGCTCAAGCAGCGTAGGGACAACGGCGAGTCTAATTTAGTAATCAGGAGGGGCAAGGTTATCTCAGCCAGTGGGGGTGCCATTGCCTCTTCTCAACCTCGCGGGGGCCTGGAGCCTGCGGCGGTCGGGTCTGGGGTGCTCGCTCTGGATGGGGCAGACGTTGGGGGTGTCGGGGTCCCAACTGGGGGTACCCCTGTTTCGCCACGTGCGAACGTGCGAACGGACGAACGTTCAGTTTCCACTGGAGTCGCTCGGCCCTCTTCTGGGAATCTCGCAGCCGACTCCCTCGGGGAGCATGCAGGCGAACTCATCCTCCGATGGGGCTGCTCAGATCCGTTCTGGGGATCCCGCAACACCACCGCTTCGGAACACGCGGGCAGCCTCAGCTGATGCCTCGGGCGACCGCGGACGCCCCCGTGAGGCTACGGGGGCCGGGGACCGGCAACCACCAGGGAGAGTTTGACAACCGGGTCCACACTGTTCATGACATGAAAGTGTACTACACAAACTGTGACCAGTTCCTGAACAAGCGCGACGACCTGTGCATGGAAATAGCGGGAAACGAACCGGATGTGATTATGTTGACTGAGGTGATTCCGAAAGCCCAACGAGCACCTATCTCAAGTGCGTTACTAGCATTGCCAAATTACGAAGTATACACAAACTTTGATCCGGATAAGGCCAACCTGGGTGGAAGTGGTGAGCGAGGTGTTGCAATTTATATCCGCTCAAATATCAGGGCATTGCTAGTCTCGCTCCCTCACGTAGCATTCAGGGAGCATCTACTGGTTAGGATCCAGTTGCACAGGCAGGATTACCTCATGATATGTTGTGTATACCGCAGCCCTAGTTCGGACGGGCACCAGAGCATGGTTCAGCTCAGGATTCTGCTAGGTCTAATTGACAATCTCAAACCTTCCCACCTTCTGCTGGCTGGGGATTTTAACTTCCCCCAGATAGATTGGGTTAGTGAGTTTTCTCGAGCGGCCACTGGACACCCATCCCACTTGCTTCTCGATCTGATGCATGCCTTCTTCTTGTTCCAGCATATCCGGGAGGCCACCAGAGTCAGAGTGGGCGAGGCAGAAAATATTTTAGACCTTGTATTTACCAACGAAGAGGGGATGCTGACAAACCTGGAGCTTCGCTCAGGCTTAGGTAGGAGCGACCACGTTTCAATTAGATTCCGCCTTCGGTGTTACTTATCTGTCAGAGAGAGTTGTGGGCAGAGGTTAAATTTTGGCCGCGCTGACTTCTCCCGCCTAAATCAGATGATTTCGGAAGCAGACTGGGGCTCGCCGGAGCTCAATACATATAGTTTATACCAACTCTTCATGAACGCTCTCAAAGGCATCATCGCAGTATGCGTCCCGGAAGTAAGGCCTAGGACTAATAGAAAGAATTTATATATGACCAGTGCAGCTCTCAGGCTCAAGGACAGGAAAAACCAGCTGTGGAGAATTTATCGACGCACAGGGGACATCATTGATCACGGACGTTTTGCGTTGTGCGCGGCAAAGCTTCGTAAGCTTACCCGCCAGCTCCAGAGAAATCATGAGTATCAACTTGCACAGAACGCCAAAACAAATCCCAAAGCCTTTTGGAGGTATGTCAACAGCCGCCTGAAAACGAAAGGGAAAGTCGAAGACTTGCGTAACCCAAACGGTGATCTAGAGGCCTCCGATGAGGAGAAAGCTAGGATTTTGAATCATTGCTTCACTAGTGGGTTTACAGTAGAGGACACCAGCTGGATCCCTCCTTTCGGTATTCGATGCAATGGACCATTCTTGGACGATCTAGAGATTCTGCCTCAGGTGGTAGCACTCAAGCTCACGAACCTGAAAAAGAATTCCTCACCTGGGCCTGATCTCATGCACGCACGGATTCTATACGAATCCAGAGACACGTTGGCCCTCCCATTGGCCAAGCTCTTCAGGAGCTCTCTTGACAGTGGTGAACTTCCGAAGGACTGGAAGCTGGGATCAATCGTCCCGATTTACAAAAAGGGGGACAAGCACAGTCCTGGGAACTACCGCCCAGTTAGCCTGACTGCCATCCCGTGTAAGGTTATGGAATCCATCATACGATCATGACTCCTCGGGCACCTTACCATGCACAATTTACTCTCGCGTGAACAACATGGTTTCAGACCCAAGCGCTCATGTGATACGCAACTACTGGAGGTATTGGATGATTGGAGCAGACTGATGGAGGCTAGACACTCAATCGACACAGTCTACATGTATTTTCGAAAGGCCTTCGACTCGGTGCCTCACGCCCGTCTTCTCCACAAACTACATGCGTATGGGGTGCGGGGAAAAGTTCTCAACTCGATCCGAGCTTTTCTGACTGGCAGATTACAGCGAGTGGTGGTTGGTGCTTCGGTGTCAGACTGGCTCCCGGTTCAAAGTGGCGTTCCGCAGGGGTCGGTTCTGGGGCCCGTTCTATTCTTAATGTACATTAACGACCTTCCGGACCACGTGAAATCGACTGTTAAGATCTTCGCTGACGATACCAAGCTCTACACCCAGGCGAACAACCCGAAGGCACGAGAATCATTGCAGGGGGACATTGACTCGCTTCTCCATTGGTCTGTCATGTGGCAGCTGCCGTTTAATGTGGACAAATGCTCCGTGTTACACATTGGCAGCAACAACAGCAGACATGTATATACGCTGGGTGGTGCCCCCCTGTCAAGCACTCACGAGGAAAAGGACCTTGGTATTGTGATAGACTCGGATCTGAAGTTCCGTCAGCAGGCAGCAAACGCCGTTTCCAAGGCTACTCGATTGCTGGCAATCATTTGGAGGTCCTTTTCCAACCTGGACCAGACCACTCTCCCTCGACTATACAAGGCACTGGTTCGTCCTCTCGTCGAGTACGGGAATGTCGTGTGGGGCCCATTCAACAGAGCGGATCAGAAGTTGATTGAGCGCGTTCAGAGGCGTGCTACACGAATGATTCCCACTCTACGGCAGACCCAGTATACGGATAGATTGTGCAATCTGAAACTACCGTCCCTGTACTACAGGCGTCGTCGCGGAGACATGTTGAAAATATTTCAACTACTGCACGGTGGTGTAGACCAGGATCTGGTCCAGTTTTTTCGCCTCGACCCAAACACACGTACTCGGGGTCATGCTTGGAAGCTTGTTAAACCCGATGCTGTTTCGAGGGTTCGACGCAGTGCTCTTGGTTGTCGAGCTGTTAATGATTGGAACGGGCTCCCTGCTTCAGTTGTTGGTGCACAATCCCTGTCAGAATTCAAGAGTAGATTAGACACGCACTGGGCCGATATCAGGTACACTGTACCTGACCAAGACTGAGACACGCACGAAGATCACGAGCTTGCCAAGAACGGAACCCGCAGGCCGTAGTCGGCCTCCATATTCCGACAATCTCAAGGTGAAGGTGAAGGTGAAGGAATA
The DNA here is from genome assembly GCA_034440635.1 of Lepas anatifera. Classification (NCBI taxonomy): domain Eukaryota; kingdom Metazoa; phylum Arthropoda; class Thecostraca; family Lepadidae; genus Lepas; species Lepas anatifera. Next base: position 505,109 of record JAOTON010001533.1, on the reverse strand, counting down.
AGAAAATCAGGCAATATGTGCCTCTTCAAAAGCTAAATTATTAATTATTTTCTAAATTTGTAATCTAAATATAATTTTAGTTTCATGAAATAATCTTGGAACTGGAAATCACATTTCCCTGTATGTAGTTTTTTGCATTTCCTCTGCTCTGTTTTAATCGCCAAAGGCTGGCAACATGCCAGCCTCGTCCAAGGAACAAATGCTGGTCCACCAGTCCGCAAAATATGGCAGCAGGCCAGACAAGTAGCACCAGCCATCTAAAATTCTCGCACCACCAGCTTTAAAAAAATTTGCTCCAATCTGCCATATACCAGGGAGAAAAACGCACTCATTCCTTCCCATACAATGCAATGCTACCTCTCTTATTAGTAAGTTAGTTAAGGACTTTTTAAAAGGCCCCCTCCAGTGTCTTAATAACCATTTAGCCATTATTTGTTTGGTTTAAATGTCAGTTTCCTTGCACCATTCTCACAAATTCACACCAGGTTGATAAAACTCACACCACTTGCTCCTGTCTCCAAGGGCACTCACACCAACGATATATCGTCAAAAATGCCATACTTTGCACACTGGATTGGTGGGAGAATACCCCAGTGATGCGAATTTCTCAAGTGCCAGAACACCCTCATATTGCAAAATTTAGGGCTGTTATGTAAGGGAAAGTTTGGAACCTTATTGTGCTAATGTAGTGTCTGCCACAAATCAGGACATTACATCTGCATAAAGTACAGGCTAGACTTGACACCTGCAAGGATTTTTTTGTTGTTACAGATGTTTAATTGTCCCTGTAAAGTTTGCATTATTGAAATGCATTAGGCTATTTACAATGTGCCAAAAAAGTAAAAACAAGTTTTATTTTTCAAAAATATCTCTGGAAACAAGTTCACACAATTGAAATACATTGGGTAAGCTATACTGCTCAAAACAAAAGTGAGAATGGGAACAACATCCTTGAAAAAGTCAAAGAAGAATAAATAGTAAAGTATAACTATTTCCCCTTTATGTTGTTTTACACTTTTGAAAATTATCTAGCTGTGCCACAAAACTGTTGTAGCCATTATTGGTGTGTTTGTGGGAGTGGTGGTGTGGGGTGGTTTGCCTAAGTATTAAAACTATTTTGAAACTGGTTTATACACTAGAAAGGCTTAATAGTGGCATTTGGGAAGCATATGTATGGGAGCCATCTGAAAGCAGTCAAGCTGCGCTCCTGGTTCTTCCATATTTGGCTGGTTTGTTTTTCCACTTTTTTACGGACAGTTTTCCGTTTTTTAATTAGGTTTAGAATGTTTTTTTCACTTTTTCACTGTTTTTCACTTTTTTGTTTTATCGTTTTTCCGTTTTGTTAATTGTTTACTTTCTTATCATGTCTCTTTCTGGGCCTGTGTGCAAATATCAATGCCAAACTATAATTATTATTGGGGAATGAAACTACATTAACAGCAAAAGTTGTGTTGCAACAGGATAATGCCACCCATGGACCATGGGTTGATTTAGGGAACATGCAACAGGGCAGGTGCCTCACTTTCATTCCGCCTTCTCCCCAAATTTTGTTTTTGTTCTCCCTGAATTCTGTTTTGGGTGGTACAGAGGTCGGCCTCAGAAGGTTGGAATTAGTGAGTTGAAAGTGGCCCTCTCCTGCTGTGTATGGGCCTAGATCGTCTCCATCATTAACGATCCTGTCGGATAAACGGTTTTATTGTGCCTTGTTCGGCGTCCGTCGGTCTGTCATCTTTTATTGTCTTGTTTGAATGGTGTGTGAAATAATAGGGCATTCTCTCTCTTTCAAAATTGACGTGGTGCACACTGAATTGCACTCCCTGAGCCATGTGTGGATCCAGGATTTCCAATCTGGGGGAGTACATATTCGGTTGGACTAATGGGTATCATTCGGACTTATGGGCGCCAGTTTTGGACCATACAACTTATCAAGGGAGTCAATCTTACAATCAGGGTACAGATGCTTGCATCCCGGGGGAAGGGATGGAAAGCGACCTTTCAGGGGGCACCTAGGTTTGAGGGGGTGGAGGGTGGGGGCAAGTACTCTTGCAAACATACAACACGCCCAACATCAAACATGTCATAGATAACCGCTGAGTGCAATATGTTCCCATAACTTTTGGATATCTTCTGTGCATGTTTTCTTCAAATGCCACAATTAGGTCTTCCTGACCAACAAAATAAAGATCAGAATTGCTTTAATATTTAATCAACTCATCCTACACCGTCACCTACCGCTCCAGAATGATTACAACAGTTTTACCGCACTCGTAAACAATGATCATAAAGTGATAAAAACGAAAAGTTCAAATATTTAAACTTAATTGGTTCTTTATTGTCACTTTCTTGCCTATTAACTACGTGCGTTTTATCGTTTACTTAGGAAATTTTTCGTTTTCAATAACGTTATTTTTGAAGAACGTTTTTCGTTTGCTCGTTTTGCAGTGTAGCTTGCCAAGTGCATTTTGATGGTGTGAACCTGTTTTTGGTGATGAAAAAACGAAAAACAAAAAAGTATGCATTGTAACCTGTACTTGAGGCCAACATTGGCAGATATTGCTCTCAGATGGCATCTACGGTATGTTGATGTTCAGGATGTGATCAAAACGCAAGTGCCCGGACTTGTGCATCCTGGGTGAGATAGGCGGAACCAGAGGGGACGGAGGCGCACTTCCCCTGACTCTTGGCGCCTCATGATATAATCATGGTGCCCGCGCGGAAGGTCGATGGTGCCACCTGAAAGGTTTATGCTCTCTGGAAAGGTCGCTTCCCACCCACCTAATCCCCTTTCAGGATATATCAGCACCCTGGTTTTCCTTAATAAGTTGTTGCATCGTCCAAAACTGGCGCCCATTGCTCCGAATGACACTCCCTGACTTGGTGCCCCCCCTCCAGATTGGAGATCTCATATCTGCTCACGCCCGGGAGAGCGCAGTGCGGTGGGACGCCCGGCTAGTTTTGGGGAAGATGGGATGAAAGTGAGGCACCTGTCAGGGGAAAATAATACTTGGGTAAGCCACGAAGTCTTACGCAGTGGGCTTTCAGACAATGATCAATTTTCTGCCGTGCACCATGCTAGAAAATTTACGCAGCGTATGAAACCCGTGGAATTTTTACACATTTTCGTATATATGAAGTAAATACGCTTTGTTTATGTTTTATTTTTTTCTTGACAATTCTGTAATACTTTACGCAACCATTGTCGAATCAAATAACATTTTCATCAATTCTTAACACTGTTGGAAGTTATCCACGATTTCAAAGTAGCCCCATCGTACGTTACGGACTTCTGCACACTTTGGTACCCAAAAGTCTAGGGGAAACGTAGAGGACTTCGACTGGTTCGCCCTGAATATTTTGATACGATGCCGCCTCTGCTTTGTCCGTAACTTTACATAATGTTTTCTGGGGTGGAAAACTTACGCATATGACCGGAGGTTCCAAATTTTACGCCGTGGTTTATTGGCGGTGCAACTAAACTTTTATTTCCCCCTGGCACCCGGCCCTGTTGAATTCTACCTGTATCTGCTTATAGCCCATGAATGGTTGGATCTTGCTGCAGTGACAAAAAGGATTTGCGCTAGGGTGTCGAGTGGAAAATTCAGCTCGGAATGTATGGCGAGTGAGTGGAAAATTCCCCAAAATATATGGCGTAGTAAAAATTTCCAATGTGGGTACTCAGGTGGTAAACTCTCAGAGCCCTAGTTTGAACGAGGGATGGATATTTCCTTTAATTTTCTCAAAGTAAATATTTTAAATCGTCCCCAAGCAGCATTGTTTGACCATTACCATGTGACGAATTTGGGTTAAGCAGGTAAATCTTTACCAACTGAAACCCCCTGATGCAGTCTTCAAATTTTTTAAGGAATTGGTGAATTTCCACAAATAAAAAGCTTTTGGGGGCTTCGAGACCAACCTTCGGGGAAAGAACTCTGGGAGCCACCAAGACAACATTTGTGGGAGGAAGATCAACTCTTGGGGGCTTCCTAGACCAACTCTTGTGCCCCTCCTCTCCTCTCCCCACGACCAGCTCTAAAGGGCCCTGAAACGAAATATTGGGGCCCCCTTAGACCAACTCTGCAGAGGGCCTCCGAGATCGGCAGGTAGAAAAAGAAAAGGGATTTTTCATGCAATACCTAGTGCCAACATTAATTATCTAAGCAACACTGTATAGTTTTTTGTCGGGACAATGCCCTCCTATACGTATACCTATAGTTATCGGAATTTTGGAGGCCACTGACCTCAATCACTGCACTCGCATACACCTATGCTAGGGCCCAGTAGAGCCTTGGTTTACACTTAACTAAAACGAAACTACAAACTTTCTATCATGGCAATAAACTCTTCCAGACTCTTCTAAAAGTTTCTTTCTTTACCTGTCAATTCCCCTGCTTCTTTTCACATATATACTCACCTTCATATGAATAAGCTGCTTTCATCAATGTCTAATCAAGCAACAGCCTCTCCTTTCTGTGTTGTTTCTTCCTTTCGTCTACAATCAGCCAGGCGCGGCGGGTTGCGACAGCGTCAGAGCGACTACTAATTTAAATTTCGGTCGCTTTCCGCTTGCCGGTCGCATGAGCAACATAATTTGCATTTCAAAAATTGCTCAAATTAATTTTCTAAATCCTTAAGACTAGAGAATTATACAACTAAAAGCACACCAAGAGGAAGACTAACAATGTTTTGTCAATAACGAATAGAAACCGGCCTTTCAAAAGCCTAAAGATGCCGCTTTTATTTACTAGATGTAAAGACGGCGATTTGGTAAGTCCATGCCGTAGACCTGCCATACAAAAGTGCCGATGTTTGAAGGGTAACTGGTTGCATTCTTGTTGCCCAAAAATCATTTAATGAAAATGTAGAGTTTCAATGTATTCATGTACCGGACACTTTCAGTTGAACTTAATTATCAGCGTATTTATGCCTAGGGTGTCGTAGGGTGTCGTGAGTGGATTTGGGTGTCACAGGGCGTGGACGCAGCGATGAAGGGCTGATATGGATAAAAATTATTTTCTTCGAAATAAATGGTCAATTTTCTACCAGACAATGTCAAAAAATATGCTGCTTAGAATACAAATTCGAAGATAATTGCTTAACAACAATATGACCAAAAATGGTTTTCACTATTCTCGGTACCAAAAATACAAAAACAACTTTTCAAGGACGTAAGCCTAGAAGTCATGTGCACGGATAAACTGCTTTCCAGAAATGTATCTTCAAAGCGGTCAGCTCATTTTTGGCAACACAAGGCTAGGGTGTCTAATTTTCCACTCACCAATTTTGTGAGTGGTGGAATTTAGTGGCGGTGTTCACCCATTGGAACTTTCTCTGGTGGGGCAGGGGGCACTGAGCGTCTTGCCCCGCCAGAATTTCGATTCAGTTGTTCCACTGAAATCGGTGGATATAAGGATGCCAGGTATAATTGGCTAGAAAAATAGAAATCGCCAGATTTTCTGCAGAAAGCCAGAGAAGCGCATAAGAGCCGAGTTAATTTGGCGATCTCTGGTTGATTCTGCTGCCTCTTTTCGAGTGGACGTTGGTAGAGGAGGTAATGGAACTGGCCTTTGTAGTAAGTATTGCTTAGTAAAATTAAATAGTAGTAAGTATTGTTGGAAGTGAGGGAAAATTCAGCAAAAATACATAAAAGTGAGTGGAAAATTCTGCTTGACTGGGTGTCGTTCTGCACCCAGCACCCCAGGTTTTGGGACACTGTCTTGCTGCTATTCTGCTTTTGCTATGCATATAACTGCATTCCCCAATAAAAATCTCAGTTTGGCATACGCTATGTATTTTATTTAAAATAAATGTTTATGTCACCATGTGTGGCATTCAGGCAGTGAAGAAATGTTTCAGGGATTATGTGAAACTGTTAGACCAGTGTGGCCATCAATAATATGGAAGCTCCTGATAGCTTTTTTAGCCCTCCTTTTTAAATATTTTACATGAGTAAGTGTGCCTAAAATTAGCATTTTCTGTAGAAATATGACAGTATCGATTAGGATGTCGCTGTTGCGTAAAATATATATATATATATATTTGGCTGATCTGGTCAACGTAATATGCTTCACGTTGCTGTACATGTGGTTTAATACACATAATGTACCTGATTATTAACACTGTACCACACAAGGTTCTATTGAACACAATGGGAAAGTTTCTTGAAAGTTAAAAGAAAGTTAAGGAAAGTAAGAGAAAGTTTATAATAGGCCAGCAAAAAACTAATGTTACCAATGGCTGAAACGGGCTTTGTTGATATGATTTCGATAGTTGCACGGTGGGAAAACAGACATTGACTCCAATATTCGTTATCGATACAAGTTATCGGAGTGCCCATCGCCTGATGCATCACTCCTCAGATTACATCCTTCCACAGATGCAGCTAGATAACCAACTTATCAGCCATTTACCGAATATTTCGGCCACTCACCATGAGTTCGTGGTATCACCGCCAGGATTTGGATGTTCTGAGTTCGGTTCCTTCGCCTCTTCTCGACGCGTCTGCTGCCATGGCATGGGAGCAGCTCGACTTCATCTCTTTGGGTGGTCCGGCGACCCCTCGCCAGCCACAGCGGTACCAAAGGCCTTCTCCCCGGCACGCGCAGCGACCGTACCAGCGCCCTGTGGGCCCGCCGCGTGGCAGAGGGCGCATGGCTCCGGGCAGGCCCGGCCCACGCGCCCTCCGTCCACCCTGGGTGCCGCCTGGAAGACGCTACTCGGACGGCGTGGTCGGGTGGGTGTTGCAAGTCAGTCTTGGCTTATTTTGGACATTCTATCAGCAAGAACTTTTGTCGCTAATGTGCTATTTGTGATAAGGCATTTAGCGGAAATTGCCATGGGCGGTTGGAAGGTGGGAATGGATGCAAATGCACCGGTTTCTCAGGTATCCTATGTGGAGTTGCCTTGCAAGCATTGACGTAGTGATCTTGGACTTTGTATGCTTCCTTGCTGGACACTGTATTGTCACAAACAGCTTCTCTTAAAGGGCATATTTGGTCTGAGAGGGAAAACTTTGCATCATGTATAAACCGCAGCTCATGAATGAAGCTGAATAAAAAGTGATAATTTATTCTATTCATATTGTGCATTTATCTTCAGAACTGCTTGTTTCCATCAGACTGCATGAGGAGGTGGAGGACTTTTACCAGTACATTTCGCCTTCACCGGAGGAGCACCAGATGCGCTCCTCTGTGTACGACGCCATCCGCGACGTCATCCTGAAGCTGTGGAAGAACGCGGCCGTGTTCATCTTCGGCAGCTTCGAAACTGGAATGTACCTCCCCACCAGGTACTGAACAGCCTTTACTGCACTCGCTATGGCGGCTTGGCGTGCTGAGCGTTTTCTGTATATATATTTTTTGCGCGTTTTCTTGTTTGCTGATATGAGGGAAAACTATGTTAGAAGGGCGGTTTTCAGTTTTTCTCGGGCAGAAAGTGTAGTAGTAGTAGAATATATTTTTATTGACATCTGATTTTCACAAAAATACAACAAAGTACAAATTAAAGTGTACTATTAGAGCTGCAGAAACATTGTGCAGTCTGGGATGCTTTCAATAACTAAACGGAATAGGTATGCTCAGTCAGCTGTCTATTTTTCCTCTAACTTATATGCGTATCTGAATGTTCTATATCGCCCACTGTCGTTCCCTGACTTGTTTGGTGTTCTACAGAACCATAACATATGCCTAAGGAGTCGTTAAACTTGATGCCTAAGGAGTCGTTAAACTTGATGCCTAAGGAGTCGTTAAACTTGGTCTGGCTGCAGTTATACCATTTACTGCTACCATTTTGAGCAGTCACATACCTATGTGCAATATTAGTCTTGAGTTGGCTGTAATTTCCAGGAAAGCTGCTAATTACAGCATTCCCTCGGCTGGCCGTTTGGTAGTCGCCGGCCTTTTCTGAGCCGTTTTCTTGCGGCAGCGACATCGACATGGTGGTGATGGGCAAGTGGCGCACGGCACCTCTGGAGATGCTGAAGGACGCGCTGCTGAAGGCCAACATCTGCCACCCCGACTCGATCAAAGTCATCGACAAGGCAGCTGTGAGTATCGCGGAGACACATGCTGGGCTGTGTGTACGTTCCCAGGCTTAGGGAGAGATCCTGTGTAAATTGTCTCGTGACCGTGAAAGGTTTAGTCGAATTTCGCCAACTGCGTGATATTGCATCTGCCTTTCTGATGAACCATCTTTTGTTCCTGTGAAGTTTTTCGATTTGTCTGTGTACCTGGAAATTAGTTTCTTTTGGTCATTAAGGACTCTTTAAATGCCTCATCTTGCTGAGACTGATTTGTTGGAAAATAGGATATGGACGGGTTTTATTGCTTTTATGTTGTTTTACGCAACGCACTTCGTTTGCGCAGATTATGTAGATGCTGTTTGGCTCAAACATAAAGATCTTGTACCCTATCTTATCTCTAAAGGTAATCGGAATGTTTTCGGCCGCAATTTTCATAGTGTGGGCATCACCTACGCTTACACTTCACGGAACATGGCCTAATAAGGCTCGTTGTAGTAGTCTACTTGCCCTGATTGTGAATCCATACACGTGTAAATATGTTTTATATCGTTACTGAAAAATACCACTCGGTTTATTTTCAGTTGTGCCAATGATGCTCACATTTCGGAGGCGACTGACGTCGCACAGCGTGTCACATTGAAATGGGAAGTTTACACAAATCTTAGAAGGGTAGTATTATTTTAGAACATGCGGGAAGCCACCGAATGACAATTGTTTCTCGAAAGTCACCCATTACGGAGAACGCCAGTGGTGTTCACACGTATAATCCACCAGTACAATCGAAGAGAAACGCTTATCGATATCATATCTTCATGTCAATCACAGAGTAACGCTCAAGCATTAATGCTTGAGTAACGCGGACGATGCTTGAGTAACGCTCAAGCATTAATGTAGGGAGCTACTGAATGTATTTTGATGGGTTTCATTGTTTCTGTGGCCGGGCCTTGCAAATTTGAAATCACCATAGCTGGTGCTGCAGTGGAATAGGTTTGTAAGTTACCATATAATTACTTCCTTAAAATTATGGTGAATAGACTGGTTGAAAAGAGCAGAGCAGAAATAACTGCGTTGCATATGCAATATTCCATGTTTTCCTCAAAACTGACATTCGTTGAACGACTTGAAAATAGGACCTCGTTGATGGGCATCTATTTTGTTTACAGCCCGCGGGATGTGGCTCAGTTGATAGTGCTTCTGTCCTCTGAGCCATGGGTCTCGGGTTCAAGTTCAGACAGAGCCTCTGAATATGTTGATCTGATACTCCAAATTCCTCCCAACAAGGTGATAGTGAGCGGCTCCATATAACCTTGGCAGTTCGCGCTTCATTTAATCCGGACAAGCATTGTTGTTCACAGCTTTTGTCAGAAGTCCTGGGTTTAAAGTCCATGAAAAAGGTCATAGTATTGCATCCGGGTCCATGCAGGTTTCAGTGATGGAGTGAGGATGTGAAGATGTGATGTGATGCAGTTTTCAGTAATGGAGAGTGATGATGGAGCATTTCAAGTGGAGATGTGAGTAGGCCCAATGGGCTTTTCCGCTTCTGAGGCACATAGCGATACAGTGCAGTGGTCTGCTTCATTTCCGCACAGTCAGCCGTCTGTGTAGCTGGTGCGGCCCGTGGTTGTGCCTAGCCGTGACCAGCTGTGCACCACGCGCCCATCCTCAGCCCTCCCGCCTCTCCGGCCGCACTTAGCGGTAACAGCCGCCCAAAGCTGGCCGAAATCGGAAGCAGGGCATGGCTGCGAAACATCTTGGAAACTATATTTTTGGATTGGTAGCATCACAATGCTTTGCTAAATGTAAGACAGACTGTTCTATACTTTCCCCATGCCCCCTCACAGAGGTTGCTAACTTCACTCTTAGAAACGCTATTTTTTCACAATTGCAGCTGTTTGAAAATCCGACTGTGTTTAGCATCTAATATTTTGGTTTTCCATCGATGAAACCTGGATATGTATTTTCTGAATCCTTATTTTGTTCTGTCTCGACATATGCCTTAAATTTTATGAATTAAGTAAATGGTTATGACTGCTCACAAGGGGGTCTATATTTATAGACATGGACTCATAATATATATATATATATATATATATATATATATATATATATATATATATATATATATATATATATATATATATATTTGGCCGCGTTGGTTTTTATTCTGGGTACCAGGTCTATATGGTGGTTGACAAAAACGAAGACAACAACTTTTTGGTCATGCTATTCCAACATGTGCGTTGCATGTAAGTTTAGGAAATCTGATCTTATCCCTGACTTGAGCTTTTACTGGGGGCATGCCCCTGTCGCTCAGATGAAATGAATAAATAAATCTTGACCCCTTTCCGGGTTTATGTTGTAAGTTTGGGCCTGTGACCTGAGAGGTCGTCTGGGACTACTAAAGCAGGTTTTCATACTTGGGTAATAACTTCGCAGGATCGGATGATGCAGCTTTAATTTTGATACCATTGCGTTAAGATTGTTATTGCGAGTCGATTGATGTGCATATTGACTATGCTAGATCAGACAGTGGCCTTGGATTTACCTCAGGTCGGGTCATTTTTGTGTTTTGATCTAGTATAGTCATATTATACATCATTGGGTTCGCCGTAACGAGAGGAAGCGAATTGTGCCTAAATTGATTCTAACTCATCTCTGTCAGAAGCCAGAGCCCCGAAACGCTTCTCTAACCTGTCACCTTCTTTTGACCTGTCCTGACCTCAATATTGACGTGAGCCAAAAAGTGGCTGATGTAGTTTTTTCATTGATTCTTATGCACTATCCACCAGCTTTTTCGTTATCCCGTAGAGGACTCGGGTTCGAGGGGGAGGGGTGTGGTACACCCTCACCGGGGCGGAGGTGCCTCGGAGGCCTCGTGACTCAGTGTTCAGAATGCATACTGCCCACGCAGGATATATACTATTAATTTCTGAGGCTACTGTTTTGAGCCAACCCCCGGTTAAACTAGCGTCTTGAACGGGTATTATTCAGCTTATGTGTGGCGGGTGCCAAATCAGATGGTTAACGCCTGTTGAACTGCCAGAATCCATCAGGTTTACTACTAGGTCGTTGTTATCTGTTAATTAAGATGCATTTTTATTTCTCTAAAACCTACAGTTGTGAAGTGTTGTATTTCATTTTGTAAACTAAACTAAAGTTTTTACAATCAGGTTTGGCCACATTTGGAGGGCCGTCACCGCTGTGTGTGCGCGGTGGCGACCAGCCACAGCTGTTCGCGGGCCACGTCCGCAGCTGGCCCAGGGAGCCGGAATTAGGCGCTCGACAGGTAGTCTGAGTTAGTTGGGTCTCTGGGAGCGTGGTGGGCCTGCTCTGCTGCGAAGTGACGGCTGCGCCGCGGAACGTCAATAGTGATCGGGCTGTGGACTATTCCTGGACTTGACGTTGGCAGTGCTGTGATCTGCCTTGGAGTGCGGGTATTTGTTCAGAGGGATTTTAGACAATTTTGTAGGGATTTGAATTGGTTGCAAGTGAACGACTCCAGTCAACGCGGAATTAAGGGTGGTGTGGACGCCGTACAACCACGTATTCGCTGCATTTAAAGCCTGGAGACATCCAGACGTGTGTGAAAAGAGGACCCTCACCGAGCTCTGGTAGTTTTTTCGCGTCTTTGAGTTTAGGGAGACTTGGCAGTAGAGGGATTCCCTGAGAGTGGTGTCGTGACTCGTGGGAGGACTAGCCAGCTACGATGTGTTTTTGGCGCTGGTGTCAAATGCCTGACTTTTGCTTCATATTTGCCGTGTTGTGGGTGTCCATCTACATCCTCACCATCATCTACTTTTGGGTAGTGATCGGGTACAGAAGCATAGACAGCATGCCGGACCTCAGCTGCCTCACTCCCGGGAAATGCTGACGTCAGACGCCCCGACCAATCACGAGGCGCATGACCCCGGCGCCTGCTGCTCTGCCCAAAATGGTGATAATGCGAACGCCGGTCCCTGAAATATCAAATGCAGACGATCAGCTCAAGTGAGAGGGAAATATCTTGCAAGGTTTGAGGCTATTTGTTTATTTGTTTATTAAAGGTAGATGCGCCACAGGGCAAGGCCCCAGTAACAGCTCAAGTCGAGACAATACAAGAGCGCAGTCATTACGATACAGTAAGATACAACTAAACACTATAATATTCACTTCTAAAAGAGAGAATCAGCAAGTAGAACATGTAATGGGTCAGTGGAGGTATAATTATGAATAAACCATGCACTGCCCAATTCTGATAATCTATCGGGTTTTGCTGGTTGTGGTTACAGGTTTTGATAGAAGATTCATTAAAAACTGGAATACAGTGTACTTTTTGTACTGTATTCCATATACTTTATTTTTAAGGTAATTTTGGTCGAAGTATGGAAGATACTGTTGGGAAGACATCGGGTACTTGCGTTTTTGGACTGGGCGAGTTTTCGTGCCGAAACTGCTTCAGTAAAACTTGGACTACAATCTTTGTCAAACAGCACCACTTTTTCGGTAATGTTAACAATAGACGAGTCGGGCCTTGGTTCTCCGATGCTCCTCAGAAGCTAGGATACCGCGGTCGCTAACTGCCATTGAATGCACTGACAGTAACACAGACTACAGAAACACCGACCCATTTTTCGAACGCATACGCACGGTGCACGATATCCCATGTCCTCATCTCAGGACTCTGCGGTTACGCCGTCCCGCTCCTGCAGGTGCCGATCATCAAGCTGACGGACCGCTTCTCAGACGTCAAGGTCGACATCAGCTTCAACATGAACAACGGCCTGGTCTCGGCCAACCAGATAAAGCAGTATCAGTCGGCCTACCCGCACCTGCCCAGGCTGGTGATGCTGCTGAAGCAGATGCTGTTGCAGCGAGAGCTGAACGAAGTGTTTACAGGGGGCGTCAGCTCCTACAGTCTGATCCTGATGGCTGTCAGCTTCCTGCAGGTTTGTGAAAGGTGCACGATGTCGCGTATCCTGGTAATCCTTGATGCTGGTGATGCCTGTCTTCTAGCTCGTTTATGAGTTAGTATATGCCTGGTAACAGCCTCCAGATAATGTACCATTTTTATGTCTGCCAAACGATAGCAGCATCCCGCTTCCAATGCAATTTTGTCGTTGATAACAACGCCATACTGTCGACGTCAACGGCTTCTGACTCACCCCGCCGTCAAAACCCACCCTCCGCCACACTGTGTCAATACTCTGTACCAGCACCACCCCCGTGCGCCGCGCAGACGCACGAGCGTCCCTCGGCCGTCTTCCCCGGCTGTAACCTGGGCGTGCTGCTGCTGGAGTTCCTGGAGATGTACGGCGTCAAGTTCAACTACGCCGGCGTCTGCATCCGCGTGGGCGCGCGCGGCTACGCCCCGCGGGAGCAGGTGCGGCGACGGAACGGGTGCATGTGGCGCTGCTGAGGGTGGCCAGACAGGCGCCTTCAGAACCACGGGTTGCACTGCAATTTTGATCGGTATATCTGAACGAACATATTTTTAGACATGACGTATTGTCTGCAGCAGCTGTTCCAGTAGGACGCCATTAATTCAGTTTTTCCGCGCCAGGTGGAGCATCAGTTCTCCGGCAAGTCGATGCATAACTCTCCTCTCTGCATCGAAGACCCCAATGACCCGACCAACGACATCGGACGCAGCTCTTATAACATGCCGAAGGTGCAGGAGGCCTTCCGCTTTGCCTACTACCGACTGACCAAGGGCGTGCTGACGGGGAACGGCAGAGACGAGATTGGAAGGTGAGGCCTGTCGCGGGACGCCCAGGGCCGTGGGCGGGGCAGGATGGCCTCGACGATGTATCAGGCGAGGGAGCGCCATGCCGCCAGTGTTTTTAAACAGAGTATTCGATGATGCTGCACCTTGAACCGAAGGCTCTGGCTGCTCATTAATAGCTGAATAAGAAACACGAGTTGCATAAGCGATGCCACACAGGCTTGGTACATTTCTCGATGATTTCCGGGACCGGTGATGTATTGCCAGTAACGTGCGTCTGGGGGATGTGCTGCAGCCTCCTGGGCACCATTGTGGAGATACCGGAGCGGACGGTGCAGCACCGCCAGTGGATCCACCAGCGCTTTCCTGTGCGGCCCGACTCGCCTCTGCCGGACCAGGTGGGGTGGGGCTCGGGACCGGAGGGCATGCAAGGTGCTGCTGCGGGTGCTCAGAAGAGTTTATGATGTGTGTTAGTGTGTGGACCCACGCAGCCGATCCTCCTGGCACTGTAGAACAGTCGGAAGTCCTAGTACTGACGAGAGTTCAATCTGTAGTCGAAGCATATCGGTTGTGACTTGATTTACATTTCACTGGAACCAGCACTCTGGGCAGCAGATTGTAGGCTGCGACTTGCGTCTGGGATCAGCAATTTCAGTTTGTCGTGTTTTTGACGATCGGCCTAACTGCGCAGACGTGCGGTAATTGTCTAAAACTATCAATAACTATCTCCACGCCAAATTTTAATGGTCAGCCACTTAGGATCAACCAGTTTGTACAGACGTTTCATCCTGTCGTCTCATCGCAGGAAGTAATATTGGACGGCTCAGAGCAGCCGGAGCCCACCAGGGGGCGGCCGCTTCCCTACGCTGGTGGCTTTCGTGAGAACGATGGTTGGCAGCACGGGCCGGCGGCGTCCCCCGGCGAGAGGAGTCGGCGCGGCCAGTTTGGTGAGTGGCGCCACCGGGGCTTCTTGTTCTGTGTCCTGGTCAGTGGTGACACCTAGGAGTTGCCTGCCGTGGTCAGTGGTGACACCTAGGAGTTGCCTGTCGTGGTCAGTGGTGACAGAGAGGGCTTGTCTGTGCAGCTGCAGCCTGGTCTTTGTGAAGATACTGATCTGGTTTGGAGTGGTTTCGTAAAGTTAAGAGACTGTCGATGAATTCTTGACTCAATCCCAGTCCAAGTCTAGCACCCTACCTCTTCCTTCGGGCTTCCTTCGGTAGATTTTGCTCCCGATGCTTGGTTTGACAACTGGCTAAAAAGTGAATTGACAGTCATAAGGGCGACCTGATACCTTGTTGAAAGGCTAGAAGGAAATAACGTGGAGCCGCATTTCTCGGCGTAGTGTCTGGGGCTGTATACAATGACCTGACCTCGCCTGTCTTTTCTCCCTCAGAGCGGGAGTTTGTCAGCCGCGGTCGCAACCACCCAGCGTGGTGTCTGGAGCTGTGTTCAATGACCTGACCTCGCCTGTCTTTTCTCCTTCAGAGCGGGAGTTTGTCAACCGCGGTCGGGGCCGTCGCACCGACCGGAGCCGACGTGGTACCCCCCTACAGGCGCCCCACCTGACCGCCACCCCGCTGCCTGTCCCGACCAGCACGCATAGAGTACTCACCCCGGATACCACCGGAACACCACACGCCCAGGTCAGCCAAATCCGATGTCGTCCAGAAATCGTCACTGTCCTGCAACTGCTGGCCGGAGTTTGGTGTAGCGTCTTCCAACCAGCGCTGTTGTTGACTCTTCTGCACGTGCCGCCTTATGAACCTATGGAAGCGGGTTCGTCAGGCCCGACGCCCTGAACAGCAGACGCCATTCACTAGGTGTGTCTTATGATACCCTCCTCATCAACATCGGCCAACTTTGGCTCCAGGCTGGACTCTTGTCGCCGGCTGAAACCGCGCCAACACTCCGCGTGGGTAGAGGAGCCATGCACTGTTGGAAGATGTCTCCAATTGGGAGATATTCCTGATTATAGAAAAAGTCAAATTCGGGCTGTGATGTGAGCAGGAATCCCACTAGTTTTGGAGTCTGGCGTTAGCGGTGTTCCTGCCAAGCACAAAATGAGTAATCTATATGAGGGGCTGTTCATAAATGATGTCTTTTTTAGGGGTTTTCCACCCCATCCCCTCCCCTCACGTCATGGAGTCACTTTTGGGCCGACCACCATGTCTCATTAGTCAGCATCATATGATATATGATATCATTGTTGCTAAAACTGATACATCTACAAAATAAACCGCGTGTTACAGTCATACGGCATTTTATGATGAAAAGGCTTTGAGCCTAACCTTCCAAGCTACTACTGCCTTCCTAAAGGAGAATTCGTGCCTTCAGGTCTACGTTACCTTCCCTGAAAAACTCAGCAGGCACTCAGCAGTGGAGACAAGAAACCAGAATCGCCGCTGGAAAAGGCCCGCCCCGTGTCAGCACGTCACTTTTCGGCCACCCCCCCCCGCCCCATGACCACGTAGTGGCGCGCCGCTTGTTAAGTCCACCCATCCTCCCCCGGTGTGTGGCGTCATTTGTGAACGGCCCCTGAGTTGTATAAGTGTAGGTGTACGAGAGGTGACGTTGGGCGGCCTCGTCTAGCTGATGGTAATGCTTTGTAATTGTGTTTGTTCTTCTAGTCGATTTTTTCCAAAGGAAAATTGACGTGTGTACATGCCACCAGAAGTCGATCACTCAAAATTGTTACTGATGTCTGCGGAGTTCCAATCTAATGGGGAACCATTGCCAAACTGTTGCATGTGACGACTAATTCAGTTATCAAATCTAACTAAATCGAGCTCATAGTAATTAAAATGCTGACACAACTATGACGACCCTGTCATGCAAAACCCAAAAGTACAAGTATATTTCCAACCCAAAAGCACAAGTATACTCCCAATTTCTGTTTTTTTTGTGCGAAATTCGTCGGAGACCTCTTCCACGATTGGATTTGCGATGTAGGCCTTGAGGCAGACAAGTAAACCCTGTCTTCAAATACTACTTTCTTCCTCGAGGCGTCAAGCGCACGCCATGTTCGAATTTCCTGTCGTCTTTTCTTTCTCCACCTAGCTCTGAGCGACAAGCGTGCAGGTTCGACCATTTCATATTTGGCTAAGGTACCACTTGGTTGTGCACAAAATGCCAATACTAGGCTGAATTTCAAGTGCCGAGTGCATTTTATTGAAGTCGAGCGAAATGTTAAGATTAAGCTACACTTCTGATTTTTTCGTTTTTCTTTTTCACTTTTTCGTTTTTCGCGTTTTTGTTTGTCTTTTTTTATTTTTTATTGTTTACTTTCTCATGACGTCTGTTTCTGGGACCGTTTGATGAGTATTAATGCTAAACTAAGTTGTTTATTGGGGAATAGAGCTATATGAATAGCCAAAGCAGCGTGGCAGTGCGATAGGACTGTCCATGGACCATCAACACTTTGTGTCGGATACCTTTGGATTTGATAGATATAAAAAACTAAAACTTATCGCGAGACAGCTATTGAAAAAAATGTATGCCATAGAGTTGCGCATATGTTATCATGTCCCACTGTTGTTATGACAGATGCCTTTATGATTCAAGCGTGACTGGTCACTGCATGGATGAAGCTTTGGCCTGGATACGCCTGGGTCCTCTCATTTCCTTTGTCCGGCGCGTGGCCTCCTCCCTGCCCGATTATCGAGCTCGCGGACTGGATAATCCGGCTGGATAAGGTCGGCGTGGCCTGTAGACTAGGAAACTGCTAAATGGGACAATATTAGCCGCGAAATCTGACTCCAGAGTGAGCAGAATCAAGTGTACTGGGTGCTAGGCAACATCCAAAGTTTCCTGGCACTGGAGTGTGGCACATCCACCGTCCTTGATACCAACCCTTGACTAGTCGCCCTACTGCGCCAACTCTGAGTGAGATAAATTGGGTGTTTCCTGAGGTTTAGAGTTTAACACGCGATACGGGGCTGAGCCACCTTCGCATTGACGGGGGCGGTAGCCCCTAAGATCGAGAACCACGGTAGGTAGCGAAAAACGGTAAACGGCGTTGGGCTGCCCATCCACTTCTCCATCGAAAACATTTGAACCATTTTTTTGTCAGGTCACATTTAAGGTCACGAGAGGTCAAAACATGCCCGTCATAGGGATAACATGTAAAATTCAGTTTTCGAGCATTACATCGAACAAGTAAAGATAGAGCAAAAAAACTTAAACTATATGAATCCTCTTAGCAAGCCGAATCGAATGATATATAATTTGACCTTGCTAGGTCAAATCAAGATTTGACTGACCTGAGGTCAGGTCAGGGTCAAATTATATAAAATGCATATCATTAGAACCGCAAAGCCCAGGCGAGTCTAATGCAGCTAAAATAAATGCTCTATCACCATCTGTTACTGAGTTATTCCGTAAAACCATTTTTCCCATGTATTTCCAATGGAGAGGTCATGCCTGTACCTGACCTTAGGTCATCGATATCAAAAATACCGGAACATATGTTAGAGAACTCGGTGGGGCCATTATGTGATATGAGTTTCAATCGGATAAGTTCACCCTGCTCCGACTTATGCTATCTTAAACTTTTTTGAGGTCGGGTCACTTGACCTGTACTGGTGACCTGACCTGAGATGACCTAACCTTAAAATTTTCACAGAAGTTGTAAAAATGATGACGGAAAAGGTATACCAGTACGGCGGCGCTACGCGCCGCCGTTTTCGCTATCTCCGAAAAACCCGAGGGGCGGGTACCGCCCCCGTCAATGCGCGTGTTAATAATATATCAGGCGCCAACATTAGCTTTCAGCAATTTAGATCGTTTAGTAAAGTGTGTTCAGCCTTCCTGCATGCATTTTCAACAACGTAAAAGCAATTACAAGACCCCGAAGTATAAAAAGTAGCATTGAAAGGAAATTTTAACATTACTTCGTCGTTTTATGAGGGTGCACGGGCACTCCTTGCCGGGGGTTTCAATCCTGAACCTTTTTATCCCGGGATTTATGTCAATGCCTGGATTCCGGGGTATACCAGAAAAATTGAATAGAAATAAAAAGCAGAACTAAATAATCGCGTATTTCGCTTTTACTACTATTAGGTCAAGTCGTCCTGTTAATAGCGCTCGGTTTCCATACAATGATTAAAAACACTGCTTATCTTAACCTAATAATAGTTGTTGGGGCTTAACGACGCACCAGTTGCCAAGGTTATAGGGTGCCGCCATCTCTCACCCTGTTGGGAGGGATTTTGGGGATTAGATACACTTATTCAGAGGTTCCGCTGGGACTTGAACCCGGGACCACGGGCTTAGGAGATTTTGATGCTATCTACTAAGCCATCCATCCCCCAGGCATAAGCGTCGCCACCGGCAAAAAATAGGGGGGGCAGCCAAACTTCAAACTGACGCTGACAAACTTTCCACGTTAGGACCAAATACTGTTCGAATTTGGCCTCCTCGTTGCCTTCTGCAGCGCTGGTTATAAAGAATGTCTGGTTTTTTCCATTTTTACTGAGATCAGGAAATTTTTGGCCAAAAAGTGGGGATCTAGGCTCCTCCGGCCCCCCCCGGTGGCGACGCCCCTGCCCCCAGGTGTTTATTTTAACTCATTTATGAACGAACCTATAAGCACATCGACATTTTATGTTTCGCCTATCTTGCCTCTGTTTATTCCCCCTTGTGTAGATCTGGAACTGGTTTTTTTGTAAAATTTTAAGTACCAAAATTACTATGTTTCCATTTGGGAACATTGGACACATATGGGGGTAAAAGTCTTACTCTATCGCTGAGCAGTAACTGCGTGGAAAGAACTTGCAAACGTATATTTCAGAGCAAACCAAAATTTCAGTAAGCCAATCTCTGGATAGAAATACAACACCAGATTTCTGGTTTACACATCAGGGCCCTCGTTCATAAGAAACGCACTTGCATTCACTTCTCACTCAGTTCAGATATGTATTTCAAAATATCCTCAATCGAAGCAAGGCGAGGCTTTTCATATCCACTGGTAACATGAGAGCAATCGGTGACAAGAGTAGAAGTGCCTAAACGTTGTCTGAAAATGTCTAGTAAAAGGAACGACGCATTAAAAACTCACCTAAAACTGACACACTCACATAAAACAACACCTGACGTTCACTAAAACACGCAACTTAAAGCACACATATATAGGCCCAAAATGTCACGTAAACGGTGTTTAAAACTGGTGACGCTGACGCTGTTCCTAACATCGGGCGGCCGGGCGTTATAACGCGACACAATAGAATGAAAAATCCTACGCTTTCCTGCGTTTGTTCTGGCACGCGATGTTCGCAAGTTGCCGACTGCCTTGTCTCGTAAATATGCTACGTATGTTAAGATGGCTTGTCCACACGCAGCATATGAGCATACTATGTAGTAAACTCAGCTGATGGAACGCGAGAGGGTGGGAAGAGTTAGGCAGGCGTCTCTAGATATGTGATCGATTTTTTTCGGTCAGAGCTCAGGCAGAATTTAATAATTTCCAGCATGCGATGGATTTGTGTTTCGCCGCCGATGCCATAGACCGAAATGCATCACCTTGTTGTAAGGCAAAGTCTTGGAGGTCGAATCTCTATATTGACGAAGGAACACGGTTTATATGCGTCCGCAGCAAAACGCCTTGCCCCGGCGTACGTGTCGGTGTGTGCCGTACCAGAGATATCCAGGCCTTAATGAGCTTTAATTATGACAATTTGGTTCAGAAGATGCAGCTCCGCTTAACTGTCTGGCCAAAGATGGTAAAAATGTTACTTGTGTTGGGTGCCCAGCCATGTGAATAGAGGGAACGAGAGGACGGACCAGCGCCAAGCGTGCTCAGCCGCCTGTCACGCAGGCTAATGGCCGAGACCTACTTATCTGTCTTTGCACCTTCGGAATTCTGGCAGCGCTGGTGGATGACGCATACGCACAATAAATTGCTGGAGATAAAGCCAGAGATTGGTGAGTGGCCCTGTTCATCGCGGCGATGCCGGCGCAAGAGGTGGCACTCTGTCGATTACGCACTGGTCACACCTGGCGACCCACCGATATCTTCTTTGCGGGAGGCGAGACCACTCTGCCGACGCTGCCTAGAACCGCTCTCAGTCCGCCACGTACGGGTGTCGTGCCGACTATGACCTTGAAAGAGACAGATACTTTGGCCCTCGAGAACAAGAACTGACATTGATTGATTTGATAGGTCGAATGCTGATATGATCAGCCAGATCCTCGATTTTCTCAGAGCCATATGTTTCACAGTCATATATGACCCAGGGTGATTGCTCTGCTCAGGGTGCAGAGTGTGGATCTTACTGGTGAGTGCTGATGTTTTACTGTGGATGTTTAACCTATGTAACTGTTTGTCCGCCCAGTGATGGGGATGGGAACGTGGGATATTTTTATTTGTACCGAGTGCTTGTCTTACTGGAGACTTAACCGCTTGAAACAGACCATAAACGTATTCAGGAAGAGGTTATTTAAGGCATTGGCCTTAGTTGATCTGGGCGCTATATAACCACTAAGGTTGGTGCGCCCTTAAGCCCCAATAATCAATCAATGCACAATGTTCCCGCGTCACTGTGACACTCTTCTGCAGAATGCTCCTGCGAGCAATGTGTGGTACTACTGCTGCAGTGGTTGTGTAGGTGCACCTTGCAGGTTCTTTGTGCACAGCTGGTAAAGAACACCCTGGGTGGTGGCCGCGACGATATAATGGTTTCCCCTTAACCATGGAGACTACCCTTGCCCGGCCGCTGCTGGCTCCCGGCGTGGTGTCTAGGCCTGAGTCTGTTTCCGCTCTTTCCTCCAGCTCTGGTTCCTGCTGACTCGGATTTGAGTAGCTCAAGTGTGATCTCGCGGGTGAAGGTCAATTGATCCATCTCATTCCCGCTGCACATGCGCTAACTGGTTACTCGCAACAAGCCGAAGACGTTGGTGACTAGTGTGTGGTACCACGTGTTCCATCGCAGCGCTTGGCGAAGTACTGCTATCGAAGTAATGGTATGAGAGTGAGCATAGCGAGGAGCAGATGCGCACTTGGATCCAGGGATGCAGTAGGCAGGAGCATGCTCACACTCCTGGCAAAGCCATGTATTGTACAGAGGCGTAGTGCCACTGCTGCAAAGGGATGTTTAATACAGTGGACAGAGGACAGATATGCTCAAATTTCTGGGAAGGAGGCACAGTGGATAGATGTTCGCTCAGACGCTTAGCACACCTCTGTCCCTCGCTTATTCTGTTCCCAACGGTCTATAGTATGCCTCTGCTCTTGGAATGGAAATTTATTCCAACCCTGCTCTGATAGCAACGCCATTGGGATATTTATGACTGTTCCTAGATATTGGGATAATTTCAGGGACTTTTCTAGAGAGGAGACGAGACGTCTACCAGAGGATTACAAATAGCTATACATTTGGCTCTACAACATTAATCATGATAAGTTCGTTTTATCGTATTACGCGAGTACTGCCCGCCAC
This sequence comes from Lepas anatifera, assembly GCA_034440635.1. Classification (NCBI taxonomy): domain Eukaryota; kingdom Metazoa; phylum Arthropoda; class Thecostraca; family Lepadidae; genus Lepas; species Lepas anatifera. The sequence continues at coordinate 482,959 of JAOTON010001533.1, read as the reverse complement.
CACCAAAGACCACTGTCGTATCACGTGACACACGCCCCAGGCGCGGGGTGAGACGGGCCGGACCAATCGGCGACCGCCGCCGCTACCGTGCACCTCCGATGATCAGCACGCTCACAGGTGGTGACCGTGCAGGCAATATGCTAAGATCTTAAATACTTTTGCTCAAATACTACACTGCAATAATGCAAAAGACACCTAATTCTGACTTCCTCCCCACCTCGAAAATGCACACGTTTTCGACACGTTCACGTACCAAAACTACATAACGTAACCCTCCCCCCTTATCACAAGAACACTATCCTCATCACCTCAGGTCACTCAGTAGGTTTGCCGGCGCGCATTTTCATCCATATGGGGACCGCCTCGCTTTGGCGTACCCTACTGCCGACAGGTGAATTTGATCTCCTTTGTACCACTCGGTGCTCGCGACGGGGAAGGCGTGTCGGCTGAGTTGTTTTTCGGTAAGCTGCCGGCCGCGGGGGATGAATGAGGTATCTTGAGGCAGAAGTTTCTTTTCTTTCTTAACAATATCTATATTTAGAATGAATTTTGATATGCGTACACGATGTCACTTGGCATTCCACCTTGAATCTTATGGGACAATGAAACCAGAAAAGGGCCTCTTGTAGTGTTTGAAACAGCTGTATTACAGTAGACACGTCACGCTCAGAAGGCAGCCAGCGAGGCACTCCTCTGCCCCGGCCCAGCCCGACCGGCTACGCGGTCGCCCGGGGTGGCCGGGCGGCAGTGGCGGCCTCAGCTTCGGTCAGGACCGGGCACGGGGGTAATACACAATACATACATTACATTACAGACAATTGAGCAAAACTAGTGATTAGATGTTCGGGATGGCCTTATACCCTCACCTCTTTTGGAATATTTATGCAAAGCATGTTTGCAAAATTTATTCTGAGTAATCATATGACTGATGACTTGAAGCGCGGGGAATTTCAGGTTAGCTATTGTGCATCGACTTGGAACGATTTGTACCAGCGTCCATTGCATTAAAATCATGAGTAAGGGCTGTGCCCGATTAAACAGTCAAGCTCCTTGCAGAGTTCAATAATTCTGTCCAACGATTAACAAGACGGAATACTTGACGGAAACGTACTATCGGCACAAGAAGGAAAATAACGCCACCTTTGAGCCTAATATATACAACACAATTCAATACCTACCGGGATACCCCTTGGAAATCTGCGCCAGCTCCCACCTGTGCGCTCAAATGATAAAATAGATACACATATAATCAAGAATATCACTGCCGAAAGTTGACGACGCATTTCTATGTGGGCCATGTGGGCTAATCCTTTGGAGCCTTCTTTGGACTCTGGGAACCTCGATATGGACCTGACATGAAAATGTTCAAAGTTGAGATAAGTAAGAGGTGACATTCCCTACTGATCCACCCCAGCGGGGCACGTCCCACCAGAGACTCAAGCGAGGTATGTGTTAACATTGTTTTCTTACTTAAACTATTGCCAGGTCTTCCTCAGCAGTTTTTGAGTTCCTTCCTGATTTTGGTCGTTGCTCCATGCCTCCTTCACCTTCCTCATCGAAGCGCTCTAACCATCTCCTGATGGTGACACGGGCGTGACCGGTTGCCTCCCCAATCTCTGCGACACTCAGTCATCATCTTTTGGGCTGAATTATCCGCCCTTTTTCAAATGACGAGCAAGGATAGTTCACTGTGGCCCAAAAAGACAAGTTTTCTCGACGAAAGAACAATGGCTCGTGCAAAGCAAAAAGTCACAGGAGGAAACTCACTGACCCGGCTGGCACAGCGCCGATCACAGTACTGTTGCTGAAGGGTATAGACGCAGCCTCCGGGGCTCGAACGTCCACATAAACCGCATGACTGGTCCCTACCCGCTGACTCTAGTACTCTACTCTAGATCACCTTGTTGCGTTGGACGCGGCGCTTCGAGAAGGGCGAGCAATTTGCCAACACACTGTTGCAATATTGTTCCACGTGGCACGTGCATATGATGCCACGTGGAGGTACAGAATACTAAAAAAAACGGCACGCCATAGGTATTAGAGGTCACCTAGGTTCGGTTTCTGTTTAACTTCTTTAAAAGCGGTTCTGCGTGTTCCGTTCAAATTATTATTTGTCCAAAAAATACACAGAACAATGGGAAACCACAGGGCAGCATCTTATCGGTAGCCCTGTTTGCTATTATAATAAACTACATTGTACACGTTCTTCTCACCACCATAAAATGTGCTTTATTTGTTGATGATTTCACTTTCTGGACAACAACTTCTACTACCAGTGCCACGTTGTAGTGTAATAGGCGCCATGTGACCTTTGCTGTCGCTGCGCCCGAAAACCCCAAAGATGATGATGATGACGGGTGGTGTTGTCGTCCATGCCATCGCCCATGCCATCCTGGTCGCGCAGCTGAAAACGATGACGTACGTGTAGGTGGCGTGTAGTCGTCTCCTACATCAAATGCCACTCACTGTAGTCGCCGCAGCGATGAAGAGACTGGACTCAATTCCTCCATGTATATTATACCACGAGATGGCGTTAGTGTATATGTAGATAGGGTGAGACGATGTCTCCACATCTCCTACAGCGACTCAGCTCGGGTGAGGTCAGCTGCGCGACCAAGATTGCTACCACGGCGCGAAGCGCTAACCCCGCCCACCACCGCAGAGAGGGGCGCACATCACCGACAACCTATTAATAAGGGATCGCGTCACCAATTGCTTGCAAAACAGAGCTAGCAATCGACGCCAATTTTACATATGAAACATATAGCAATAAAACCTATAACTATGAACTTATGAACCTATAACTAATGGACACCAGCCACTGTACAACCAAATATCAATAGCTTACGAAACACGATGGGTGCGTCTGTTTCCTCCAGCGACCAAGTGGGCCCGCCCTCGGTAGCTACCCAGCGTTGTGTAGTCCTAATGTTAATACGCGTCAGCAAATACTAGCTTCACCGTAAAGCACCTGGGAAATCCATCTACATTTACAGGGCATGTTGTCAAAAATCGAGCTTTTATATAAATCGCCGGGCGTTAGCGAGTGTGCTATGTTCTTTCGCACCAATAAACGGTCCGGCACTGTGTTGTACCACGTAATCGTGCCATAACTAACACTTCCACATCAAATGCCAGTTCGGCCAACCAATGAAGCGGTAGTCAGCAGACTCAATAAACGTCTGATCCCCCCAACAATCCTTCACAGATGCCGCCGCCCGCACCAGTGGCGGCGAAAGTCGCTGGGGAAAAGGCGGCGCTGGCGTCTGCCAACCAACCCAGCCGACGAAATGCGCCAGCGTCGGCCTTGTGGGCCGTCGCCCCGCCGGCACGCCGCGTGACCGCGAGCGGTCTAGGGGACGGGCGCCCTTTATAACAGCTAAGGAGCACCTCCATCCACAGCTGGATTACTGCAGACCCCCGCCCCACCCCCGTAGCAAGATGGTGAAAAGGTGGACACAAGGTTAAAAGAATGTGAATGCGTTCATCGGAAATGTGAAGGTGGGCCAATTTGTTTTGTAAACAGCTTCGCGTAGCGCTCCTTCCTCTGATGGCTTTGTCTCCTTCGTTTGGGTGTTTCATGTTGGCCATACATTTTTGGTTCGCTACGCTTGATTCATTCGCGAACTCCGGGTCGAACAGTGGTAAGGACGTGACGTAGCTCAAAGCACGTAGAGGTGCTTCACCCGAACGGCGCCTTTGATTCGGGAATTTGTTGGCCAGCTTGCGCTTGGTTTGACTTTGTCTTTGCAATCAATATAAATGCCTTTTCTGTTAGAAGTTACAGGGAATTTAACAAAAAACAGGCCAAGTACACAAAAACTAATCAAATTTCCTATGACAAGACCGTACTCTTTTTAACGTGAGAACGTTTTATTACTCAACGCTTAAACGCCCTCAATGTTGCATCTATTATCCTCCAAAATAAGCGTAGCGTGGATCTTAATAACATTGGGAACTGATAATAAGTAACCTATGCCTTAAAACACGATACTTCCATAATACAATATGGGTTTGTAAACACGATAGGATATATACTTCATTGAGAACGACACTCAGTTTTAATATTGTGTGTAAGACTCATCCAAGAATAAATAAAATGTGCAAGCAAATGTTTATACCAACCATTGGTTATTACGTTTTGTCATATTCTGAAAACGAGTAAGGATAATTACAATATATTTCAAAACGAATATTATTTTGAAACATGCTTAAGATTCTTCCGGTGTTAGTGGAGTATGTTTGAAAAAAATGAGAGCTTGCAAATGATGTAGATCACGGGGGCTTATAATTCTTGATGTGACTCTTAGGGCCATAGGACACTTTCAGATCCTGTCGGAGACCCTTTTTATGAATGTTTAAGATGCCTCTTTCAACCAATACCCGGAAATTTTAAAAAATGCCGTAGTTATTGCCCTATGGATACGATCCAAAACCTTTTTTGAGTTGGACTTGTAGGGCACGAACTAGGATGTGTTGGACCCATGGGCACCCTTTTGAACACGTCGGACACATCATTGGGCACGGCAAATTCGCACTGTACCAAACGTAAAAGTGAGCCATTGCACCAAGGCGCATCCACCTGGTATTGCTATGGCGGTAACACATAATGCTTCCAACACCTTGCAAAAGGTAAAAACTCACCTTAATGCTATGGTCTCTCATGTCTTCAATTAACTAACCTATTCAGTTAACCATTATTGATGTGCCTTTTCAAGAACGTTCCGTTGGGAATTATAAATGCCGTTTCTCACCGCACGGCTACAGAAGCGGACATTCTGGCCTTCCGGAATATGGCCAAGGCTTCAGCAGGAAGCGGTTGTTGGCATCTGCGGCAGGACGGAATAATATTCCGTACTTTCCAGGCTTGGTTGGCATGAAGACAAAGGGCACTTGCCACGAAAACGCAGTAGCGCTTCATCCACCGTAATGCACTCACTTGGGCTAAAATGTTTGCGCAAGTTTTGATTAAACTCGCTCAGAGCTTCGCGCATCAGGCAGAATTTGTCGCCTCGCTCTCAAACATCCCGGATGCTGCTGTAATCAAAGCGGGGGCAGGGCAATATCTTCTGGTACCGTCTGTAGCCCATGGTAGCGGAAAATAACGCTGGCGCTAGCTGTACGTTGAAGAGGTCCTCTCATAGAATGTCTCTGTTCAGCCCTTGCAAGATGTTGAGCCCGAGAAATGCACGCATTTCTGTTCCGTCCACAGGCGCCAGAAGATATTTCCCTTTCCCATTCTGAGTGGATGATACAAGGAAATTTTCCATTTATTCATGCATTTTTTCGTTGGTATGCTTGATTGCCATATCGACAATATCATCACCAAAAAACAATATCCTTCCTATTCACTCTGAATGCTCTTGGTGGCCGTACCAATCAGCCCTACGCCCTATGTCAAAACATTGGGTGGGTCTCTTCTGCACTGAGTGGCGTTAGGAGCAGGGTAATAGAGGACGGGTACACCAAAGTTTAGTATGTGCGCCATGAGTCTATTTTGATGATTTGTGATTAGATTACCACAAAAGCAATTTTCTGTTTTCAATTTCTCATTTTTAAGAAACAAATGAACAACAACCTAAGAAATACTCTCTGAAATTTAAATACAAATATTTGAATATTGTCCTCTAGTCTAATTTTAGGAGGAAATAGTAGATTCTTCCAAATTTAGTTTGGATATGGGCTCTGCTCGATAGCGGCGAACACTACGCTTTTGGTTTGATTTATTTATTGCTGGACGAGACACTACTCTCGGCGCGGGAGATGCATGCTTTCACACAGAGTTAGTCTTTTATTCGCCTCTTACGGCACTTACATGTCCTGAAGGTGGACTATTTACTTTTGTTTTGGGTGTTTTTTGTCTTGTGTGGGATCTAAGCAATGTCTAAGTCATTGAAATGGTGATGATAGCTTGTCAAATATTCAAATGGAAGCCATGTATTGGTATAGTCATCGGACGGAGGATACCCCGGTTTGTGCATTTTGATCCTGCATCACAAGGGAATTTATTGAATCTGTATGAGGAAAGGGTCAAAGCAAGATGCCTATGTGAGGTGGACATCAGGATGTGATCACACTCCCGGGTAGGTAATGAGGGATTCTGGGAGCTCAATATTATGGTGGCCTTAATTTTCCTGCCTTATATTCTTATCAACTGTTGTTTCTCAAGATCCAAGTATGACCAAGTGTCAATTCCCATTGCCAATCAGCCAGTGTGCAAGGTATGGCAATTTCGATGAGATTTTGTCGATGTGAGTGCCCTTGGAGACAGGAGCGAGTGGTGCAAATTTTATCAACCTGGTGCGAATTTGCAAGACGGGTGCAAGGAAGGTGACACTGAAAACCAGTAAAATAATGGCTGAATAGCTATAAAGACACAGGAGGGGCCTTATAAAAAGTCCTTAACTAATTAAATAATAAGAGAGGTAGCATTGCATCATGTAGGTAGGAATGTGTGCGTTTTTCTCCCTGGTATATGGCAGATTCATGTGAATTTTTTTAGGCTGGTGGTGGGATAATTTTGGATGGCTGGTGCTACTCGTGTGGCCTGCTGCCATACTTTGCAGGCTGGCCCATCAGGATTGTGCATTGTATCAAGATGCAGGATACATTTAAAATACTGATAGAGCTTTGGGCAATTGAAACAGCTTGAATCCAGAGCTTTGGGCAATTGAAACAGCTTGAATCCGCTTCACATCTATCTGTATCTAGCTAGGTTTGACAGCACATGACAGAATGATTGTAAATATTTTCCTTATTTTGCAGAGGTAAAGGTGAGTAGTCTGCAGAGGGTGAAGCTTCCTTGGTCATTAAGCAATATCAAATGGAAGAAAATTGTATTAAACTTCAAATAAAACTGTTCAACAACATTCATTAAACAAAACTATTTTTATTCAAATAAAATTGTATAGTTGGGTTAAGGGAAAGTGAAGGGAGTGAAAGGAGATGTGAATGTTTTGCTAGAGGTATAGACAAAATTGTGATAAAAAACTCTTCTATCTGTTACAGTTCCACCTATATCCAAGCTGAAGTGTCACAGAAACTGTGATCTCTGTATCCTGATTCTCAGCTCTATCCAGACTGTCTCATTGCACATGGAAACTGGGTCTATGTTTTTCCATGGCCAGAAACAAGCAGTGCATAATTTGACAATAATGCAGAACACATTTAAAAGAATCAGGTATCCATTATACACATTGATGACACAACCATGAGTCTATTTTGATGATTTGTGATTAGATTACCACAAAAGCAATTTTTGTTTTCAATTTCTGTGTGATTGGGGCAGGGGGTGTGACCCATTTATTCATACACATACATTGACAGTAAGAACACCATCATCCATTAAGTATGCTTTATCATTGAAGCCTTACACATACATTACTGCAGTGGCACATACATCAGGATATGGTGCCCTACTACATCAAGCACCAGCTGATTCAAATATTTTCAAAACACTCACTTGGTGCAGCCCACTATGGAAGATAATCAGAACTCATGTGCTGGACACGTAACAGTGTTTTTTATAGATTTGTTTGCAACCAAGGGAATAGAAGAAACACTTTCAACTGGTTGATGAGGTCACCATCCCCCAACTGTTGTAAAAAATTGACTTTCTGATAAGCATAAGTGGTTATGAAGGAGGCTTTTGCAATTGAGCTTTTAGTGCCTTCCCAGCTATGATTATTTGTTTGTTGAGTTGATGGGTGTAGATAAAGTCCTAATAAGTCACAAATAATACCAAGTCAGCTATATACTCAGGTGGAGGAAAGCAAGGTGGTGATGAAAAGGCTTTACATACAAAAACACATGGTTTGAATATAGAGATAAACTCATTTGATAAATATTTATTAAGTAAACCTATTTGGAAGTTAAGAAAATATGTCAACACTGCAAGCTGGTCTTAATTCAATGTCTCGAATTTCACTATGAAAAATTAACATATTGTTGCCTTCAATCATTTCTGAATATGTGTGGATTATCAGATGAAGAATAGAAAAACAATAAATGACATTATATAAAAAAGGTACACAGTGCATTAGGGACGCTGGGGGAGAAATTCCTGTGAGGGCTTATGGTTAGTTAGTTGGTCAATTTGTGTTTCCACTTCTTCACTTAGTTGAGCGATGTATTGGGCGTATGCATACTGGAGGAGGAGGTTTGCGGCCTTTATCTGACCTGGAAGACTCATTGTATGTCTACGTGAGGAAGGGGACGTGGGGGGTAAACAATGATTGGAGATGCCGAGCAGTGCATTTGTGGGAACAGTTGTGACTAGTGATCCCATCCATCTTCTTATGGTAGGATCTAGGGTGTCCGATTGGGGTGGTGGGGGCATCCGGATCAGCGGGCGCCAATTTTGGTCGGCAAAACCTATCAAGTTGGCGCCAAATTCTACCGCAGGGCGCTGATACTTGCATCCCGGGGAACGACCTTTTAGGGAGAGTCATCGGAAATTTCACAGGGGCGTCGATCATCAATTGAATGGGGGCATGTGCTTCTCCCCCTGGATCCACCTATTCCTTACGAGATTGGCATTTTCTATTTTCTGCCGCTCCCAGTTTAGGCAACGGGTATGACCCCTGCCTCTGTCAGACTCCTAGAAGCCCGTTTTAATGTCAGGGCTAGGGGCGGAAAATGTCGCCCCTTCGTGAGATATATAGTATAATGCAAAAAGTCATCAAAGATGGAAGAAAGAAAGCAAAATAGTGGGGCAATATTCATATTGGCAATGTCGGGGAACCATGCATGGGCACCAATATATGTTTCTCAACTTTTGATACTTTTTTATCTTGCTTGACCTGTTTCCCGCCTGTGCAAAACCCGGGTGAGCGTAATAGTCTTGTCTCTCTAATCCGTCTGTGAGTGAATTGTTGTCTTTTCGGTCTTGCAACCGAATGCATACCGAAGATGCTTGTAGCACTCATTGGACTGTGAAAAACTGCACCTGCGTGACACCCCTTAATTACAATACCGAAGCACGCTTATGCCATTGCACGGTTATAAAATATAGGGCTGAGAGCAGCGGCGGATCCAGGGCTTCATTTCGGAGGGGGATAGGGTCTTTGCCTCAGATCAGGCTCCGCCTATGTATTTACTATATGCACTCGGAAATTTGGGGAGGGCGGTTTGAGCCACCCTAGCTCCCTTATATCCGCAACTGGCTGGGAACATGGTATAGTTTTCTTTATTCCTCGAGGCTGCCCTGTAAGCAATCTTGTACTCTGGAAAGTACAATTTTAATATACTAAAAATCCCGATTTTTTGTTGCTGTAACTGCCTCTATTAAACAAGCTGAAAATGTAAATGAGCTATTACCTGGTATCCTATTCATAATAATGTATCATTATGACATATCTCAATGTTGTAACGGACGGCTTTGTTGTGCGAAGAACGAACCGTATACAATAATACTCATTTTGGGAAAAGAACCTCCACAAATATTGGGTCATAGCTCCGCCCCTTGGCAAGATTTAGTCTCAAAACTTCCATGGAATCTGCCCCCAGTTTTACAAGCCAGAAAGTTTCAAATGCTTATCGCAAACTGTTCAGGAGATATCCTGGAAAAAACGTAATGGGTGGGCAGAATCTCTCCTTGACAGGAATAGAGGTAAATTCAGTGTCGGATCTAGGAATTCATTTGGGGGGCTCACCTCGAGCCTCACCGGCTCGAAGCTCGAGCCTCACCTGCCAGTATCTCGGTTAGTCGCTCGTCTATCTATTAACACGCGCATTGACGGGGGTCTGAGCCACCTTCGCATTGACGGGGGGCGGGTACCCGCCCCCCTAAGATCTCGAGAACCACAGTAGGTAGCGAAAAACGGTAAACGGCGTTGGGCTGCCCATCCACTTCTCCATCGAAAACATTTGAACCATTTTTTTGTCAGGTCACATTTAAGGTCACGAGAGGTCAAAACATGCCAGTCATAGGGATAACATGTAAAAGTCAGTTTTTCGGACATTACATCTCAACAAGGAAAGATAGAGCAAAACGACTTGAACTGTATGAATCCTCTTAGCAAGCCGAATCGAATGATATATAATTTGACCTTGCTAGGTCAAATCAAGGATTTGACCTGACCTGAGGTCAGGTCAGGGTCAAATTATATAAAATGCATATCATTAGAACCGCAAAGCCCAGGCGAGTTTAATGCAGCTAAAATAAATGCTCTATCACCATCCGTTACTGAGTTATTCCGTAAAAACCATTTTTCCCATGTATTTCCAATGGAGAGGTCATGCCTCGTACCTGACCTTAGGTCATCGATATCAAAAATACCGGAACATATGTTAGAGAACTCGGTGGGGCAATTATGTGATATGAGTTTCAATCGGATAAATTCACCCTGCTCCGACTTATGCAATCTCAAACTTTTTTTGAGGTCGGGTCACTTGACCTGTACTGGTGACCTGACCTGAGATGACCTAACCTTAAAATTTTGACAGAAGTTGTAAAAATGATGAGGGAAAAGGTATACACAGTACGGCGGCGCGGGGGGCGGGTACCCGCCCCCCGTCAATGCGCGTGTTAACTTTAGAGGCTCGTAAATTTTGAGGGGCTTAAATCCCTCCCCCCTGGATCCGCCACTGGGTAAAGCGGCTGCTTTATCTTTGTTGTCTAACTATAGTTGTAAGAATCTGCACGAGTTCTGAACGATTAAATTGATTCGCAAAACTTAACGTTAGCTGTTAAAAACGTGTGTCGCGACTAGGTCTCGAACACACACTCTTCTGATCTCTAGACCATTGCTCTATCCACTGCGCTACGCCGACGCTGGCGTACGGGGTGTGGGCCAAGAAATCTGTGGCGCACATTTGCAGAGTTATCTAAAATTGATGTTTCGAGCTAGTTCTGTGCGTCTGACGTAAAAACGCCAAATAGAACATGGAAAGAGCAGAGAACAGGCTTTCTAACAGCTTTATTAGATCTTTTCCAACGGCCATAGGCTGATGACAGCAGCTGTCGGAAAATGACCAATTTAACACGTAAGCTCTATGGAGCAGTCGCATTTGTGCGCCATGGCAGTAGATTGCTACCAACTAACTTTGGAGGGCCCTGGTTAGGAGCCCTATACCTCCGCTGAGCATATCTTCCCTTGCGTTGATTTCCTACATAGTAGACGTCGTTGCCGAAGTTTTCTCGTTCTTCCCACTCAGCTGCTGCCAGCTTCTTCCGAGACCGAGTGGTGTTACGATCAGCGTGACTGCGGGATGGTGTCGTTTGCGCGCCATGGTTAGGTTCTCCATCTGCATCCTGTCCATCAAGCACATACACTTTCTCTTCCCTATCGGAAGCCTCACCGTCCACCTAAATATCCTCCCCAACATCACTGTCACTTTCGTCCAACTTCGAAATTAGTCCAGCTGCCTGTGCTGCGGTTACAACTCGACACCACTACAAATCTGAAAAGAGGCGGTCCCATCCCATGGCAATAATAAAAGTGCCACATTTGATAACCATCACGATGATAACTCTGTCCATAGCCAATGTCACTTAAGACGCTTAATGACCTTTCCCTTCAACACATTGATCACATAAAGAAGAATATCTTTCGATAGCAGGGATGGTAGGACCTCTGTGACGCAGTATCGTCTTAGAGAAGGTAACTTTTCCTGGATCATCCCGTTCTACTCCGACTAGAAGTGTTCCTTTCTGGGTCCGCATTCCAAATACACACTCCATTACACCACATAAATGACCTGCGCGTAGTATTTATGACTTTTCCGGAGCTGCTGATGTCATCCAGATATGATACAGCCTCAGGCTCACTCCCTCATCGAGTAAGGACATTTGACCTCTACAACTCGCTTCCTGGGGGCAGGTCGGACCTCTACAGGTCATGCTGCCATCTGGAGAAGCACCCAAATATGGAAGCTCCTTTTTCACGACTAGCCTAATACTTTCAAGTGTCACAGCTTCATGCCGCTGCCTCACGCCATCCACACGTGCTGGCATGCGACGGGTTCTTTACTCGTGCCCCACCCCAGCCAACAATTCCAACCGGGGCCCGATCGGGCTGGGCCCAATCCATAATGTCGGGCTTAGCCCGAAATAATGTTGGGCGATGACACAACTTGCCCAACCGGGCTGCAGCTGGGCCCCGACTGGGCCCATATATTTTCCCAACTCTCAGCCCGACTTCTCGCGGGCTTAGCCCTGGGTTTGATTGGCGCTACAGCACTAGAATTCACATGGCCCCGACCGGGCTCAGCTCAGGCGCGTCGCGCTGGGATCCCGGGCTCAGCCCGACCTTTTCCCAAGCTCCTCCGGGCTCAGCCCATGTTTGCCCTGGAAAATAACACAGGTCAACCGGCATGGCCCCGATTGGGCTCGGCCCGAGAGTGTTGCTTAACTGCGCTGGGCTTAGCCCAGTCACGGCTCGAGAAAAATAGGGCCTAGCCCACGCCTGCCCTAGAAAAAGATATACGTGAACGTATATGGCCCCGACTGGGCTCAGCCCAACCACTCCATATGCTTTCTCCGGGCTCAGCCCACCCGAAACCCTACCATGACCCGAAAAAACCTGGGCAGAGCCCGGGATTACCAACAGAAATGCTTACAGATACCGTCATGGCCCCGGTCGGGCTCTGCCCGAACTCGTTAGCTTTTCTGCCTGGGCTCCGCCCGGGCTCTGCCCGAACTCGTTGGCTTTTCTGCCTGGGCTCTGCCCGAACTCGTTGGCTTTTCTGCCTGGGCTCTGCCCGAACTCGTTGGCTTTTCTGCCTGGGCTCTGCCCGAACTCGTTGGCTTTTCTGCCTGGGCTCCGCCCGGGCTGCGCCAGGCCTATATATATATATATATATATATATATATATATATATATATATATATATATATATATATATATATATATATATATATAATACACGTCAAAATACGCTGCTAGCTGATACTAATATACCTACTCCATGACCGGAACTGATCTTGATCAAGATCTGAAAGAATCTTTACTGGCACCGCAAGCCTAATTCTTTGTCTCGTTTCATCTCGAGTTTTTTCTCTTATTTATGCCATCCTCGGTTCACATTTCAATACAATACATAACGTTGCTTCTGTATATTTCTCTGTACATACACACAACACATGAACATTGCAAGAATACACAATAACTAAAATACAAAGATTATCTGGATTAATGATGTCATGGAGAGTTGTCTTGAGCATGATTATTAATGTATGAAGAAGGAAAAACAGCCTGATGCTCATATTACTTAAAAAAACGTATTCAAAAATGATATCGTCAATATATTTCGCCCATGTGTCATGATCATGTTATTCTGCATATCTTTCCCGTACACACACACACAACACATCATGAACATTACATGAAATCAAAAATAACTAAAATACAACGATTATCTGGGTTAAGTAAACTAAATACTAAATAAATACCCATATTCACAACTCAAACGCATTGTGTTCACGCATTGTCTCGTGCAGCTTCACTTCACATCTCGTGCAGTGTCAGCAGTGCCTCTGTGACAGCCGACCCCACACTGCTGGGGTCGCTGTCGGGCACAGCCTCCACGGTCGCTGCTGGGTCAGACTCCCCGGTCGCCGCTGGGCCAGCCTCGGCTCGCCTCCCGCTGGTCTGCCGGTGGCGTGAGGCTCTGCCACCGTCCCGGTCACGGCTTCCCGAGAGCCACACCGAGAGAATCCGGTTCCGGGCCGTCATATCGCCCGGAAACTGCTCGAGCGCATCTGTGGTAAAACAAGATTAGACCCGTTAAAAAGCAGTTGCCATTAATTTGGGTAGTGACAATGTTTTCGTGTAGGTACCCAAAGAAAAGAGTAGATCGTAAGAAAGTTCCCTGGGCTTTTTTCGGAGGTGCCACAAAAACGGCGCACCCTGTTTCTTTAATTTTTCGCAGCCTTGGACGTAAATTTTAGCTTGGGTAACGCTTAGGTAACCACATATGACATCACCAGTGAACTTGGCTTAAACAAATGTTATGATCTTAAATAATATTATAAATGTTATAATTAAGAAATGAATATTTGTCTACCATGTATAACTTACCATAAACATATCAAGCTACGGCATTTTGATATTTACTATGTAGCATTAAGCTTGTTCTGAAGAGTGAACTCTCATTTGGAAATGCATTAAAAACGTTAAAAGGAGATAAAGCAGCTTGAAAACGTGATATTAACTGAGATAGCAGGAATATAGAGCATACCAAGGTCTTACAACTAGGTACAACGCTCCTGTGTCGAAGGGCAAATCTCGTCCCCCGGATCCGTGAACCGCTGGTCAATAATGGTTTTCTGAGAAAACTGAGACTTTGTAATTCTTTTTGTGAGATAACGATCCATAAGACCAGACTTTCCATGCCTTTTCAATGGCTGTTTTTGTAGAGCTCAAAGTTGAAGTGAAGTCAAAGGCTGGCGATCTGACCTTTTTTTACTTGGGGCTTTACGTCGCACCAACATCTTAGGTCATATCTCTGGTCTTTCTGGCGACGATAAGCTAGGCTGGGACATCTGGGCAGGGCGCCAAATCCTGCCACTGGGCGGGCTCGATCCCGCGACCTCACGAAGAGGTCACGTGATCGCGCCGCGCGCGCGCCTAACCGACTGCGCCACCCAGCCCCCGCGATCTGACCTTCTGACCTACTGTGGCCTGGGCTAAAAACTTCCAGGAATGATGGGAAAAGATGCAAGCTTTTCCAAAATAGTATGTCGGTAATCAGTTTCGGGTCTGCAACCTAAGCTGAGGGCGGAATACACGTGTTCTTAAGATATAAGATATGCTGAATACAAATATCATATGGGAGTTAGTTGAATAGAAATAAGCTGCAAAATACCGGGCCTAGAAGTTCAGATTCAAACAAGCTATGCAGAGTCACAAACTATTCCCGCGTGCAAGTGCCTATATATGTACTAATTAAGACTTGGTACCTAAATCAGTAAAACATTATTATTACCATAGATCAGACAATATTAACATGCTAACTCAAGTTTCCCATGAATTGACTCACCGCATATGGCATGATACAGCCGAGAACCCCTGAATGGCAGCTTCCCCTCCCTGCCAGTAAGGGTCATTTGGTCGGCCACTTGGTTATGCAGCACGGCCTTCATCATGGCGTTGGCGCTTGTCCTCAGGTCGCTTGTGAGCCAGCCCTTGAGATAGTCGACCTGCAAAGCGGGGGAACCATGTTATCAAATTGATTTTCTTAAAGTCTTTATATGCAAGGTTTGGTACCACTAACAAATATTATCCCTCCTGTTACCCTCGAAGGAGAGCACCACTTGCAGCTACCAAGTGGTGCTCTCCACTGGCGGATCCAGGGGGCATGCCCCCAAAGCCCGAAATAGTATATTTTGCCCCCCCAAACGACCGACTTTTGGCCGTTTTTCTTTAAAATCCTATGCTTTCTTCGATTTTTTCTCGATTTGGCACTCCCCCACCCAAAACGATGTTTTGGCCCCCTCCAAACCTTTCTCCTGGATCCGCCAATGGTGCTCTCCACCATGATGACACAGTCAGCTGTGTATCTATTCTTTTAGCACAAGTTGATATATATCAGAACTCGTGCTATGTTTAAGAGAAGGCAGTGCTCAGGTATTTCGCGTCTTTGATACGCACTACGCGTGACTATGAAGGTATGCGTGGGACAGCGCTAGATATACTCGCATCACCTAAAAATTAATGTCGGTGAAAATGTTTCCAACACACTTCGAACTTGGAACTAGACGCAACCCTTCAAGATCGCTACCAGCCAAGAGTCTGAGGAATAGTATTGAGATGTGTATTGCGCTCTCAGTGATAACACCCTAGCTGCAAGCACATGTCCTTCGAAGCAGTTGGCTACAGTAGTTAGTCTTAAGATAGGCAACGAAAAACAACAACAACAAAACGGGCGCCCTTACCAATGCCGTCAGAAGCGATGGTGAGGTCAGACGCTCTTCGATTTTTCGGAATTCCTCCACCGTCCGGATAGTCCCGATTGGAGGTCCTGTGGCTGTTGCATGTGAACCATTGAAGTTTCGGAAAACCTCCATGAGCTCCCGCTGGCCTTCTGTGCAAGCCCTCCACCTCCCGGAGAAGTCGGGTCAGAAGAAGAAGCAGCCGGTTGTCTGCAAAAGGAAAATGTACGAGGTTAGCATGTATTTCGTGGGATGGGGGACGGTGTCATTGTTCTCCATAAATACTTCAACATTGGCGAAATAAATTCAGAACACGATTATTATGTGTATAATACAACTACTGGAATGCCCTACTTACATCATTAGATTTTAACCCAAAATATCAGTTGAAAAAGAAAGTGTCTAGCCACAATTTACAATAGCTAATACTACCTCTTTACTATCGCGCCGTGGTAACAAAATGCAAATGTGTGCAAACTTAGGTCCCACATGCAAGGAGCACATTACCCACACATGCAAGGACCTATATCTTAAGTATAGGTAAAATGGCAGTGCTTCCACCGAATGTAACCATGCATCTGCACTTTCGATGGGAGCACGGAGCGTTTCTTTTTCGAACATTAAAGGAGTTGTGCCACCTCCAAACGGCATTTGATATGGTGGTCAAGAATTTAAACTAAAAAAATATTTGTTTTGGGCTTTAACAAGAAATATTTCACTTTTTATAACAAATTACAACACGGAGATTTCTTCAAAACGCCCACAAGTTTTGTTAACGTTTTACACTTCTAAGTTCAACCCGGAAGATGTTACCAGATTTAACGCGTCACGTGACTTATGACGAATTGAAAACAATACATGATCAAAGTCAAATGTACATGAACACGTCCGGTAGTTTCGACTTAGCTCACCTGTCGCATGCAGTAGTGGTGGCGCATCAAACAGTGGTCTTCCAGGAGATGGCAGTGTCCCAGGAGACGGAAGGCCAGTTTCGCTGTGATACAGAGAAACGTCAAACTCCAATATTTATAATTTTGCGCTTGCACGGTCAAAGACAAATAAGCGCTGGTTGTACTAAGAATTGTACTAGGTCATAGCAAAAACGACATAAAATTCCCCAACTTTGCTTCGTTTATACACCACGCTGTTACAGAAAAACGTAATTACCGGTCACAGGAAGTGTCGTCCCTGGCGTCTTTCCGACCTGGAAGGGATGGCAGCATCAACAAAAGAAACATCCATAGGTGGAAATGCGAAATCAGCGCGTGCGCTGTTAATGACACGCAATGACCCAGCTACTGGCATCCGATCGTCATTTACTTTGATATATGAAAAATACTTTCAGCAGTATTGAAAAACGAAATGAGGGGTATTTAAATCCAACGGGCAGGAGGGGCAATAATATCACATGCATTTGCATTACCATTTACATTTGCGCTTACTTTTCTTGCGATGAGGGGTGTTGAGATCTATATCTTGAAGGTATGCAGGGGCACCAGCCTTCCTGTGAAGAAGGAATATCAGCTTGGTCAAAAGGAAAAAAACTATGAAGATAAGAGAATCTCTCCGTCCGGACGCAGGTTGTGGATAGAGGGCGGGCGAACAAGCCAAAAAGGTGACATGAAATAATTTGAATCTGGCTTTTCAATGCTTTTCTGGCCAAAGTATCGGCAGTAAAAGTGGTATTGCGCTGGGTTTCTTCCACAAGACTTGAAGATCAGGCCAAACATATTGCTAGGCCTTAAAAGAAGTGTACCACCTCCAAACAGTACTTGATATGGTGGTCAAGAATTTAAAATCATGAAACCAATTTTTTATTTGGTTTGGGCTTAAACAAGAAATATTGCACATTTCTGACCCATTACATCAAAACGCCCACAAATTTTGTTTACGTTTCACACCTCCAAGTTCAACCCGGAAGATTTATCAAATTTAACGTGTCACGTGATTTATGACCAATTGTACACAATATTTGATCAAAGTCAAATACTGCAAACCATATTCAGTGTTACCATATTCCTTTATTTTCGGTGAAGTTTTTAAATAGGTGAATAGGTGCCTTTACCCCCCAACTTAAAACTGTGCGGAAATCTTCTCTAGGGAGCTTTGAGTGAAATCAAATATATCATTAGAAATTTTTCGATAAGCTCTACAAAACTGCTATTATGCTTTACAGCATTAAATCAACATAAAACTGTAATATTAATTTCAATGCCGTAGCATGGGTTCTTTTGATCTCAATGCACCATAAATCCCAAATATATTAAAGGCATAAGGTACAGTTTTGAAACGCACCATCTCAGCATTATCCTATTTTGAATCTTCTCCTACCAGCCATTATTTTACATTTTCTTAGTTACATTTTGCATGTTTTCTTTCTTTCTTTGTTCATTTATATAAATGATCTACGATTACTGCCTGAACATAATGATATCAGACTTTCTTAATATTAAATCTTAGAAATATGGGATACCTAACGCAAAACTATGAAGAAACCAGTATCATGAAACATAAAAGGGAATGTATCAGGTGCGCCAGAAACATGTAGACGTCAATAATGTAGCTGCAAGCCCTAACAGCTGACAATAATTCATTCAGACACTCATAATATACTAAGTCAACTCATCACCATTCCGCTCACTCACCTTTCCAGCAGCTTGAAACACGATTATTGTGAAAATAACGCCTAAACTCGATACCGCTGCCTCCCGTCCGCACTTCGGGGCAGTCAAAGAACGCGGGGATATGCAGCACCGCAGTTTTGAATAATATATTTAATTAGTTGAAAGATAATGATAAAAGTCTTTGTACACTTTTGTCTTACACAGCAGCGTGTTTTTTAAATCATTTAATTTTATTTCTGCATAAACAATATTAAAAAATGATCTTACTTCCATAAGTGTCCCATCTTAACAAGATGACGTTAGCGCCACCTACAATGTTTCATCTAGTGTAGAGGTATGCATGGAACGACATTTCAGTTTCCATTCCGCTCCATCCCGTTTCTCTGTTCCAATCCATTTCATCCCATAGAATTTAACCAAAAACGATTCCATTCCGTCCGATTCCATATTTTGACTTGGAAATTATTCCGTCCCATTCCGTTCCATCCCTATTCCATGCAGACCTCTGCTCTAGTGCCTGGGCAGAGCCCGACCTCAATGGGGCTCCGCCCAAGGTTCAAATAGTGAGCTATCGCGCCCTTTCCCCAGGCCGAGCCCAGGGTTGGTAGGGCTTAGCCACATATTGGGCTATGCCACAGATGTTGTGGGCAGAGCCCGACAGGGCAGAACGTGATAAAAGTCGGGCTGAGCCCTATATCGGGCTCCTCCAGATTAACCGCGGGCGGAGCCCGATCGGGCTAACACTGGGCAGAGCCCATCATGGGCTCTACCCAGGCGGAACCCAAGCAAAAATGTGTTCTTTGACTCGTATTCGGGCTCTGCCCAACCAAAACCCAACCTTTATTGGGCCGAGCCCAATAAAATTGCTGGCTGGGACTCCGACTAGAAGTGTTCCTTTCTGGGTCCGCACTCCAAATACACACTCCATTACACCACATAAATGACCTGCGCGTAGTATTTATGACTTCCGGAGCTGCTGATGTCATCCAGATATGATACAGCCTCAGGCTCACTCCCTCATCGAGTGAGGACATTTGACCTCTACAACTCGCTTCCTTGGGGCAGGTCGGACCTCTACAGGTCATGCTGCCATCTGGAGAAGCACCCAAATATGGAAGCTCCTTTTTCACGACTAGACTAATACTTTCAAGTGTCACAGCTTCATGCCGCTGCCTCACGCCATCCACACGTGCTGGCATGCGACGAGTTCTTTACTCGTGCCCCACTCCAGAGCTTTGGGACCATTTTCCCTTTGCAAATTCTACCTTTCGAGCAAATTCTCCGTAGAAGAGACGGGTTCGGGCGACCTGACGCCTATCACGTCCCCGAACATACTTGCCGTTAAGCGGCCATGTCGGTGCTCAAAGCACAGCCGGTACTCCCTCGGGGAACGAGTCCTCTTCTCAAGGGTATTCAACATGCTCTCGGAGAACATATTTGGGGGCCTCCAAGGAACTGCTCACAAAACTGTGTTTCTATCTGTTCTCCACAAGTGACTCGGCTAAGCCCGCAAGCCTAGTTACAGGGAGATTCGCAGCCACGACATCTATGAGGGGCGTCTCGCTCACAGTTGTCATAAAAACGAACCCGTACTCCTTTCCAAATGCTTCAAGTTCTCTCCTGATCTGCGAATCTTGTTCTTTGGTAAGAGGGAGCTCTTCGTGAGTGGCATACTTCCCCCCCACTCGAGTCAGCTGGACGTCCTTCACCAAAGAGGCACATACATTCTTGCGGGACACGGTGTTCTGGTCGTGGAGCTTTTATTCAACCCCAGCCTATCGGCTGCCTGAATTTTGAGGAATATAGAAGAGACATGACTGCAATTCTCATCCAACCTGCAAAATATATCAAGAACATTGTAAGTCTAAAATCTCAAAGATAATCGTCGCCAAACGGAGTCATGTTTGCAATAACAAACTTGCAATTATGACACGTTAAGAAACATATCCTCGATGCAGTAAGCTTCGGCTTTTACTTAGAATCTGAGGTGTGGGAACATGCAGAACACTAAATGAAAAATTATTCCCTGTGGAGTCAACAGGGGCTTTTTGAAAATAGATACATCGCCCGCGCGAGCCGTTGAAGTTCGGCGCCGGATGCGGTGACCGCCGCTGCCGCTATTCTGATGACCGACAAGATGTTACTTACGTCCAGTTGGTGGCGAATGTTGATCCTTGCAGTCCGGGCCTCGACGTCAAATCCTGGCCATTTGCATTAATTTGCTTGCTTTGTTGGCTAATTGCGTGATGTTGCTGCAGTTTTTTTGGGTTCGTTTAGAGATAGGCTTCAATACTGTCGCCTGCAATTTCGCTACGTGGTGTAGTAACTGCGGTTTTCCGCCTTTAGCTCTTGGTGTAGCTTTTTCGTTTCTCTCTCCGTAGTGGTTCCAAATAGCCAACTTAAGCCCTCCGTAACAAAGTTTAGTCTTTGCTGCTTTCGGCTCGCCTTTGACTCGTACCGCAATTCTTCTAGGGGTTTCGTGCTTCCAAAATTTTATGTTCCGTTCAATACCGTTCCTTTTCTCATATTTTTTCCAATACTTCAGTAAAGTCCTTATGCCGCCCGCCCTCCTCGGCTGCCAGCCCGGTATATTTTTTACCGGCCGATGCACTGGTTTTTAGCCTAATAAGGGCTTCCGATGTATGTTTCATGTCTCTCCGAATAACGTCTTTCTGCGCCGTCAGTTCTCTATCTTCTAAGCGCACTACTAGGGTCCATGTTCCCGTCGCGATCACGAGCGGCCCCGTGTCCTTGAACAGCTCTCCGGTTTCCAGGTTGAAGAGGTCTCGACGTGGTTGTTCAGCAGCCCTTCCCTTCGGGCACGCGTTCGTCGAGCAGCCATACTCTGTCTCCAGCTTCAAACTTCCTGTTCCTTCTCTGGTCGGCGTGTGCTGGCTCTAGTCGTCTCTCCACAACCTCGAAGGCTGTCTGCAGCCTCCGAACAGCGGTGGGAGTCTCCCTTTCTACCTCTGCGACTGGGTCCGGGAAATCTACCCTCTGTTCGCCGAGGAGAATGTCCAAAGGTGCCCTACACGGTCGTAGGAACATCAGGAAGAAAACATTTCTTTGGTTGATGCCTGGGTGGCTATCCTGTACGCGAAAATGATGTACGGGAGGTAGACGTCCCAATTTTGCTGATGATCACTGACAAAACCACGCAGCATGGAAGCCAACGTCTTGTTGAAGCGCTCGACTAATCCATAGAACCTCGGGTGGTATGGCGTCGTGAACTCGTGGGAGGGGCCCAGCAGCTTGCAAAGCTCTTTCACTAGGTTCGAGCGGAAATTACTTCCATTGTCTGATATTAGCCTGGCGGGAAGTCCGTACTCGAGAAACTTCCCATCAATAGGTGCGCAGGGTTAGCGGTGGTCTGGTCACGGGTTGTGATCGCCAGCACGAAGCGAGTCGTGTAGTCGGTTAGGACTATGACGTACTTTTTCCCGGATCTCGTCTGGAGCAGCGGGCTGAGGACATCGACCGCTACAGTGTGCCAGGTTCCTAACGGTTTCGGCATGGATCCTAAAGGTGACCCCTATCCTTCGCCTGACAGACCTTTCAGGTCCCCACATAACGGAAGCAGGTGTAGTACATATGTTTGAACAAGCACTGGGGCCTTAGAGTTTCCAGCGTCTTCCTCACCTTAACACGCGCATTGACGGGGGGGGCGGGTACCCGCCCCCCTCGGGTTTTTCGGAGATAGCAGAAAAACGGCGGCGCGTAGCGCCGCCGTACTTGGTATACCTTTTCCCTCATCATTTTGACAACTTCTGTGAAAATTTTAAGGTTAGGTCATCTCAGGTCAGGTCACCATTACAGGTCAAGTGACCCGACCTAAAAAAAAGTTTAAGATAGCATAAGTCGGAGCAGGGTGAACTTATCCGCTTGAAACTCATATCACATAATGGCCCCACCGAGTTCTCTAAAATATGTTCCGGTATTTTTGATATCGATGACCTAAGGTCAGGTACGAGGCATGACCTCTCCATTGGAAATACATGGGAAAAATGGTTTTTACGGAATAACTCAGTAACGGATGGTGATAGAGCATTTATTTTAGCTGCATTAGACTCGCCTGGGCTTTGCAGTTCTAATGATATGCATTTTATATAATTTGACCCTGACCTGACCTCAGGTCAGGTCAAATCCTTGATTTGACCTAGCAAGGTCAAATTATATATCATTCGATTCGGCTTGCTAAGAGGATTCATATAGTTTAAGTCGTTTTGCTCTATCTTTACTTGTTCAGATTTAATGGCCGAAAAACTGAATTTACATGTTATCCCTATGACGGGCATGTTTTGACCTCTCGTGACCTTAAATGTGACCTGACAAAAAAATGGTTCAAATGTTTTCTATGGAGAAGTGGATGGGCAGCCCAACGCCGTTTACCGTTTTTCGCTACCTACTGTGGTTCTCGAGATCTTAGGGGGGCGGGTACCCGCCCCCCGTCAATGCGAAGGTGGCTCAGACCCCCGTCAATGCGCGTGTTAAGATGTCCAGCGTGCGCGTCTCCCACGGCAGCGGGGGTGAGCGACTGCTCAGCGGGGGTGAGTACGGGGTTTCGAAGCTCCCAACCCGTCACATCGCTCGAAACTTCCTCGAGGACGCCATCTCCAGAAATATGAAAGGAATATGTATGTGGTGATGGGACCTCCTTTTCTAAGGGGCCCACACGACAATACCACCAGAAGGCTCCCTTCCAAACCCTACTCAAGTCGTCTTTGCAGCAATAAAACCACATAAGCTCCTTACGTAAGTTGTAGTCGCCGCCACATGGGAAGAAGAAAAACGAAGCTTGACGGCTCATGTATATTGCCCGGCGGCAGGTCGAGCTCAACATTTTCGAAAGAGGGTGAACTGGCAAACAAATTGCGCTAGAAATTTGACATGTTTAATTCAGTCCACAGAAAACATGCTGCGAAACCAGGCGTTTCCCTGAGTTAACTCACTGATAACAGTCCAATGCAACTATTTCGGTAACGGCCGTAAACAAAGCTGATTAGCAGTCAGAGGACGTCGAGAAACGACCAATATAATATCGAAGAACGATCATGAACTGTGCTGGATAACAGCCGAGAGAAAGATGTCGGGATAAACCACCAATATTACCAATGAATAGCTCTGGCAACATGCCAACTCGCAGCTCAGTTACGGTTAACCAGCCAAGTTTAAGCAAATCTATCGGGTGTCACATGAATCTACTAGCGGAAGAAGTATACAATCGTCGAACAATAAATACCTACAATTTATCTATGAATAAGCCACAGGCTACTTCATATCAATTTCTATATTCAATAATAAGGATTTCACACGTTGATGCATAATGAAGTTCCGTACCTACTCGTTGCCTCCATTCACATCCGCGGCGACTCAGGACTGGTTAACAGCTGCACGGCCAAGAGGGAACCTCAGCGCCGAACCGCGCTCACTCCACGGCGCATCGCTGCGCGCACCACCTCATTTCGGGCACCTACTGAAGGCCAAAATTACATCATCACCTTGCCTACTTTATGACATCATTAGACCGTTATTCAAGCTGCAACCATATTAAGGCCAATTTCAGCAACAAACAGACGCGAATAGAGTCGATCCGATCCCGAAAACTAGCAGAGACTTCCTAGCGAGAGACGCACGTCTGCCCCGCACGAGATCAGGCTAGCGAAAGAACCGCTGCCCGAAAAAACAACACTCTGAAATCGGCACAAATTTCATGTTCCTACCCAAAATACAACGCAACGCACTCACCTCA
Organism: Lepas anatifera; assembly: GCA_034440635.1. Classification (NCBI taxonomy): domain Eukaryota; kingdom Metazoa; phylum Arthropoda; class Thecostraca; family Lepadidae; genus Lepas; species Lepas anatifera. Next base: position 458,712 of record JAOTON010001533.1, on the reverse strand, counting down.
TGAACTTCGGCGACCTACACTTGTGGTAAACGGTAAATCATATAGAAAAACTATTTAATATCTGATATCACCGGTTGTTCACAAATATTTGCATCGGAGTTCGAAACTACTTTCTATCACATGGATATACAACGAACCTTCACTGATCACGTGACTTCATTGATCCACTCCTGCACCCACGGATTGCCAGATAGGCTAAATGCACCAAAACAATCCTATACCAGATCAGCTTACTCGAAAAATTGCGGTTAAATTCAAGAAGTCTCAAAAATACAGCGCTAATATCCATGAAACCTCCAACGACTGCCGCCGTACATCAGCTGATAGCGAAGCCACGCGGGGAAGGCAGCGCTGGAGTCGGCCAACCAAACCCCTCTACCGAGCCGCCCCAGACTACGGACCCAGCTCGGAATGAGCGGCAGTGGTTGCCTCCACACCCCTTGCACGCTCCTGCAGATAATGCCTGAATCGGCACCTACATAAGTGTATTCTTTGCTTCACATACATTAGCACACTTTTATTACATATTTTTTTCATTTGGGAACCGGCTCCTTTACTTCCGGATTTTTAAATTGGGCTTGGGAACCGGCTCAAAAGCGGGGTTCCAAACTCGGAGCTAACCCCGCACCACACTTTATTTAACAACCCAACCCCAACCCCGCCATAGCAAGCTTAATGGGCCACCGTACCGCGCAATGCCGGACTTGTCTACTACTTATACTACTAAGTGTATTCTCTGCCTCGCAAATATTAACACACACACACACACACACTTTATTTTATACCTTTTTAACATGGGAACCGGCTTCTTCACTTTGGCTTGAGAACTGGCTCTAAAGCGTGGTTCCAAACCCGGCGGCATGCCCGCACCACACTGGTTTTGCCAACCCAACCCAAGCTTGTGGTGGTACCCAGCCACCAGCTGGGGTACCACTTTAACGCGCAGTGTCGGACTACTTGAATGCGCTCTTCAAAAGTCTCGTAATCTCGTCTTTAATTTCTCCCTCTGGGGCCATCACTGCCGTGAGAATGAACACCGGCGTTCTTAGAAACCATTTCAGGTTTTTCGTCTTGTGAGTAGTTTTCATATTAAAAACATAGAAGCTTACCCCCAGAGCAGGATAGCTTCCTCCAAGGGGATTTGCCTCGTACACTTGACCTTTTCCACTACAAGAGTGCCGTTCTGTTCGTCAACAAGAATGAGGCTTTTCAGTCCACCCCGCAGCTTCTCTTCCTCCTCGACGAGGAGGTGCGTCTCAAGTCATATCTGCCTTCACTTTTGTTCTCCCAAGGGATGAAAGTTGATGTAAAATTGCGATTGACCAGGCGAGGCACGGGGTTTCAATGTGAATCAACACTAACTAATAAAATACTCATATCTTTTGGTTCGTCTTCACACAAAAAGGAGAGTGTCACCCTACATTGAATTCTAGCCATGATATAACCATTTACCCAATCAAAATATCCGGACCTGACGTGTTCCTGACTTTCGTTTCACCTGGCACTTCCAGTTTACCGAAAACATATTTGGCATGCACATTCTAATGTAACTATAATAACTAATAATAATAATAGTGTGCCAATATATACTATATGGTAACTAATTACTATGCGCAGACTGGAATCCTATGCCAATTTTAAATACGTTAGCCTAGATTTCGAGTTATATTTTTGAATCAGGTCCGCTGGCTCTGTGGAGGTAAAAAGAGAGAAGGGAGGGTTGTGGCAGCATGAATTTCTCCGACAGCAGGCTGAAACGGGCTGGCCATGGGCATGGCTGCTGGCGTACTCACGCTGATGTTCTTGAGGCCTGTGTTGTGTAGTCTTTTTCTCCCCTGGCATTTATACCCTCATTGACCAAAATGTCTTATATAGTCTTTCTTTTGCTTCTCGAGTCTCCTCTCTTGCTTCTCTGCATTGCAGCTCTTCCCGTCCGAATTTTTGTCCTCCCCGTTTCTTTTGTCCTTTATCTGCATTGTAATTCTTGTAAGCGCGGTGGGAGTAAAGAAGACTCGCTTCGGATGTACTGGCAGGTGTATTTCCATGTTAACTGTACACCATGACTGTTTCTGAAGATGAAACGGCCGAATTAACCCGCGCATTGACGGGGGGCGGGTACCCGCCCCCTCGGGTTTTTGGAGACAGTAGAAAAACGGCGGCGCGTAGCGCCGCCGTACTTGGTATACCTTTTCCCTCATCATTTTTACAACTTCTGTGAAAATTTTAAGGTTAGGTCATCTCCGGTCAGGTCACCAGTACAGGTCAAGTGACCCGACCTAAAAAAATTTAAGATAGCATAAGTCGGAGCAGGGTGAACTTATCCGATTGAAACTCATATCACATAATGGCCCCACCACGTTCTCTAAAATATGTTCCGATATTTTTGATATCGATGACCTAAGGTCAGGTACGAGGCATGACCTCTCCATTGGAAATACATAGGAAAAATTGTTTTTGCGGAATAACTCAGAAACGGATGGTGATAGAGCATTTATTTTAGCTGCATTAGACTCGCCTGGGCTTTGCGGTTCTAATGATATGCATTTTATATAATTTGACCCTGACCTGACCTCAGGTCAGGTCAAATCCTTGATTTGACCTAGCAAGGTCAAATTATATATCATTCGATTCGGCTTGCTCAGAGGATTCATATTCTTCAAGTCGTTTTGATCTATCTTTACGTGTTCAGATGTAAAGGCCGAAAAACTGAATTTACATGTTATCCCTATGACGGGCATGTTTTGACCTCTCGTGACCTTAAATGTGACCTGACAAAAAATGATTCAAATGTTTTCGATGGAGAAGTGGATGGGCAGCCCAACGCCGTTTACCGTTTTTCGCTACCTACCGTGGTTCTCGAGATCTTAGCGGGGAGGCGGGTACCCGCCCCCCGTCAATGGGAAGGTGGCTCAGACCCCCGTCAATGCGCGTGTTAATAAAACATCTGATGAAAAATGGTTATGCACGCAGGGTGGGGGCAAACACCGGGGACACTCATAGATCATTTGCCACCTCAGGGCACCATCAACCACTCATGACGTCGATTATAACTCCACGTTAAGAAATATGTACCATCATCGCTAAGTATTAATTTGCCCACTCAGGGCACCATCCAGCACTTCACAACCTCGTTTATGTCTCCACGTTACCCACGTATCTGGTAAGTACTATTTTACGTTTGCTATTGAAAATGGATGGTCAACTCATTTCAGTCAATATCCGCTTTTTAATATCACAATGGCTGTGTACACAGCTAGCTGCTCATGATCTCCTTCCAGCACAATAAAATTCTAGTTATTATAAAAGTAATTGTTTGCTTACCACTAAAGTCGAGCTCCTTGTTATATAAAACATTTAAACGACGAAACACCAGTCATACTTCCATCTGTGCCTGACTTAGGCTACGCCCCTCTGGCCAGTATACCCCGTCCTTGAAATTCACTCCTGCATAAAAACATCACACGTGTCATTGGTGGCGCACACGAGACATCTGCGTCACCATAAACAAACACCTTTTTCATCATGTCCACAATCGAATCCACTTGAAATTATACAAATAAGTTGCGCAATAATTTTGAATTACAATTACATCACATTTCATAACTCTAATCTAATGAGAAACTTAAATTTTTACGCTGGTTTGCTCTACATGTTTACATATTGAAGAAAATGGCCCGAATGAATGACCGAGAAAGCTCAGCTGAAATTTCCGAGCAGCTAGAATCCTTCACACTGACCGGACCTTTCCGCGTTGATAATAAAATAATCAATCAACCAGTGGGCCTCACATTATTTATGACAATACAATTGATTAACGCGCTAATTTCTGGATACACAGGAAAATTATTTATTATCGCCGTTACCGCCACTCGCCTCCCCATGACTTCGATTCTGCAAAGTAACTTAAAACATGTTCCCGTTAGCTTGCGCGGATTCTGGCCTTGGCACTGCTGATGAGCCGATAGCGCCATCTCGCACAACAACGAATTAAGGTGGCGCTGCCTGCCTACTTTTGCCCGTACAAACCGACCATTGGCACAAGCTACCCATGGCCGCTCACGGCACTTACAATTCTTCAGTTCGGACTCTTCACGTCCAACTCCCTTTTGCTCTCTTCCCTCTGAGCTTCTGTCCGCCTCGCCCACCGTCCGCTCCCTGCCTCTTGACTTCTTCCGTTCGACTGATCTTATCTCTAGCCACTTGCGAACCTTTTGCCACTTCTAGCCCGACTGTCTCTTCTGTCACTGCTGCTCCTCTTGTCCCGACTGCCATCCTCTTCCTGACTCGACTGGCTGCATCCTCCAGAGGGAACCCCCTCATCTCTTTCTCTTTCGGCCATGTGGTATGGTCAGGGGGTTGTCACGCGCCTCAGTCACATGCCTGGCAGGCACGTGACCGTCCCTGGCGGTCTGGCTCACATCCCGCCAAGTGCAGTGTATCCAAGTTTTCTTCAGTTGACGGTGTCGAGGTAGGCCCATAAGGATTTTTGGTATAATTTTTGGCCTTAAAGTTTCTACCCCCTTCAGAACAACCGGGTTCTACAGGGTGTTTCATAAAGAATGATATTTTTGAATTAATCATAATGCGGTTATAAATAGGTTGATGTGGTATGATTTACATATCAATCGAAAGTTAATTTTGGGACATTTACGATTATTCGTATTTTGATAGCTGTTTTAATATTTTTGCTAGTAAAAAGTAGTCTTAAAAATGACTTGAAAAATACTGTCCATCTTGCCTTCATCGAAAATGTTGGTAGAAATCACGTGCGTATCACGTGACAAGTATCACGCCAATGGCACTGCTAACATGATATCGTCACTATGGTACGTCTCAGTCCACATGCACATTGCCTCTGGAAATTAATTCTAAAAAATACCTCTCAAGCTTAGGAAAGCTCGGGTCCAAGCAAGCAATCACCAATTGGTCCATGTCCCTTGTTCTGCGGTGAACAGTGGGGTCTTTTGCGCTGTGTCCGCCGAATCCAGTCATTCATATGGAAGGTAAACCAATGAGCCATAAGGGGGCTTGAGCCAAAAGCTTTTAACTTGTAATATTACTGTGACTTTTGCTTTTTATGTGCATGCTCTCGTGCCATTTGTGTGTGCTAAAGCCTTTTTAGAGTGCTGCAAGTTCCGTTTTCTCAAATATAAGCGGACATATCTTGTGTTTCTTGCACCATTTTCCGAGTACATTTAAGACGGAGAAAACATGTGATGCAAATGAAACCTATTTATATAAAAATGTCCTACAATTTACCATTAAAATGAGTGTTTTGTGGACGGATTTGAAGGATTTTTAGTACTTTACTGACCATTTAAAAAATATCATTCTTTCTGAAACACCCTGTAGTTAGAAATGTAACCTGTTACGGCGCAGTGGGTGCGGCACTCGGGACGGGGCGTGCCGATGAAACCATCCACGGCGAGAGTGCGCCCGTCCCTGAGCTGGGCGTCTCGCAGCTGGGGACTTTGTGTTGAACCCTGGAAGACTATGAGCGTGCAGTCTTCGTGTTGAGCTTCAGCCAGCTGGCTGGAGTCTTCCAGCAGCTGCTGCGGCAGCGACAGCATGGCCACCGTGCGAGACGGTACGTTGTGGCGTCCTGGCACATGCCGGATGGCTGTGGTGAATTGCACGATGTACTTAGGTGACGGCTCTCTCGGGAGGGGGGGGTGGCGATCAGAGGTTGTCCCAACCGCGTGCACGAGCGGGTTGTGATCGGTGAAGATGATCACCGGGCGCCCCTCCACCGCGTGTCGGAACTTACACAGAGCTGCGTAAGCTGCTAGCAGTTGAGGGCCGAACGTGCTGTAGCGGGTGTCTGCCGGTGTGAGCGATCGTGAGAAGAAGGCAACCTTCCGATCTGGAGTCGGAGGCACCACTTGTGTTCATCGTTTTTTTTGTACGCTCAGTCTCTGGCACGATAAATCCCTGTCTAGATGGTTTCTTTATATTTTGATGGCTTATGGGTTTGTCGGAAAATGCACCGAAAATTACGGTAACGCACGAGAATGAAACAGCGAGAACATTGGTTAATTTTCCTGAATCGGGAATCACTAACACCCTGTCTTCACTATCGGAAGCCACACCGTCCTCCTAAATCGCCACCAGCATCGCTGTCACTTTCATCCAACTCAGAAACTAGTTCAGCTGCCTGTGCTGCGGCACAACCGGGCACCACCAAAATTCTGAGAAGAGGTGTCCCATGTCATGCCAGTGATAAAAGCGCCACGTTTGATCACCATCGCGACCATAGCGCCGTCCAGTCAATGTCACTTCAGACACTAATCACCTTTCCCTCCCACACACTGATCACATAAAGAAGAACCTATTTCGATAGCAGGGCTGGCAGGACCTTTATGACGTAGTATCGTCTTAGAGAAGCTAAAATTTCCTGGATGAAGGCATTATTCCGTTCTACTACGACTAGAAGTGTTCCTTTGTTGATCAGCACTCCAAATACATACTCCGTTATCCCACATAAATACACCTGGCCCCGCACCTGCGCGTAGTATTTATGCCTTCCGGATGTGCTTGGTGTCATCTAGAAAGGACACATGTTCCGACTCACTTGTACTCATTGAGTAAGGACATTTGACCTCTACAACTCGCTTCCTGGGGCAGTTCGGACATCCACAGGTTAGGATGCCATCTGGAGAAGCACCCAAATATGGAATCTCCTTTTTCATGACGAGCCCAACCCTTTCAAACGTCACAGCTAAATGCCGCTGGCTCACGCCATCCACCGCGTGCTAGCATGCGAACGGTTGCTACTTTCTTGCCTCACTCCAGAGCTTAAGACCATTTTCCCTCTGAAAATGCTACCTTTTGAGCAAATCCTTCGTAGAAGAGACGGATTTGGGCGATTTGACGTCTATCACGTCCCCGAACACGCATGCTGTTAAGCGTCCGCGTCGGTGCTGGAACCACAGCCGGAACTCACTCTGGGAACAAGTTCTCTTCTGAAGGGTATTCAACATGCTCTCGGAGAAAATATTTGGGAGCCTCTCAAGGAACCGTTCGCAGAACTGTGTTTCTACCTGTTCCCTACAAGTGAGTTGACTAAGCCCGCAAGCTTTGACCAAAGTTATAGGGAGATCCGCAGCCACGATATCTGTGAAGGGCGTCACGGTCACGGTTGTCATGAAGACGGACGGAACCGTACTCCTTTCCAAATGCTTCAAGTTCTCTCCTGATCTGCGAACCTTGTTCGTTGGTAAGATGGAGCTCTTCATGAGTGGCATGCTTCCGCCTAGTCCCCCACACTTTAGTCAGTTGGCCGTCCTTCACCAAAGAGGCTGATACATGTTGTTCCATGCACGCACCTTGCTGGCAGGGATGCGGAGCCGATACAATTTTGGACGGCTCCGGCTCCGGCTCCGGTCCGAGGTTATGATTTCGGCTCCGGCTCCGGCTCCGGGTTCAAGTGTCCTAACGGCTCCGGCTCCGGGCAAAATAGTCGGCTCCGACCGGCTCCGGCTCCGGCAATGTACCTATATCCAAAATGTGATCGAAACGTTCTCATGGGCGTGGAAGTCCATCAGATTCAAAGCGACTATGTATTTGCACGAATGAAAAATGGCGACTGGATGAACGAACGCTCTTGACCAGATGCCAAAGGCCAGTGAACCTCAAAACTGGACCAACCTACACACCAACCTATGGCAAACTGCACTACACTGTTATGGAAAACAGAAATATGGGTGAGACATGCCCGCAAACCCAAATAAAAAATTAAAGATACAACGATCAAGTAAAGCTTGGACCGCCCGCAAAGAATAACTTCGATGAGCTTACAGCAGGGTCGTTCAAAAAATATTTTTTTTAGTTTTCAGATTGGAACCCACTTTTTCCCATTATATATTCAATTCTGATTTCAATGAGCCACATTCCAAGCGTCTACAACAGCGGGAAAGATCGCCTCAAAACGGTTAAATATTTCATGTTTCGGGCGCAATTGGCCACCCGGCGTTGCAGTCTCCTCTTGTTAAATTGGGATGAAAGGGGTGCATAACCTACCAGTAAAGACAGCCTGGCATGTGCGTGCGTATAAGAGCGGTAGGTGGGATTTAACATGCAGGCAGCTACTTGTCAGATGTATTTGTAGCGCAATACAAATACATGTTATTCCACAAAAGACCTGAAATTAAATGATTCAGCACCCTAGTACTCTAAATCCCGACAGAACAGGAATGCCTTCCGGAGGCGAACCTTTCTCTAGTAACTATCGCTGGAGAACGTCGTGAGGCAAATGCTTCTCCCTATTCTCCTGCGAACTATTTAAGAGCTCTGGTACTGATAAAAGAAGACCCTGTTTCATATTTTTACCCTTTAGGTGGCTCACGAAATCTTCCACCAGCTTCACACCACGTTCTGTGGGACCATTCACGACAGTAAGTTCTGGAATACCTTGAAACAGGGGAAGCTATACCAGTCACCAGCTTCTCAATGGAGCCATTTCATGTCAGAATCTTTCAGATTCAGGCGCTCGAATACCATCCAGCTTTCAGGAATGAGAAATTGGGAGAGGCTTGGTATCGAGCCGAGCTCTTCATAGCCTCTGTCGGAAACTTTAGCCTACCTAACTGAAAGGTGGATGGTTTTGCTGTTTAGGCCAGGTACTTTATCACTGCCTTTTTACCTTCAGCATTGTGATTCTTATTTGCGAAGCAGATTATAACTTTCTGGTCACAAATAACAGTTGCGTTTGCACATTGACTTCAGCGCCTGTACACAATACCGGAGTATTATCTCGAATTGCGCAAGCTGGTTTACGTGTGGCTGTCAGGAGAGGTTGTCTCCAATAACTGTCTGTTTAGAAGACCCGGAGCTCACCAGCGAGCCATATGATGGAATATAGGACATTTATGGCATGAAGTGCGTGCTACTACTGTGTCAGATTCCGTTCATCATTCCAGAAGATACGTAAAGACAGAATATTATAATTTTTGGAGTTTAAAAACGCATCAACTGCTCAGGTCATATGGCATCAGAAGAGAGAGGGAAAGAATTAGCTCGGGCTAGAGCAGGGCGCCAGATTCTGCCTCTGGGTGGGCTCGAACCCACGACACCCAGCACATAATGAATGTCATTGGCCAAGCCGAGCGCAAGCGCTAACCGGTTGAGCCACTCAGACTCCGAAATAGTTAGCGGCTTTCCTTATAAGTGGTTCTAAACCATGCATTTGGGTTCCTCCGTCGCGGATAGTCAGCTTTAGAGCCTTCTATGAGCCTCAAAGCTATCCATAAAATGCAATGCAGTGCTTTCATTAAGTTAATATCGAAATCGCCCTGAATGTGCTGGAAGTCAATTTGTCATCAGCTGTGGTATCTGTGCACAGAAAGTTATATTCTGTCGCGCTGGTGAGAACCACCATCGTGGAGGTAAGGAGCCAGTCGCACAACAATTGGCCAAAACAGCAAACGATTCACATTTGAATAGGGCAGGCTGAAGTTTCCGACAGAGGCTATGAAGAGCTCGGCTCGATACCAAGCCTCTCCCAATTTCTCATTCCTGAAAGCTGGATGGTATTCGAGCGCCTGAATCTGAAAGATTCTGACATGAAATGGCTCCGTTGAGAAGCTGGTGACTGGTATAGCTTCCCCTGTTTCAAGGTATTCCAGAACGTACTGTCGTAAACGGTCCCACAGAACGTGGAGTGAAGCTGGTGGAATATTTCGTGAGCCACCTAAAGGGTAAAAATATGAAACAGGATCTTCTTTTATCAGTACCAGAGCTCTTAAATAGTTCGCACGAAAATAGGGAGAAGCACCTGCCTCACGACGTTCTCCAGCGATAGTTACTAGAGAAAGGTTTGCCTCCGGAAGGCATTCATGTTTTGTCGGGATTTAGAGTACAAGGGTGCTGAATCATTTAATTTCAGGTCTTTTGTGGAAAAACATGTATTTGTATTGCGCTACAAATACATCTGACAGGTAAATGCCTGCATGTTAAATCCCATCTACCGCTCTTATACGCACGCACATGCCACGCTGTCTTTACTGGTAGGTTATGCACCCCTATATTCCAATTTAACAAGGGGAGACTGCAACGCCGGGCGGCCAATCGCGCCCGAAACATGAAATCTTTAACCATTTTGAGGCGATCTTTCCCATTTCCGTCGTAGACGCTTGGAATGTGGCTCATTGAAATCAGAATTGAATATATAATGGGAAAAAGTGGGTTCGAGTCTGAAAAGAAAAAAAGTTTTTTTTGAACGACCCTAAGCCAACAGTGTTCAACATCAAAAACACATCAGATAGGCTGATGGCATAATTCCTTTTCGAGAAAAATCGGAACCAACAACCCTACTGCCCAGGGCCCAGCAGCTGGTTCGCTCACTACACCACCCAATCGCGGTTGGAGCGGAGCAGCAACATTGCCTCCAATATGTCTGCTCTTAATCTGGACCTGAGATCAGTAAGCAGTAGCTTCATCGCGGAGAACAACCTCTCCACGGACACCTGAGTAACTGGTAGCGCGGCCATTACCAGGCTAGCCGGCTGGATGATGGCTGGATATCTATCTAAGATTTCGCATACGGTCACCCTCTTTAGGCGACCCAAGTTTTTGAAGTCGGCTAGTGCCGCATCGAGTGACGGGGATGCTGTTTTCTGTGCCTTTTGCCCTGGGTTCTCGACAGACCTAGTATAAACTACTTCTCCGAGTACATGATAGCTCTCCTGGGGGGGAGGTGGGACAAAATATTTTATTGCTCGACAGACCTAGTGTAAACACCTTTTTCAAACAATTTCTTCGGCCTTTGGGGGGCCAAAGGTAGTCTGCCCCCCTTCCAGAGCTTTGGGGGGCATGACCGGAATGGCATCCCCCTGCGTCTGTCAACAGGGGCGGATGCAGGCCGACGGTATCGGGTAAATCGTGAAAAACATATGGTTTAAATCGCCAAAAATTTTGCAGTTTGGAGGCAACTGCCTTTTTTCTCCCCCTCATGGATCCGCCAGTGTCTGCTAATGCTTTCATTTGTTGCCAATTTCTGCCCATGCTAAATGGCCGGGGCGCATTACCTGCCCGAGAGTGAGACCGTCTACGGAACACCTAGTTGCAATATTGCATTAATCTCGATATAAATAACATATTGAGAAAATGTAATATTTCAGGTGAATAAAGGTGTTTCCATGCGGCATCTCACGAGGTAAAATGTGACCATTTCATTTTTGATTTTTGGTAATTTTAGAGCTCTTTGGGAGCCGGAGCCGGACCCTTTCTGACGGCTCCGGCTCCGGCTCCGATCAAAAGTGTTTCGGCGGCTCCGGCTCCGGCTCCGGGCAGAATGGTCGGCTCCGACCGGCTCCGGCTCCGGCTCCGGCTCCGCATCCCTGCTTGCTGGTTGACGAACTTTTTTCAACCCCCTGCATTGCGGCTGCCTGCGTTTTGAAGAGTGCTGCTGCGACATGACTGCACGTCACATTCAACCTGCAAGATAAATGTAGAACATTGTAAGACTTGAATCTCAAACATAACTTCCGCCAAAAGCAGCTATGTTTGCAATAACAGACTTGCAATTATGACACTTTAAGAAACATGTCCTCGATGCAATGAGCTTCGGTTTTTACTTGTATTTTTAGGTGTAGGAACGTCCAGAATACTAAGAGAAAAATTATTCCCCGTGGAGTCGAGATGGGAGTTTTTAAAAACGACTCTCCCAAACTGAATCCCTTACACTTCAAACATCTACCCGAAAAACTCCGTTCACACCGAGACAAAAACCCCATCCAACTCCGATTAGAAATTGGATGGGGAGTTTTTCAAAACTGCTCCCTCAAAATGACTCCCTCGGTGGCGGATCCAGGGGGCAAAAACATTTACCCCCTCCCGATTGTTCCTGTATTGGCACTGACACAACACCTGAGCAACTTGCATTATACAAGGGAGCATCACGACCCGCTCCGCCCCGCTCTGGGGAGACTTAGTTGTGCTAACCATCTCATTTTAAGTGACCTTTTCAGACGACAAAGAGTTGAAACCACGTATATTATTAACATCTGAGAAGTTCTTGTAATGAAGGGCGCTATATGGCCAAGTCACTGAAAGCGCCCTAAAAGCCCAATACACACTCACCGCTCTGCTCCGCGCTCGGTTGACACTCTGCCCGGTCAGCTCTGGTCAGGCGGCGCACCGCCGACGCCCCGGGTCACCCTGGCCAGTGGCGGATGCAGGCACGTTACGGCACCCCCCCCGAACGGAAAAGCTCGGGGAAAAACTATGTTTTTGCCCCCACCCCCAGCTGTCGACCTCCTTTTTGCCCTGACCCCGTTTTAGTTCATTAGCAAGGTTGTGGTGCTTCTCAACTTCAAACAGAACCAGTCAACCTCAGTGTAAAAATATTGGGCCTTGGATAGCAAAACAAGCATCTTGTGTCCACACGTCTGACCCGCTAATGTTTTTTTTTTCTTATCGACTCTTGGGTTCACCGTCAAAACCTACCGTCTAGTTAAATTGTGACACACTCTCACCGCGTGACTTTCTTTGTTTATCGACTTTGGCCTGCCCCCAAACCTACCGGCTAGATCTGCCACTTGACTGCCTTATACTCGAAAACTACCACCACCAAAATTCCCCTAGAATTCGAGGAAAATAACCCCTATAACACCTCACTACGCCCCCCTGGTTACTCCCTAATCTCTTTTCACTCCCTAGATATACGCTCAAAGCTATGTGATACCCCCTGGCTACTCCCTAATAAACCTCTACACCCCTAGATACACTCTCAAAGCTATGCTAAACTCTCTGGTTATACCCATGGCCACTCTCTAATAAACCTCTACTCCCCTAGATACACTCTCAAAGCTATGCTTAACTCTCTGGTTACTCCCTAAATAAATGGTTAAACTCCCTAATAAACCTCTTTACGCCCTCTAGATACACCCCCAAAGCTATGTTACACCCCCTGATTACTCCCAAATGAAGCTATTTACACCCGCCTAGAAACTCCCAAAACGCGCGTTATACCCCCAGAAGACTGCCTTCCAAACCCTAGTCAAGTCGTCTTTGTAGCAATAAAACCGCACAAAGTTCATCCATAAGTGCATTCTGTTTTTCACATACACTAACACACTTTTTATTATATATATATATATATATATATATATATATACACATACACATAGATTTTTTCACTGGGGAACCGGCTTCTTCAGTTCCGGGCAGAAAAACCATACATTACGTGTTAACACATCATGTCAGAGCATTTGCACTGAGAGAAAAAATCACCCCGATATCTAGCGTAAACCGGTGCAATTTTAACACCTCGTTTCAGCGTGCCAGTACTCTAGTTCGTGGAGGATTGGCACTCCATCTAAGAGGTTTCTGTTCCTCGCTACATTGGAGTGAATCTTCCCTAATATGAGCGTACAGTCACTCTGGGGGAGTAATGACACTCCCTATTGTGTGCTTAAATATACCGCTCACTCCGCAAAAAAGTGTCCAAAATATAGAGTAAAGCCAAAAGGGGGAGTGATGTTGCAAAAACCACCCCCTCTTTTGGAGTAACTTCGATTTACTCTACCATGGAGCATGTTCACTCTCGAAACCAGACAGGGAGGCACGGTCACGTGACATCAAAACAATTTCATGCCAGCTGATGATTGAACCTCGTATTCCGGAGATACTCAAACGGGTCAAGTAAAGAGTGTAAACGTAAAGTAAAGGATGCAGTTCGATGTAATTTTAGAAATGCATCCAGCGGAGACTATTCTAGTGCACTGAATTTTCACCGACGCTTAAAAAAATGGGCCTTGGAAAAGTAGTATTTGCATAGAAATAATATAAATTAGTATTTGCATAGAAATAATATGCGGAACGGCGGAAAATATATATATATATTCCGACGGTTTTCTACCATACTCAGCGACGGTGGAACGTCCAAATTTAAGGGGGGCACCATGAGCTTTTCAACCCATAGATAGATGCAGGGGGAAAGGGGGGACACATGCCCCCGATCGACTCTCGGCGCCCTCCCCCTGAAAGGTCAATGACGCCCCCCTGAAATGTCGCTTCCCCCAGGATGCGAAAATCGGCGCCCACCGATAGCATTTTGCGCCCATCTGATAGGTTTTGCCGGTCAAAAGTGGCGCCCCTCCCCCGGGTCGGATGGCGCCCACCCGGGAAGGTGCCCCCTCCCCCCGATTGGCAATCCTGGATCCGCCTATGTTTCAACCCATTTCTTTTCAGTCAACGCCATTGGGTTATTGCTAAAATTTATTATTTAAGGGAGGGCACCGTGCCCCCGGTGCCCCCCCCAGTTCCGGCGCCAGTGACCATACTCCCGTCATCTTATAATTGGGCAAAAGTAAAAAATGTCCGGAGCAGCGACGGATCCTTCCAGGGGACGCCGTGACCATTTCAGGGGGCGACGAGAGTTGTCCTGGTTCCGCGTATGGAGGGGGCAGGGGGCATGCCCCTCAAATGGCAAAATTTTTTCCAATCTTTTAACAATACTATAGTATTTTTGTACATGAACATATACATATAGTATTTTGTACATATACAGTGGCGGATCTAGCCGGGTGGTTTGGGAGGGGCAAACCAAAGTCGAAAAGCAAAAAGAAAAAAAGCGTCGCGCAGTGAAAAATTGCGTTACAATATGCCTTTTCGGCAGGATTTTGGGAACTGGAGACAAAAAGCAAAAAAAAAAAACGACACGGGTGAAAAATTTGAACTCAAGATACTTTTTTCCTATCCAAGCCCCAATATTTACACTGATCTTCACTAATTCTGTTTGAAGTTGAGAGTTGAAGCACCAAAATCTTGCTTACAAGCTAAAAAGGAGTCGGGGAAAAAGGAGGTCGATCGCTTTTGAGGGGGCAAAAACATAGTTTTGCCCCGAGCCTTTTCCGTTTGGGGGGGCAATTGCCTTTTTTGCCCCCCCTGGATCCGCCACTGTACATATAGTTTATTTGTACATATTTATGAGTTCTAGTGGTGTTTATGGGCATCCGAAAAGTGCACGGTAATCAGATTCTCGAACACTTCCTGATGCTATTACTCCCAAAAGGTGTGATCTAATCAAGGTCAAAGTTTTCATATTCGGCTTCAGGGCCAATTAGAACCCCGTAAACCCATTTCAAAGAAAATCGACTGGGCACCGTGTAGAACCCGGTCGATTTGTGATGAAATTGCCCTAATTAAGTTTGAATGTTTTAAATAAATAAAAATACAAATTAGAAATCAGTTTTCACCCAATAATGCATGAAATACAGACAGACGCTATAACAAATGCATATTTATTTACTTTTACAAAGAATCAGCAGAAATCGCGACGCAAACAAACCACAGCAAAACCACAGGGAAAATCACACAGTTTGGCGCCTGTTCTCTGGCATCCACATCACCTGAGACCAAACACCTGATCTCCGAGGAGTCTATATCACTCGATGAACCAACGGCACGGGTTTTGCTGGCACTTTTGTTCCGTCCTGTATTCCAAGTATCAGTGCTTGTACATAGTGACTGATGATTTTGCTCCACGGTGAAAACTTGGAGTTGAACACCGTTGTCGGCGAAGACACCTCCATTTTCCCCGCATAGACCGCACGACCCACGAGTTTCAGGCCGGTCTTGTCCTCCACTGTTTTTTTGCCTGAGCGACAGCCCACCCAGAAGCAGGAATAGCTGGGGTTATATTTCCCCTAATAAATATTTTATATTCAATTCGGTGCTTGGACCAGCTTTATTAAACATAAAACATATGTGCGTGATATTCAGTTGATTCGGAGTTGTATTTTAATTTGAATGTGACTATTTTTTGACTATAGTGATTTTCCGTTGCCCGTTTGCTGGCTTATTGTTTGTTTGAACATAAGATTCGTTTTCCAGGGCAGAAGTTTTTGAGAAATATCGAGAAGTTTCGTGCCGGGTATGGATCACGGGAGCCATCCTGTCAATGCCATGGTCCCCCTCCAAAGCAGGCCCGTAACCACGCAAAAACCTCAGAGGACGTGCAACCAAAGACAGGCACTAGCTGAGAGTCAAGTTTTTTTAAAGTTCAGGTTTTGGGAAGTCTCTATGCCTTCGGTACGGGGCACAGGTGCCGGAACATTTTTTAAGCTCGGGGAAAGGGGCAAGAGCTGTCGCCGATGGTAGAGTGAAAGGAAATTCAACCTACCACTTAATTTGATAGGTACCGAAAAGGTTCTGAAATCAGCTCAAAGTTGGGAATTGGGGGAGGGGGGCACTGCCCCCACAGTTCGACAGTGAGAGACAGCCACTGCCATTACCACTACGGTTTCTGCGCCCATGCTAAATGGGACATGCATGGACATACATGGGACATTCTACGCCCATGCCCAGGGAAGTGCTCTGAGCGCGCAGAGAGTGACCAGGTGCCGAGTGCACCCAAGTGGCTACGGAACTGCTCTAAACCAAACCAGCTTTACATAATGGATAAACTCGTCTGCTCGCAAGAATATATTGAAGCGTTTTTATTCGTTCCCAGCATAAACATTTTAAAAGGGACCAGAGAGGTGTGGCCACGTGTCGTCCAAAGATTTCCTGATCTCGTTCCAATTGAGAGGGAACAGGAAATTTTAGGTATCGTTATTCCTGAACATTGGTCCTGAGACGACACCAACATCGATTTATGGATTTAACTGAGGGTCTCGGGGGCTGAGCCTGGACTCGTACGGTCTGTCATGGGCCTTTTGATGGTCATCGCCCTTCCGGGTCGAATCCTGGCAATGCCGCTACTTCTTGATACCCGAAAAGGAGCTTTTCGAGGGCTCTCTCACTCTCAGAAGCACTCTCAATTATTTGTTCTCTCCAAAAGCTTAACACAACACGGTATTGATCCCGCATTTCCACAGACTAATCCCAATGCGATTTTCGTCCACACTCGCAAAATGCACTTAGACTCTGCCAAAAATAAAAAGGGGTGGGGGGTAGACAATTTTCATATTGCTGCTGGCAAGAGATTTTCCACGCTTGGATACAAAAAAATTATCGGATTTGAGCTCATCGTTGCCTTCCGCATTGTCTAGTAGTACAATTTTCCGGTTTCATCCCAATTGAGCTGAGATAGGAATTTTTTGGACGAAAAAAGGGAGCCCGAACCGCTGACCCCCTCTTTTCCCTGCCTTTGGTATGGATGACAATTATACAATGAAATTGAAAAATAACAGGGAAATATGTTTAACCTGAAAGCAGTCGCGGTCCAGATCTTACGAGTACAGTGACAGACCCAAGGGAGGGGAAAGGGGGCCGCGGGCTCCACACGCCTAAGAGGCGCCAATCTGGGGCGAAAAGGCGCCCCCAAAACAACGGTTTACTCTAGGTCTTTGGGGCAAAAAATATCCGATCTCCTCTCCCCTAGGATACGACATGTGGCGCCCCTGGGTGAAAAAGTCAGCTCCTTTGGGGCGAAAAGGTGCATCCTTCGTTTGGCAAAGTGCGCCCTCTGAGGCTCGCTCGCCCTTCCTCTACCGAAATCCTAGACCCGTCACTTCACGTGTATGAGTATTCGATAGATGATGCCATATTTGACGATGGTGCTTATGGAATTAAACGGACTAGAACTTAAAAACCACTCCACAAACGTCTTCTGACCTTAACACAGAAAAATAAGACAGCGCTCTTGCCATCAACCGCCCGACTTGACGTTGAAAGGGAAAATGACTAACAGACTGCATGGATTCTGGTGTAACGTAAACCCCTGATGAGGCCCAATTTCTTCCGTAAGAGTCTAATTACTATATGCATCGGTAAAAGTGTTTTTCATACTCTACCTTGTGGTTCTTGTTTCTAAAAGACGGGTGAATTCACTCCATTTATTGTTACTGCTCCAGCTTTTAGAGAACCAGTACGCTAGTAGAGTAAGCCCACTCTTTTTTAAGCCACTTTTCTGTTTTCCCGCCAAAATTCACTCCTTTTCTTGTGGTATGAAGCCTCTCTAATGAGGCGTTATGACCAAAAAGGCGTTGGAATACTACACCGGGAGTGATTTTTTCTCAGTGCACTGAGAAAAAGTTTACTCCGAAAAACAGTGTTCCATTTGGGTTCAAAATGACTCCATCTAAGGGCGGCCAAAAACCCCTTTTTTCCAGAGTTAATTACTCTTTTTTTAGTTTCCAGTAGTTTAATTTTCGGGGTAACCTGAACATTTTTTTCGAAGCACCACTACACGGGGTGTTCTATTACCCATATAAAAGAGTACCGGTATGCCAGAATTAAGGGTAGCAAATTAGTGGAGTAACGTTACTCCCACGGAGTAGTGTCAAATTGACTCAAGTTTTCATTGAATTCAGAAGTACCCCAGATGATTCTCAGAAAATTCTCCAGTTATTATATTACAAGGAGAATCAAAGGAATGTTTCAATGCCTCCGTGAGAGCTCTTGCGGTATTTCACAGGAACACTGGTTGAACTTCTGCGAGATAATGAGCCTTGAGGAGATATCAGGGGTATCATTTTGGTTTTCACTTCACTCGACGCGAGCCTTCGCATCTTGCTGTGCGATTTGGCAACCCTGGTGATCAAAGGTATCTCATTTGGAGTTGTCTGGTTTGCCTGATCCGCAGATAGTGTCTTTCTTGCTGCGGGAGTCTCACCCATCGCTCCTCAGGAAGGCAGCAGATCTGAGATGAGAGCTAGGAACTTTAGGAAGGGAGAGGTACGTACAGTCTTGGATACTGGAATTCATGTTTAGGGATGTGTGGGTTTGATACCTGTGCTAATCGGCACAGCAGCTAACTACGCTGCAGTGTCAGAAATCTACAGATTGGGCGAGTAGGTTCCCAGCGCAGCAGCCACACATACACCATGGGTATCCCTGGTGGTAAACCACACTGGAGGACTTCTGGATGTCTCTTCTCACTCATAACTGACAAGAAAATAACATTTGTCTTCTAGTGCAGTGTTTGATCAGCTCCAAGCCCTTTCATTGGCTGGTGTTAAACAGAGTTGGTCTCCTGGTGTAAAAATTACTATTTAGATGCCGATGTAGATCGGTGGATCTGGTGTGATTTGAGGACTGTATCTTAATTTTATGGATTAACTGGTGATGTAGCCCGGCTAATTTCCGTGTTATCGAACGTATTAATCCATCAGTTGTGGCTAAAATCGTCCCTTTCTAACGCCTTTATCCCAGATATCAGTGAAAGGCAAATGATTAAGTGGCCGAACTGTTTCTATTATTGCACCTTGCAAACAAGTCGAAGGTATGTGGTGGCGAGCAGCCTGGGTCAACAAATCATACATGAGCAGCACCCCAAATGCGACAAGAACAAAACGTCATAGCGGCTTAACACACAGTCAAACGATCGGTGTTCTGAAGGGCCATAAGAAATTCCACCAAAATGATGGCTGCCGGCTGCCTACCGACAGTCGGCTCGCAATAACTATAAATAAATGATGCTACGGGTCGAGGGAGGGGGCCGTGAAATTGCGAAAGTGAAACAATTATCTAATGGGTTGGGCTTATCAGCAGCGGACTGGAATGAATCGGTCCATTAGACCGGACTCACCCGCTAAATATACTTTCAGTAATTTATCAATCCCGTAACGTTAATTGGCTCCGCGTCACCAGTCTCAGACCTGTCCCGAGACGGAGCCGGCTCAGCAAACCGTGCTCTGCAGGACTAGGTGTTCAATCCAGCAGACAGAAACACCAGGGGTTTCGACCAGTGACGCGGAGCATGATCATGATTTTCCTACCATTTATAACCGTCACACAAGCTACAGCCTGTAACTTCTTATTCAGAGGTAATCTGTAGTGTGTAACTTGGTTTGAGGCATATACCGAGACTCCACCCTGCCTAACGCCAGTGCCAGCATATGCATGATAGCAAGAATAATTTCTGAGATCGAAGTTTTAGGGGTCATTGGGTAGAAAATGGGTTTCCTGAAGACAGATAAATGGTGGTGACAACATGAGTAACATTGGCTTAACTTCTGCCCACTTTCCAATCAGTCCTCGACAATTCCACTGTAAAATTTCACTTTTCATCAGGATAAGAACACAGAGCGGATATATCGCCACTTCCTGAAAGTCCCAAAAAAGGGACCATGAATGTATCATAAATGTGCAATGTTAGTAGTATTGGCCAGTCGATAAACTCTGCATCCTTCAGCAGTGGAGTGGGCCATGATTGTTCCACCACTAGGACTCCCAGCATCCGTCGCCAGGTCAGTTCCCCAGCTCCAACCCCACACCCACAGGCCCTGGAGGCCTGCCAGTGCAGGGATCCGTACAAAACCAGACAACATTGGACACCAACTGTCACACAAAGGCTCTGAAAATCCTGAAATGGGTCAGTTAAAAGTAAGGCGACATTTGAGTACAAACAAAGTAGACAAACCAGGCCGTAAATAAGTAAGGGCATGTTATATCTACTACAGCTACCGATACTACAAATACTACAGCTACGAATCAGAAATTGAAAAAAACACCGAGTCCACAACACTTCTCATGAAAAAACAATTCGCTGCTACGATATTCAGGCACGCGCGCGGTAATGCGGACGGATGCAGCTGGTGTACGAAACTTCTTGTCGTCTGAATGCTCGCGAGGGCATGGATCTACATTCTGCATACCTGAGCTGCAGAATGTAACTGCACTGTTCTGTTGCGGTCCATGATTGCTTCGCTGTAGACGACGCAAAGCAATCACAGGCCGAACGTTCCCAGAATGCTCAGCATCTTCCAACAGATACCACGCCAAAAGATAGGGAGCTGCACTCCCCAAAGCTAACTCCTTGAGACAGCGCAGAGCAATCACAGATTGAATAGAAGCCCGACGTGTTGAAGGGGAGGTGCTGACATCATCAAAACATGAGATGGAAAGCTGTGTGTCAGAATTCCTGCCTAGAGAGAATACTATACAGATGCAATATCTGTGCCCGAGCAAGGGCTCTGATCTCTGGGTGTCTCTCTTTAGACTGTCTCTTGGGCCCGCTGCCATCTTTGCTGCTATCTGAGAGTTGAGCTTGCTGCCAGGATATTTAGGCTCACTTGCGGTGTCCCGTACTGAAGAAGCTGATACATTGCGAAGCACATTGTCATCTGAACATTGAGCAGTACAGGATCCTACATTCCATTGAGCTAATCTGCAAAATGCAGATTTAGGGATCTGTAACGGTCTGCAATTGCTTTACTGTAGGGTATGCAGAGCAATCACAGGCCGAACTTTCCCAGAATTCTCAACCGCTTCCATATGAAGTAGACTCAGCGAAGAAGGGCTGTCGACATCAGCAACACACCAGATAGAAAGCTGTGTGTACAAATGGCTACCCAGGATGAACACTGAAAAAATACAATGATTGTGCTCCAGTGAGCGTTCTGGACTAGACGTGTCACTCTTTTGTCCTCTTGTGCTCCTTCATGCCTGAGTGTTGAGCTTGCTGTCATGATATACAGGCAAACTTGGAGTGCTCTGGGCTAAGCCTAATGATGCTGTAAAAAGCACAGATCATCTGAACACATAGAGCAGGGAGCCACATCTTGCAAAGCTAACTTTCTGAGGAAAACACAGCGAAAACAAAATCTTCCCAGAGTTCTCCACATTCTCCCTATGCAAAAAAAACAAAACAAAAAGGATAGGGAGCAGCACTCTGCCGAGATAGCCCCTGAGGCAAACACAAACCAACAAACAGAAACCGAACTTTCCTAAAGTTCTCCACGTTTTCCCTATGTAATACACAAGACATACAGGAAGCAGCATGTTGCCAAGATAGTCGCTGGAGCAAATGCAAAGCTAACCTAAACACAAACAAGAATACAAAGCAGGCTTTCCCAAGACTCTCCAATCCTTCCAGAATAAATGGGCACAGTAAAGGGGAACTGCCAATTGCAGAGTTAGCCCTATTTTGAATACCAGTGACACACCGGATGAAGAGTTGTGAGCACAAATATTTGCTCAAAATGAATGTTCCGAAAACACCACACAAGAGTACCAAATAGCAATTTCCGAAGCTCCCACACAGTACCATTGATATAACTTGCATACACACTGAAGCAAAATAGAGGCTACTGCTCTGCTTGGAGATGTCAAGCAGGTTGTTGATCTTGTACATGATTAAGTGTTACTATACCTCCTCTGAATCCATACATATATTGACACTTCGCGATACAAACTACATACACTCCTACTTTTGACAGAATGGCACATAACGCCAAAATGCGTAGCCTCATCGGACAAATCAATTAAGGCTGTTGCACACTTTACACTTGAAACCATTCACAGAATACTACTTTTATGCAAAAAGACAGCACGTAAGATGCATACGGACGAGGCATGCGCGGGTCAGGCAGCAGGGCCAGTCGGGGGAGGCTCAATGGGGAAAGGATCGGTCGCACTCATGAGTTCAACTGCCGCTCTACCTCCTCGGCGCGCGCGGCCTCACTAATTCGCCGCAAGGAGGAGCTCGCATCGACTACTGCGGGACACATCGTCCCGAGGCGGCGCACGAAACGCGTAGGGGGCGCTGTTCGTTCAGGACTTCGCCCGTGTCCAACAGATGGCGCGGACGGCCGGAAGGCCTCTGCCTGTGCTCTGCCAAGTTCCTTCAGTGTTTCTGCAAAGGAAAGCTGTGAACCTGATGTATCAAAATAGTAGTGTTCCTGATGGAGTTCTGGTGGTTTAGGAACGCCCCTCTTTCATCTGCCTTTTGGGCTCTTCACTATCTGCCAAAATCCGCTTCCTTCCTGGCCCTCCACAGAGTCAACATCCCCCTCATTCACATTAGACACATCATCATGAACAGATTGTGCATTCCCATCCTCATTTCGGTCCTGTCTCCTCTCTGCTGCCTGTTCTGTCTGTACCTTTCCAATGGTCACTCTCTCACCTACAGCCGTCGGTATCACAATCGAGGTTGCAATCTTATCTGCCTTATCTGCTTCCTCACCTGACTTTTGACTAAGAACTACCTGTGGATACTTAATTATTTTTGTCTTCTGAACTAGGTTTTCTAGGCATCTTTCCACCTTATCCAATCTCTCATGTACCCCACCTGAAGTAGCACTAGCTGCACCCCTAACAGATGCTGCAGCATACGATCCCCCCCATTACGTTCTCTTTGTTAATTTCCATTGCCTTCCTTGCTTCTGTGTAGCTAATGCCTTGATCTACCTTAATTTTAACAAACCTTTCGCCTCTCTGTACCTCGGACACATTGTTCCGCGACACATGGCTTTCACTCCCACAGTTTACACATCTCATTTCACAGGAGAGGTGACCCGTCCCATGCTTTTCCTGACAACACCTCAAGCAAGTCGGTGGGGATCTTCAAACGGTGTAACTATGCCCCAGCTTTCCACAGGCTAAGCACTGGAGAGGCCTGGGGTGGCTGCGTCGAACCTCGTAGCAAGTATAGTCCAATTAGATTTTTTCCGGGGGGCTATGACAGTCAAACACAAGCTCAAAGACTGGAGTTCTGATGATCCTGTTTCCTTACCTCCTCCCCCTCTGCTTAGCCTCCACAACCTCATATTCTTTCCACCACTCCACTACCCCACGCTCCTCAACCAGCGCAGCCTCTAATCACGGCTCAAACCTGAGCCACACCGGCAGGCTGTCGCCCAGCTTCCGATAGCCCTCCCGGGACAGGTGGATCCCGTCCGACCGGTACCACTTCTGGCACCGGTCCACCACGGTAGCCATCCCGGGACAGGTGGATCCCGTCCGACCGGTACCACTCCTGGCACTGGTCCACCACGGCAGCCCTCCCGGGACAGGTGGATCCCGTTCGACCGGTATTAGTCCTGGCACCGGTCCACCACGGCATGACGCTGTCTGCCCATCTTGACAGTCAGCTGGCGGCCCAGAAGGATGAGAGTTGCAGCCGCTGGGAGGACATGTTTGAGGCGGCGCTCCAGATGGAAGGCCGTCGTCGTCTCCCAGGGGCGGCCCACGATTTCCTGCAGGATCCGCGGCAGCGGGCCGAGGACCACGACCTGGCTGGCGACGTCCACCAGAAGCTGGATGACCCGAACGGCCTCCGATCCAGCCTCACGTTACTTTACTATCACCTGATCGCGCTCACCATGCGGGCGGGACGGGAGCTGTCGCTAACACAACCGACCTGTCCGATGTCACGCGCCGTACAGCTACACGCCGCTTACTGCCGAGGAGCTTTTCCACCACCTGCTTCTTTTCTAAGTGGACCGACGGTTGCACATGCAGCAGGAGCAGTCCCTCGGCACGCTCTTCTCCCTTCGTCGACCTGTACATTGTCTCGATGTGCTTTAGCGCCGAGGACGTGTGTTCTTCCTTGCAGGCCGTGATGGGGAAGAAACAGTGAAGCTGCAAAAGCACGCCGACGTTCGGCAGCCCCCTGCTCTCCCTCAGACTCCCGTGGGAGCCTCTCCCATCGTGCTTTCCAAGAGAGGACCTCGCCTCGCAGGCACGTCGAAGATGGCAGGTGTACCTCGTACTATCCTGCCAGTTTCATGACTAAGGCCAGGTCAAGCCTTTCCACCTTGGATGGCGTCAGCTTTTCGGATGTCACCGCTGTTGTTGCTGGTGGGAAGCGGTCGCGGAGCTGCTTGCTGAGCCCATCCACGAGAGGGCGCCACATGTTCCGCCGATAGTGCTCCTCTGGGTTAGCAGAAGGCGCAATCCTTCGCTGCCTCTGTCGGCCGACCACGCGGGGAGTGTAAACCTCGCTCTCCAGCTCCTCACTGCGAAGAACAGCATTGTGGTATACGTCACTAAAGTTGTCGCGGAGCTGGGAGATCGCAGTCTGGGTTTCCTCTACGCTCTCAAAGGCCTCGGACATGTCCCATGTCGGGATCTGCAGGATAATTGACAGCGAGAGTGTGACGCCGTACGTGGTAACGCAGGCCGCCGGCGTCACCACGAACTCGAAGTTTGTCACCGAGAGAATCATCCCATTGATGGATGAGGCGGTCTGCCCAGGTGAAAAAATCTTGCAAGCCTGTCTTTTACAGTTGTACAACAATTTTTGTGAGAAATTCGGAAATTTTCTTTTAAGATCTTGTATAGGAGATCTTGCAAGAATCTGGAGCAGAATCATGTACATTCTTAGAAGGTCTTGTTTAGGAAATCTTGCAAGATCTTGTAAGAGCCTGAAGCACACTCATGTACATTCTTACAAGATCTTGTATAAGAGATCTTGCAAGGATTATATGAATCTGAAGCAGAATCATGTATGTTCTGTAGCAGAATCATGTATGTTCTGTAGCAGAATCATGTACCTTCTGTAGGAGAATCATGCACATTCTGTAGCAGAATCATGTGCATTCAAAAATAGCACATTCATGAACGTATATTTCTATGCTGAGTATAACACACACGCAAAAATGACACACCTTACGCACACGTACACACGATAGACATTTTCTGTACATTCCAGAATAGTAATGAACGTATCTTCTGCTCATTACTTCTCGATTTTACATTCGTCCTTTTACTTCTCTCATTCTTTTCAACTTGGCTTCATCATTGAGCTTGGATCTTGTGATCGCCTTGATCTCAGGTACGCCCAATCGCAGCTTTTTCGTCACGATAGACATTTTCTGTACATTCCAGAATATTAATGAACGTATTTTCTGCTCCTTACTTCTCGCTTTTACATTCGTCCTTTTACTTCTCTCATTGTTTTCAACTTGGCTTCATCATTGAGCTTGGATGTTGTGATCGCCTTGATCTCGGGTACGCCCAATCGCAGCTTTTTCGTCAGGAAGTCTGGTAGGAGAAAATGGGTTCAAAATTAGTGTCAGTATTGATATACTTTTACATATATCATATTCCATGCCTTTTGTGTATAGTAAGAAATAGACGAAGTGATCATTAGCATGCCAAAATATTGAATTTGATATTATGTACAAAAGGTCAAACAAATGAGGCGATATTTCGCTATTCAATAGCATCGACGGGTCTCATGTCCAGGGACATCGGGGGGGAAAGGAGGAAGGAGGGGATTGAAGCCCCCTGTAATGCTAAACAGAAATGAGCATAGCTCTCATCATTACATGATATCAAATTCAATATATTGGCATGCAAATGGTCACTTTCGTCTATTTCTTACTATTTATCATGGTGCCACAAGCGATTCGAATATTTCGAACCAAACCAATTTATCTTTGACTTACAAAAAGTGTTTTCAATAGGGCGCACCCTCCCATCCAGTGACACCCATCGGGTCCCGTTATCTCCAGAGACGAGGGTTGAGCCCAGCCATGGTCACCGGGTGCCCACTCAAAGCACTGGTCACGCGGTTGAGGGCTGCCTGCCCCAGACACGCAGCCCCTGTCTGGGGCGCCCGCATACATAGTTCCCTCCCAACCTGCGGAACACTCGCCCCTTACTGCTTTCTGGTCCCACATACCAGTAGGCCACTATCGTATTGGCCTCTCGGTTCCACGGGTTCCCGGATTTATACAAATCCAGGAATTTTACTCCCTTCAGAAGTCCCAAAATTCATTCCCTTCCCTATTGAATCTGATATCACAAGGTGGACCAGGCCACTAGCAGCGGTGCCCTCTGGTGCTTCCTCCTGTGGTGACACGATCTCAGACCTTTGAGAGTGGGTCCTATTCCTCTTCAGGGCACCTTCCACCAAATAATCAAGGCCAAGGCCGCCCGGAGTCCTGTAGGACCTCCTTGAGCATCATGTCTACTGGATCCGCTTCCCCGTCGTCAAGTTCCTCAAGGTCCGGGAACAAGGACGACGCGACGCCACAAAGGCGGAATCGCCCTGCTCCCCCTCCCTGTCCCGTGATTCCTCGCGGAACCTCTTCATCTGGAACAGTGGGGATTATGTTGCCAAAACCCTATTACGTATCTGGAAAACTTTTAGGGCAGAAATAGTAGATTAAGTACACCATGCCAAATGGCGTGCTGTCAAAAATAGACAAGCAGAGATCGCCCTCACTCAATGGAATCCCGCCTGAAACGTTTTGACTGGGCGAACCACTCTTCCACTACGGGTGCGAGCTATTTCAAGATGCTTATCCCCGGGGGCCCGCTCGGAACCAGAGCCCAAGACCCATGCCCACTTTTGCAATTTTTTACCGCCTGGTGTCCCGTTCCGGGGCCGCTGGCCTCCCTTATCTCGGATGTGATCTCCGTTGCCCCTTCCTTACCCTTACACACCCTAGTGCATCTGGCTTTGGAGGTTCCTGGTGAGGCTGTCCCTCAGCTTGGAACGGTTTTAACCGTTTGTGATGGATATTTGTTTCTTTGCCATCAGGCTTCCAAACTGTATACACCACAGGCTCATTACCCTCTCCGATGTGCCTCACAACACTAGCCATAGTCAGCAATGAATACAGTGAACTTTGATCTGAGGTGTCGTATCTGTTGTGTTTCTGGTGAGGAATGAAGCCTCTCACTTACTCAGAAAGATGAGTGTTCCGGTCCAGCTATATTGGGCTGGAAGTCGTGCCCACAGCACTTGAACAACACTCGAAACACAAGGCACACACAATCTCCAATCCTTCCACGTGGTCGTACAATAACAGAAGGCCGCCGCCCATCACTCCTGCTACGCTGTTGTTTCTTTTAATCTAAATATATTTAATTAATAACAAAACAGCAAACATCTCTAATTGACTTCAACCCATCACTATTTACCAAAGCTCGGTAATCCTTGAACTGGCGCGGCGGCGACGATTGTTACACACCACAACAGTATCGACTACATCCGCATATCACTACAGTTGTTTTGACTAACACTGAATCCCTTCTGAAAGCCCAGATTGACGGTCACATAAGCACAATCAGTTTAAACAGCATGAGCCGTGATCGTCGGAACTTCATGCCAGGGAATCTGTCGATGACTTCTTCCACCGACACAGTGACGTGCCGGTGTCAAGACATCAGCATCAGTCCGTTCAGCCAACCCTCTACCATCCTGTTTTTTTAGGCAGGTTTTTATTCTCTCCAGGCTGCTGAAGTTCCATTCTGGGGTTGAAGACGTCACTGGAATAGTAGGTACCACCTGCGAGAGCTTCCAGATGACTGGGAGGAGCTCTTTGTCGCACTGGACAAGGGTATCGACGATGTTTGAAGGTACCCTGTTTTTGGGTATCTGCTCCCACTTCTCGCGGCGCCACATCAGGAGCTCAGGGCGTGCATCAGAGATGTTAGAGCCCACCAGCTGAACAGCGTAGTAGTGGAAGAGGTATTCTAGCCACTTGAGATAATCGCACTTGGGCCTTTTGTCTCCCAGCCGGCCGGGGACGAGCTGGTGGAGTTTCAGTGTGAACTGGTGATGCAGGTCGAACCGCTTCTCCATCTGCTGTTCGATTGTGTCCAGAAGGGGATGAAGATTGTTACCCGGAAGAAATTTTTCGCAGATTCCATGGCAGGGTACGCCTACCGACCCGTCACCCTTGGCTTAATAATCTCATCCCCGCGCGGTGATACCAGCTCATGGCTCTTCTTGTTGAGCTCGGAGAAGTGCTCCTCCGCCAGGCGACGTTTTTGCCCAGCTGGTCCTTGGTATCGTCGATCAGCTTCAGAGCGCTGGAAGTTCCAACAAGATTTCATCCGTGCGGATGTTCCCCAAAACCAGCGCCAGTGGTGCAACTTTGGGAGCAAATGAAATGATCACTGGTGCGCAGGGGGCTCTGTTACGAGATAGTCACTACTAAACAGGCATATAACGTACAGAGAGGAGAAGAGAGACAACAAAATACAACCTTTTCCATTTTTAAGTAGGGCTCATTGCATTTTTCTTCCCGGTCCGGTAAGCGATCCGGTGAGGCCGAGGAAACCGATGAGTCACACTCGGCCTCCGTAGGCCACTCGTGTTCCCCCTGTTCTCTTTATTTCCGGTTCTGGTGTGTTTACAAACAGTAAGTTCGTTCTTTCAATGTCAATGAATATACAATCAATACATTTACTTGCGTGCCGGATCCATGCCTTCACACACATTTCACACTTCCACGCTTCAGAGCACGAACAACTCTGCCTCGCCCCGCCCGGGCGAATACACCTGCTAACGCTCACATTTCACACACAAACAACTCCGCCTCGCCCCATACGGGCGAATACATCTGCTGCACACATTTTCACCATTTTTTGTTTCTGAAGACGAGTAACTCCGCCCCGCCTCCAACGAGCAAAAAATACTCTCACGATCGATGACCATGATTGGAGCCTTCAATAACATTTTTGAAATTAATTTCACCATTAATATATATATATATATATATATATATATATACCATATATATACTATACCATATATATATAAAAACGTATATATATATACATATATATATATATATATATATATATATATATATATATAATATATATATATATATATTTATGGTGACGTCATATACTTATTCTCAATGTATTCCGTAACCAAGACACCTACTCCGTGGTGCCTATTAGTATTTTTATATGAATTGGGTCGCTGAATGTCCCAGAATCATGTTCTAGGAGAGGGGGTGAACGTTTTCTAGATTGGTGGCGTCTTTTGAGGGGTTGGCCGGCCTTATGCTTTGAAACATGTGGTTTGCCCTGCCTACTAGCATGCATTTCCCATTTCCCCTGCGTTGTCATGCGCCCCCCCCCCAATTATATTCACGTGCCCGATACCCATAGCATATCATATTCATTCTAGGAAGGTTCTGTTTTTTCATATCTTCCTTTACTTCTGCTATCAATTTAACATGTCTGTAGATTGTATGGTGAAAAGCGGGGCTAGATCCGAAATAAAAGAGAAGTCACGCATTTATAATACACATCCCGTTGCGTGTATGGCGTGGTGGGTGGTGAGGGCATCGGTTACCATCGGTCTCCGGCACGCCAGCGTCGCGAACTGAAGGGTCTGCGGCGGGAGTTAGGGGACCTCCCATGCTAACATCCTACATCGCTTTCTGGATCTATAAGGAAGAACACCAAAGTGTCAAGCTCGTCCACGTCACCCGCAGACAAGCGAGGCCATTCCCTCAATCGCTCCTGATAGGGGTCGATGAGACTGTGTGGGTTCCCATACATCGCTTCCAGTAGCAGCCTGCTCTGGACATATCCTCCATCACATAAATGCAGGCAGGTCTTCACTACTGCGTAGGCTTCTCCCTTAGTGAACTGATCTAGATAGTGTTACAACTCCTGCTTTTCGGGCGTTTTACTTCCTATACGAGACTCGAATGCCCTGATAAAGAGTCGGTAGGATTGAATGTCCCCAGAGAAAGGTGTCAACTCAGCTGCAGGAAGAAGTGATCTCTGAATATGTTGGGCGAGTACCTCAGATGCGCCAACAGAACCCGAAGAGGGATCTACCCTGGTTTCTACTTTGAAAGCTGTGACTTGAGCCGGAGCTGTTCCTGCTGGATATGTGTCTTCAGCTTAATCTCCTCCCTAATCTGCTGTTTCTCCTTCAACTTATAAGTCTGGTCATGAGAGGTCTAGCAGTATTACCTGGGGCTACCGTGTGCAAAGTGATGTTGCTCTTCGGATCTCCAGTTGTCTCAGGCACTACATCCAACTTACCTGCTGATGCTGTCTCATCCTTCACTTCTGACTGCATTGCCTCAAATAATCGATCTATTCCTGCCAGACGTATCTAAATTCCCAACCTCTAATTCCGTCTGTAAGTCCACCGTTCTCAGGTTTCCGAGGTCCTTTTTAGTGGAAGTCATGTTTGAAACTGTTAAGCAAATCCAGCAAAGGTAATGATCAGTAATGGCACAACTTTAACTCCTATCACTTAGTTACATTAGGACAACTTCAAATTTTGTGTCAAACATTTCGTCAAATTTGGTCAGGGTTTCTTGAAGTTGACTTCTCTGGGGTTCAGGCACGTGTTTCGAAAAGCCGCTAATTTTTCTTGTATTGTTGAATGCTCAGGTTCCTTTGAATCAATCAGTGAAATGTCTGCTTCATTTTGTTCTGTATAGGAGACGGAAATAATAAGTACTTGTTCTTTTTGGAAGGTTACAAATCTCCCAGTTCGTTAAGAATGATCCATGACACATGCTTGTTCTTGGCTACTTTTACCTTTTACCTGGCAGCCAACAAAAATTCATTCCGAGTATCAAATCTTTGCCTAGGTCTTTTACAACAATGAAGGGATGTGAAGTGTAGTCAAAGAAGATATGCAACAGATCTTGCCCTGTATTTGCCTTAAACACACAGAAAATCCATACTGGGATCCTGCAAGGAAAAGTACAGATTAGTTATCTTACACAAACGCTCAAACCAATCACAATTTTGATCACACACTGAATTGGCTTACACCACATTCTCCCCCTCTGGGGTTTTCCTCACCAATTGTACTTGAACCTAATTACTAAAGCCCACATTATACCTGGTAAGGTTTACATTAATCGCAAATCAATCTGTGACAATTACGAACATCAGTGTACGAACTTTCGGTCATTTTCGGAATAATCCCACTGATGTCCACAAGCCGAGCACAATGAAAAACGAACAATCCCTGAGACAATCAAAGTCAAGTTACAATTCACTGTTCTAGATGTGGTACAAAATGGAGGTAACGTAATCCCTGAGGCGGTCCGGGGCACGCTGCACTCTTGCACTCCTGCGCGGCTCGACAGGGGCTTGCACTTGTTCCGTCTGACCATCAGCACGACTTGTGGGATGCTCTTCTGGTCCTGTTTGCACTTCTTGGCCGTGCTCCTGTCCCTCATTGATTTATTCTGCGATCTAGGACTGACGTTCGGCGCCGGGTGTTATACCTTGGCCACTGACATCGGCGGGTTCAATGCAGCCGGGCTCATTATCTCCCTCAGCGGCTGATGACAGACGACGAATCGAGACGGTTGTCTCTCTCCCATCTTGCTGTCGTACACGGGCGTACTGCGGATTTATGTGTAGAAGAGTCACAGGCTCTAACGCTGTCTCATACTTTGACGTGGTCATCTTCTTCATGAGGGCTTTTGAGTTTGGTACTAACCACGAGGGTATGGTTTGTCCATAGGTGGCCTTCCTTGGGAACGACAAGAGGAGTTCGTGAGCAGTCTTGTTGGTAGCCACACACAACAAAGAGCGCGTGCTGTGTAAGGCGTCCGGTATCACAGCTTCCCACTCACTTAAGTCCAGCCCTTTCGAATGGATAGCCAAGCGTATGGTCCGCCACAGAGTTCCGTTAAAACGCTCAACTTGGCCGTTACCTCTCGGGCTGTAGGCCGAGGAGAAGCTGGTAGATATGCCTCTCTCTCATGAACTGTCGATACAGCCCTGATGTGGAGGAGCTTCCTTGATCTGAGTGTACGAACTCAGGCATCCCAAAAGTGAAGAACAGAGAGCAAAGGCACTGGATGAGAGTCTCTGACGAGGCATCCTTAGTGTGCATGGAAACTGGATCAATGGTCCTTCAAATGACAGGTCTGAATGGCTGTCTTCCCAACACTGACACCCTTACCGATAGCAAATAAAAACATTAAAATCACCACCTGGTTTCCATGCACAATGAGCTGTTACAGATAGAGCTGAGAATCAGGATGCAGCCATCACGGCTTCCCTGACTTTGGCTTGGATACGGATCAGTGGTGGATCCAGGGGGAGCTTAAAAGGCATTTCCCCCTCCCCACCCCCCAAAACGGTGATACTTTCTTCTCAGTTACTGCAAAAACTTCAAGAGGTGCGGAAACTTGTCAGTTTTGTCCACTGGGCTATATTCTGCATTTATTCGGTCAATCTATTTTCTGTAATGGCGTTCATTTAGTTTCCAATTTCTGTACGGGCGTTCATTCAGTACCTAAATAACTCAGTACGTTAGTGCCGAATTCAGGCCAGTAGTTCCTTTGGAGGGGGAAAGAACAGGGCACAAAATCCTGAAAACATATGGTGTTTTAAAGAAAATCGGGGAAAATCGCGACGTTTGGGAGGAACGTGCACTTTTCCCTCGAACCCACCAGTGAGTATGTGGCTTATAGCCTCCAGTCCTTGAAGTGCACTTTAAGACGGCTGCTGGCGAATCATATACTGAGAATACTACAAAAGGCTGATAAATATTTCGTCTGTCCACAATAAGTGCTACACGGTTAGATAAAATGTGCTCCACAAAAGTCTGAGTTCAGAGTGGTTACTTATTATTTTCACTGACTTTCGCACGTACTACCACCAACAGAATCTGACCACTTGATTTTGGACTATAAAGACCCTTTGCATTACTATTTTTCTTACCTTGAGGCTAGAAAGTACTTTTGATAGCATGTTTTACTGAGGTCCTCAGAGGATGTGCCTCGATATACGGCGATAAACACCACTTACGCATACGCATGAACGTATACTGCAGGCATATAGGCAGACGACCGAGGTGCACTCAGTAGCGTTCATGTTCAGTGCAGAAAGCTGCTGGGTGTGGTACGCTGCTAACTCTAGGATTCCATTGCTCGTCTTGCGAATCTGGTCTTCGGGCCGCAGGCGTAATTGGCGATGGTCACTGTCGAGGGGCAGCACCGGATTATTCGTGTTGCGTTCAGCTTATAGGGGTCAGCTTTCCTTGAATTAGAAAACATTTTCAAAGGTAGGAACAGATGGACCAAATAAAGAGTCCAGTAAAATATCACAAGCACACAATTACAGCAGACATGATCTCACTCAATCTTGTTTGAAATGTATACAAAGTAGATGTATTTAAGAAGAGAAATAGTCCCGAAAGTGGGAATATTTAAAAAAGGAAAAAGACCATGAGTTTATGTAGAGGCTGGAGTGGAACCGTGCAAAATCATGAAATATGATTTTTCATAATCCATTATTTCAAATTTGGCTCACATTGGGAAACGTCTTAAAGATTTCGGGTGTATGGTCGAATCGGTCTGTTTGGTCAATCGGCCTCCCCTATCAATTAAGCATAAAATATACTTTTGACAACATCATGCACCTAATTAATGCAGAACAGAAGCATTAGCTAGTAGTGCCCAACCTAACACTCACTGCACAAAAGCTCTATAAGCCTTCGTGGCATGCAAAGATGGGTAACGGAAATTGAGCTTGTAAAATTATTTCTCAGGCATGAATTTATTGACGACTAAGAAAATTTCAATTCACCACATCGAAGACTCAAAATATTCTACTTCAGGATAATCGACAATATGCTCATCAACGAGGCTGAAGCGGTAACTTTATCCGGGTTCAATAGACTACCGAAAACCACGCCTCGAAATAGGCTTTTCTGGATCGTGCTACCAGTATCTTTTTATGTTATTTTCGTTGTAATGGAATCGCTCAATAACGAACAAATCATCATAATAATCTTTGAGGAAACCGACCTGGACCGCAGCGGGGCATGATGGGTGGCTTAGTGGTTAGCGTGTCTGTCAACTAAGTCACCGGTCCCGGGTTCGAGTCCCGGCGGAGACTGAATAAGTCGATCTGATCCCCCAAAATCCCCCCCACCCAACAGGATGAGAGTGGCGATGCCGTATGACCTTGGTTGTAGGTGGGTCGCTAAACCTCAACAATTATTATTAACTAGGCCGCAGCGCTTATTAGTGTTATAGAATATGTATTCATCTCTCAACGTTGTCGTGTTTTATTAAATGGCGTATATCGATAACTTAAAAACCACCGTGATGACATCACGTTGATGTTAGTCAAGCCCACTTGACCAAATCCCATAAGAACTGGGGCTCTGATTGGGCGACGATATTTCTTTTAAGTCCTATATTTCTGCTTCAAAAGCATTTTGAAAGGCTATAATTATCAAATTATGTTTGCTTGATGGATTTAAACTTTGGTGCCTTAGATAAATGATGTTGGCCTAATGTGTTCGAGAGATTGATGGTTATAGCCCAGTCATTTTATCGATGCCATAAGGACTGCATAGCCCATTGATAGAACAAATACTGTTGCTCAGTAAAGAGCAGTGGGCAGAGGTCTTCCATCTTCTCCACCGAGAACATCTTCACTAAAATGTTTGTGCGCAGAGTTTGCGATGTATCCATGATGCTGTCCTGCTGCTCCTCCGGGTCTTTATTCAGTTGCAGCTGGACGTACATACACCTTGGTTATCTCTGCCCTCATATTGAACTGGTTGGTCTTCAGCTCGGGGCAGTAGTTCTGAGAGCTGGACTAGCTGTCGTTCCTTTGATGCTTCCTGATTTTTTCTCAACTTTTGCCTGAGTTGCAAACTAAAGTTCATCTGGAAAGGAAAACAAAAACAAAAAATGCAGTTCACTAGTCCCACGCATGGCAAGGGGGTCTGTTAACACGCGCATTGACGAGGGGCTGGGTACCCGCCCCCCTTTGGGGTTTCTGCAGATGAATTGGAAATGACGGGGCGCAGCGCTGCCGTTCTTGGCAAGCCTTTTTCCTGATAAATTTAGCAACTTGTGCTCAAACTTTAAGTCAAGGTCATTTAATGTCAGGTCACCAGCGCAGTTCAAGTGTCCTCACCTTTCAAAAAGTTTAAGATTGCATAAGTAAAAACGGGGTTAATCCATCGATCTGAAATCGATATCATATAATGGTCCTACTGCGTGCTCTGAATATTCTTCGGGATTTTTGTATCGATGACCTAAGGTCTGGTACGAGCCATGGCCTCTCCATTGCAAATATACGAGGAAAATATTACAATGGAGATAACTTCGTTGATAATAAAGATAGTTTATTTTGACGCCATCGTGCTTGAATTGCCACTGCACTGCAAGGTGATATGAATTTTGACCTATGTTGACCTGGATTTGACCTTGACCTGGCTGCAGATGGGGTGAAATGTCAAATTTAACCAGACAAGGTCATAAGGTGCCTCATCGGGCTTTAGATGAGGATTCTAATCGTGTATTCTTTCTATAGCCCTACTTTGTCAGCTGCTACAAAAAAAAACATAAATTTCCATTATATCCCTATGAGAACTTTGAGGGAAAGGAGAGAAATAGTAGAATTGTGGTAAGCGAGACCTGTTGCGCTTGTTCTACGTCTATTTTCTCCGGCTGGCAGCCTTGGCCTGGCTGCTTGTGACCTGGCTTCATACCTTGGCCTGGATTCATGTTTTGGCCCGGCCTCTCGCGTACTCACAGTTCAATATTCTCCCTTTGCCTGGGACGTGATGTTGATTTTTCATTGGCCATGGGTTTGGCTGATTGCGGACTTTGATTATGTGTTGCTGAAAGTGCTTATTCAAATATGCGATACATAAACCCACTCTGTTGATGAATCTTCGCAAACTTTCTAGTTGTCAGGCTATATCTCGATATTGATCAATTTCCTTGAAAAAAGCAATTCATCGGAATATTTTCTTGGAAAATCCCTAGTTCTAAAAAAATGGTATCGTTCTCTTTTGGATTTCCGTGACAGGAATTAAAATCTTAAGCATGTGAATTGGGATCCAGATTCCAAAATCCCCATCTCTAAAGTGCGTGAGCTATATTTTTGTTATTTTTATGAATCGATTTCTGGTCGGCAGCAGTTATTGTGTTTTTGTGGGTTTGAATGTCAGAGTTAGTAAGTTTAGGCCTGTAATTTGGTATCAGTGTAAACCCGAATACAAAATGCCTACGAAGCTGTACTTGTTGATCCGGAATTATCGTCACTAAAAACCGTCAGTTTTAGCTATGTATTAATATCAAGAATCGTTTTGTGGTATGCAAACCTGAACCCAGGACGTATTATTTGTTACATTTTTGGGATATATTTTGAATGTCTACCGGATAAACAGCCATTTCGTTTCCCTGAGTGTAGCAACGTCTTCGCAAATGAACACTACCAATCTGCGATTGAGTCGTGCCTTTGATGGGTCGGGTGAAAAGCTGGAAATGATTATTACTGACGTGTTTGTGTTTGCTCAGGCAGTGGGGTTCTTGCCTGCTCACTGCCGCACGTGTTTTAGTACCCTGCATTGGACGTCACTGAGCCTGACAGCGCCTGCGCGACGAAGCGGTCGAAAGAAAGACGTTTTCAGAGATGCGTCTACATATGGCTGGTTTAAGTTCGAATGATGTATGCCACTAACTCAAGTGTGCCACGGACCTTTGTGTTGCCGTGATACAGGTGGAAGTGATAAGCATGTGTCTGTTTAATTTTTTGTGCAATCCTGTCGTCCATATTGTTCAGTTTCTGTTTTGTGCAGTCTGTTTTGAATGGGACATTCATGATCGGCTGATGTGTTTTGAAAATATAACCTACCGAGTTGCTGACTTCTCTATTTGCTGTTTGGTATGACGCCGATCAAGTCTGTGAAACAGGCTTGTCCAAGAGCGAACTCTGTTCCAGTGGAGGGGTGGTGGGGGGTTAAGTTGGGGGGGTTCGCCCTGCTTTCAAGGCGTGCTACTTCTATGCACTGCAGGGATACCGGGTGTAACCGCATTACACAAGGGCGGATAAGGAAGAGACTGGAGTGGCAAAATCGCTAACATCGCTTTAAGCATATGAGAAAGTGGTATGAAACCATATGTTAGATTTGTACACAACTTTGTCCCTATTTTTCTAACATTAGTTTTGTTTTTAGAAGTATTAGATTGCGCGATTTTTCATCCTCCCCTGGTCACTTCACCCAAATATTTTTTAGAAGTACCAGAAATATGGTGGTCATCTATGACTTCCGTTAGTTCGCTTGCATCGTAGATACAAACGTTCCAGAAAGTATCTGAAGCCGCGAGCTGTCCGAAATGACTTCCATGTCTGAACTCTATTAACAGACTAACGGGATTATCCTTCCAGTTTCTACCATCGTACAAATATTTCAATTTAAAATAAACGTCATAATGGAAATACATGTCATTATGTATGCTTGGGGTTTTAGGGCGCGGGCACAGCCTGGGTCATATGCCTGAAAGCAACATGAACGGGTCGTTATTATGAATCAGAGTAAATACATCAAAGACTTTTCTGTGCGCTATACACCGCTCATAACTGGAGCTCCCGGGAAAACTTATACTACAAATATAGTGTTTCTATTTACAATTTCAAGCCCAAGTTCGGCTTTTGTCGTTTTTTTCTTCCATCATGCGCTTCTTGGCATGCAGGCGGCTCACGAGCGATTGGTGATATAACTAGTGACTCGTGATTGAGCGTGCGAGTCGTGATTTGATGAGTGTCTCCTGATTTGCAGCAAAATTAGCAGATGGAGTGGGGGAGGGATCCATTAAAAACGAGGGTTTGGGGAGGTTTGTGGTACTCCAGTGACTGGTACCTTCTCATAAAAAAGCTGGAGAAAGGTGGGACAGCGGGCCAGCATGTCCAAATTATGGACATTGTGTAAGCTCTCTATTTTAATGCTAGATTTTATAGCAAAAACTGTTGCCACAAATGCTTCCACCAAAAATTGTTACATAAGTGATGGCGTATTTTGTAAGGTGGAACACTTTCCTTCGTTCCAGGGCTGTTCCCGTGATGTGCATGTCCTTTGTGGAAGCATATTTGTATGGCCTCCACTCTCGCCCTCGCCCACTGTTGGCATGCACTGCGAAAATCACAGACATCAGGAAGCCCCTCAATGCCTGGTGCGCACTTCATTAACGTTGCATAACATACCTATATTTCGCATGGTGACATCCCAGTTTGTTAACAACTGAACGCAGCTTTATTCACCCCCAAGCTGCATCATCGGTCAAAACAGCCGCCACTTCAAAACAACACACGAAATCGCTTTCATCGGCTTTGTGCTGCTTGCTGCGGCGAAAGTCGGTGGCCGGGTAATCCTCCGGTGACTTTCGCCTGGGGGTCGTTAGCTCTCGCTGCTGCACCCGTACTGGGGCGGCCACGTAATGGTATTAGCCGCCAGCGCCGGTGGCTGCGGGGCTTCCCGAGACGAGGCCGGCGGTGAGGGCGATACCGCCTGCCATTGTCGCAGCTCGTCGGTTCGAAGAAGGTGGAACTGAAGCTGCTGGGAGGTTCGTCGGGGCCGTCCGGTGAGGCAAAGCTTGCACGAGAAGATGGCTACCGGTGTGAGGCTAGCACATCGTCTCCTTGCATTGACCGGTAAGTATGTGACTGATATCGGCTGGGCTGGATCCGTGCTATGAAAATAAACTTAAATGCCAGCTTAGAGGTAGGAAAAGCTGCTGAGCGAATGCCTCAATTATTTTTTAGGTTCTTTTAGGCTGCTTTGACGGTTTATCAGAGTTTGTTACTCCAAGGCTCTCCTTCCAGTGTACGATGTCCAGGCTTTTGCTGAGTACATTTTATCCAAACATCCCTTGCTAGCAGATTCTGGTTTCATTTTGTGGTGCAATTTTCTTATCTGACAGCAGCATTGAATCCCAAGTTCCAAAGTTCCCCGTCCTAACACTATAATGCAGAAGAGACCTGCCTGCAACTCAGCGTTCGCCGTTGTTCCCCTCAGCGCTGCTGATGACGTCACATCAGTCCAGTGCGGCGCCCTTGCAACCACACGTCATTGACGACATGTGCGCCGGCGGCGGGCCGCGACTGATGTACATCACCAGTGACGTGGTGGTGGTGGCGCGGTTCCCCGGCCCTTCGCAGTCTTCCAACAACAGTGGCGACGCTAGCGCCGCGCCACGGCGACACTGCACACTCGACCTGGTCACGTGCCTAAACTGTCACCTGCAGCTGAGTCTGGTGGACAGTCGCTACAACTGTGGACACGCTGATCACTGCAGGTGAGGTCGCAGGCTGTTGCCCCTTCAGCTGCTGTCGTTTTCACTCAATTTCCAACTGGGATAGTCCGCGTCGAGCGCAGGATGTGGAGTGCGGGTGCTTGTACCGTCGAACTTCTGTGCACTAAAAAACCTGGCTCGTGACTACTAAGATCTTCAAGCGCTGTATAACGTAAGGTTATGGTCACAGGCAATCCATCTGTCTTGTATGCGTAAAATCAACACGGACCTGAGTACAGGCGAGGGCGTGTTCACTCAGCTGCCGCATCCCGCTTCTGAGCTGAGTCCACCTCGATTGCAGCTGTCTGAAGCTGGAGTTGAGTGAACAGGAGGGAGACAGGTCCACTTGGTGCTCCATGGAGGGCGCGCTCTCGGTGACTTCTGTCGGCCGAACCCTCAACGCCCGGCTGGCGTTCTCAGAACTGCTCTCGGGGAAGTGCGGTTCCACGTCCTGTCCAAAGGTAAGACTACTCCTCGTGAGGTGGTATCATCTTGGGAGACGTGACGATAACTCGTCTTTTCTGGCTTATGCGGGTAATGTTGACTTTCCAGACCTTAGCGAGTAAAGTAAAGTACTGTGACTGAAGTGCCCAACATTTGTATATTAGCATTACCGCTATTCATTGTAGTTCTGGGCTCGGAGTCACTTAATCTATGGTTATGTGCCATGGTTTCTATACACCTAGACGTCTTGGGAATATATTTATGTGGTGTACCTTACCTTGCGACTATATAAGTCTCGTTATATTGCGACTACACTCTCATCCATCTATGTTCTCACTATCTTCCCGCAGGCGTTCATGTCTCTCCTCGCTTCCCCTGGTCATCCGAGTGCAGTTAGAGCTGTTCCATACGAATAAGATATGCCATTTGGCGTTAGTTTTACACTCGTGACGTTCCACGTGGCTGTAGGGATATTTGACTGTCATAGTCTCAACCATAAATCAGAGTACCTGTCTTCCGGTCAGTCTTGTTACGGCAGTCGATGGGAGGGGGTGTACAGAGGCAAAAGGCCAAGACTAATGCCGCTGTTGGCTGAGAACCGGCGGGTGGGCGGGTGTACGGTGAGCCCTCGGAGGTGATCGAGACGCTTGGTCGCGGCTCACTATGTAGCCGAGTGTGTGACCGTTCCTGCAGAGAACCGGCGGGTGTACGGCGAGCCGTCGGAGGTGATCGAGACGCCGCGTCCCGGCTCACTATGTAGCCGAGTGTGTGACCGTTCTTGCAGAGAACCGGCGGGTGTACGGCGAGCCGTCGGAGGTGATCGAGACGCTTGGTCGCGGCTCACTATGTAGCCGAGTGTGTGACCGTTCTTGCAGAGAACCGGCGGGTGTACGGTGAGCCCTCGGAGGTGATCGAGACGCCGCGTCCCGGCTCACTATGTAGCCGAGTGTGTGACCGTTCTTGCAGAGAACCGGCGGGTGTACGGCGAGCCCTCGGAGGTGATCGAGACGCCGCGTTTCCCGGCCGCCTACCCCGCTCACTACGTAGCCGAGTACGTGATCCGTCGGCCGGCCTACAGGAACCGCAGTGCAATAAGGCTCACCTTTACTGACTTCCTAGTCTCTCAGTGGTCTCTGCTGGAGGTGAGCTGGGCGGGGATGGAGAGGGACATGTATGTGTACATACGCACGCACATGCATGTGCATATCTATCGGGGATTCTGGGAACCTGATTGATTGTCTTCTGCGGTGGATTCATGTGAACAATTGATTTGTAACTGCCCCTTGGAACGTCAAAATTATTCAAATTAAGGGCGTCAAACCTTGCGGCAAAATCCCAATACTATTGAACATTGTGAAGTCAGGTTCGATTAAATAACTGATGAGAAAGTCTGCTCCCGCTAAAGGTATGCGTCAAATCGTCGTTTTCACAATTGCTAGGTAATTTTGATGTGATTATGAAGTGATTTGGTACTCATTCCCTGTCAAATTGTGTGTTTATTTTTGGTGTCCAGTCGGACCATATCGAAGTGAATGATTGGATCCGTTTAGAGCGTGAATCATCGGTTCAACCCCAGTGGGGATCAGACTCACCTCCTCGAACCATCATCAGAAACCAATTATATCTTGATAGGAATGTGTCTTACTTCGAACTAACTGAAGAGTTTATCATTATAAAGAGGCGTGCGTGTGAGATGATATCTTGCTATCTGGGGAGCGGCTGTTGTGATATGCCTCCTCGTGAGATCTCTCAGTCCGGCCTCTGGCGGTGACAGATTACGGACGATGAGCAGCGCCGGGTTGGAAGCTACTCGGGAGACATCTTCCGGCCTCCAGTCACACTAACCAACACGTCTGAACTCACGCTTCGTTTCCATGCCAACGGGCGGCCCGGCCATGGATTTCGCGCCATGTTCGACTTTGTCGGTAAATTAGCACGCACACTTGGGCTCCTATTGCATAGCTGTTACCATTTGTGATTACCTAGTTAGACATGTTTGGCAGCAAATATCAGAGGCTTCTAGATGATGCCTTGATATTTATACCCGAATGGCAAGTAATTATTAAACCACAAATGACGGAACGACCATGAAATAAGCCGCGGATGGTGACTAGAAAGCGTGCTGCAGAGAATGCAGTACGCTTATGAGCCATGGACATGAGCTTTGATATCTCAGGCCTGCAGAGCGTGTCGAAAATCCACAAGTTGAATCCTTGGGTTGCCCCCAAGCCCACAGTTTGCGAAGAAGTCAGAGTTTTCCGAGTGGAGACCAGTCTCCACGCTCCTCGTGCCCCCCCCCCACCGTACCTCAGCCAGTGCGTTGGAACGGCTGCTGAAGTCAGAGCGAGTCAGGCGGGGCCAGAATCCATTTCGTGGCAACTGGTGAGCTTCCGGGGCAAACAACGAAGACTGAAACCAAAAGTTTGTTTTTCGGCATGCTCTACATGAGTGCAGTCTCTGCTCAGAGCCCATCATAAATATGTAGCATATCCTCTAAAAATATTTTGATGTTTTGGCGCAATGAAGCCCGACTGGGCACTTATTCTCATTATGTTCTTCCATCGGGCCACACAAATTGTTAGCGACTAAAGACAACGACCCTGAAAAACATGTGAATAATGGGAACGATCGGCACCAAGAAACGGACGAGTGTGACCTAGGGTGAATGTGCATTTCAATCGAACCTTTTGTCGACTAACATTTCGAAAAAAATTGACACGCTCAAATGCCCTGTGATTCTGAAGAGTTGGACTTCTGATGACAATGCCAGTTTTTGTGGACCCTCTGGTGAACGTGCTGCGTTTCATGCCGATTATACACGCGCTCCGGTCACACTTTGAGAGCCTGAGAAAGCATCGTAACGATAGCTGCGATATTCTCAAGTCGCTGCAGCGGTATACAACCCCAGCACACTACACAGTAACGACCGCGCGTGCCCGCCGCAGCGCCGCTGCCGTCCGGGGCGTTCCCTCCACCGCCGCGGACCGACTGCGGCGGCGTGGTGGTGGGCGCTGGTGGCGCCATCACCATGCTCAACATGACCCGCACGGCGTCGGTCTGGTACGACTGCGTCTGGATGCTGCGCCCCCGCCCCATCCGCGGCCGCCCCACCAGCCTCTCCGTCAAACTCAATGTCTTCAAGGAGCTCCGTGAGTGACGCTGCCTTGCTGCAGACGAAATCTGGGTGTGTGGATCACGGGTTACCAAAGAGAATGCACTGTAGTTGCAGGTAGCTTTAAACTGTTCAGTATGGCATGCGAGAGAGACGCAAACGTTTTACGGTTTGTCCAGTGTTCTGCATGTCCGATTTTTGGCCAGGTTCTTTGTTCTTTGGTTCAGGTTCAGGTTCTTGCACCGCTGTGCGTGACAGTCGGTACCTGTCTTGCAGTGCCAGGCAGCCGGCTGACTATAATCGAGGGACGCACCACCAGAGGCGCCACCATCGCGCTGGTGTCCACCGGCAGCGGTGGCGGAGAGTCCATCTCTCAGGAGCACACGGTCGGCGCCGACAGCGCCATCTACGTCCACCTCAGCGCTGGTTTCACCCCCGTCTCCCGGCTGGCGCTCGTGTACTCGTCCTACCGGCGTGGAGGTAACCGTTGCCGTAATTCACGTTTTTCTGATATGCCTCAGGGGCGTGATGTGGAATAGAAATGAGTCCGCTCATTTTTTTCCACTTTGATGTGGATATGGTATCTGCGTACCTTACTTCGTATATCATGTGGATGTTGATTTATTTTGCTGTCATGTGATGTTTTCCTCCAATGTTGCTTGCTATCTTTCAAAATTTCCCCATTTAATATCTCTTCGTATTTCTGAAACTGCTATGACTCAACATTTTCTCACACTGATTCTGGACCAGAATTCATCGCATGTCGGCCTTGTTGCATTAACAAAACGCGCCATCTGCGTTATTGAGACATTTCATAAACTTCAGCTTGTGGTCCGCACCGGGAGATGGCGTGCGGCGACGGCCGATGCATTGCCCAGTTTCTGAAGTGCGACAGTTTTTCTCACTGTCCTGACGGCTCGGACGAGGCGGACTCCTGTTACACCTACGCCCTCTGTGAGTCGCATTCGCACCCTCCATGAGTTACACCAAGTTACACCTACGCTCTCTGAGTTCCACCTAAACCCTGTAAGTTACACATATGCCCTCCCTGGGTTGCTCCCAAGGCCTTTAAATGTAGTGTTGGAACGCCCCGCTCTCGAAGCATGGCAGCCGTTGTTTGCACCGTCGTTGCTAGACTTGACGTCAGCAGCCGCCTTCCGGTCGGAATCGCGCTGTCAAAAAGACAATGTTCCACTTTTATAATGGATTTTGAATTTGTGTATTGTATAGTCATACAAGAATACGCACTTAACTTTCTCAAGACGATTGCGTCATTGATGAATGCCTTGCGTTTTGTATTTGAATTTGGTGGACTAGCTTAAATAATTATTATGCATGATCCTTGTTTTAGATATTTCCCTCAAGTAGGTTAGCGAATCAGTACAAAACAGACACAAATTTTCCCTCAGGGGACCGATCTTCACTTTCCGGATTCGTCCGGCAAGTAAAGATTGGAGCAACGGGGTGTGACGCGCCCGGGGCCCCAGTCAGCCTTGGGAGGCACTTTGTCGCATCGCCGCGGATACATCTTTTCTAGCCCTTCGACGGCCGCCGCCTCTTCAGACTTCGGTCGGTTAGAGTCGGTGTCTGTCGTCGGTGGCTCTGGTGATGATATCCGCGGCGATGCTGATGGCTGCCTTACGGGCCCTTTGTTACCTGGTCGGTAACCGTATTGGATCGGGTCAGTTCTGTCCTGCACCTCCCAGTATGTAGCTCCTGTTTGTTTTTGTTTTCTTATTTTGTTGATTATTTTTAGTTCCTGTCCTCTTTTTACGCTTCA
The DNA here is from genome assembly GCA_034440635.1 of Lepas anatifera. NCBI lineage: Eukaryota > Metazoa > Arthropoda > Thecostraca > Lepadidae > Lepas > Lepas anatifera. The sequence continues at coordinate 413,918 of JAOTON010001533.1, read as the reverse complement.
GTTATTAGTCCCACAGTTATTTGCCTTCTTCGGCATTTTATGGGTGTAAGGCGCCCACTGGAGGCCTATCTCGTGCCCCGGCGACGAGGTTGACGGGATCCTGGGGGGTTGAGGTCCCCCTCGGGCGGGTCAGTCCCGAGGGCTCCAACACGCCCCCTTTGGCCCAGATATCTCGATCCAACCGGGGGTAAGCCGTCCGTAGGCTGCCGCGGGCGGCCTAGCTACGCGGCAGTGTCTACGGGCACTGTCGCTCGGTCCAGCTGGGAAGGGGGGATTATGTTTCGGGCGTGCGGCGCGGCGCCTTTCCCGGTGGGGACTATGATAGTTCTTGCCGGGCGCGACGCGGGCCGGGGTTTCGGAAACCGTCATTTTTCGAGACCCCGACCTTTTGCGCTCGCCTGGTTGACCGCAGTCTCCACTGCGTGAGGGCTGCCGCGTTCTGCTTCGTCCCGACTCTTGGCCCTGCCGGCCCACTGGGCTGGTGGCGTCAAGGGGGTGGGTGCGTTCTGATCGGAGGGGTTGTGTGAGTATCTCTCGCCCCTCTGAGACGGGCGCACCTGCCCTCATAGGCACTGTACCAGCCCCCGGGTCCAGCTATTGACAGCTGGCAACCCGGGGGGCCGAAGGTAAATGAAATCACTATGGCGTCTCAAAATAGCACAACCTCCAACACTCCCGTCCAACCGACGAGTTCTTCCTCCCCTACGGGGACATAACTTCTCCTAGAGTTCTGATGGTGACTCTTGAGGGCAGTCACAAGATGAACCCCTTCCAGGTCATTCAGGCTGTGTCGAAATTCGGGACTGCAACCCATGTTTATCGACACTCGGAAACAAAACTTGAAGTTGTCATGTCGTCGGACAAGGAAACGTGTGATCTCTTGGCGGCAAAGCAGCTCAGCTTTGTAGGGAAAGATAAATCTCTGGTGTTGGTACCGGTTTCTGTAGCTTTACACCCGACCGAAGAACAACGCCTTGGGCGTTGTTACCTGCCGCGAGCTCGAGGGCGCAGCGGAGGAGGATGTTTTGCTTGGTTTGGAGGAGCAAGGGGTGATCAAGGTGCGTAGGATGAACAGGAGGCAGGACGGCGAGCTAGTTGCCACTAACACTTATGTCCTACATTCAACAGCAAGGCTGCCTGAGCAGTGCGTATTGGTTGGCTTCAGTGCGCGTACGTCGGCACGTTCCGGATCCAATACGGTGTTACCGGGTCAAGGGTACGGCCACGTCGCAAAATCAGCAAGGAAAAGAGCGATGCGCAAGGTGCTCGGAGGAAGGTCACACCCCACGCGTGCACTGTGAACAAAGCAAAATCACGCAGAAAGGGGACCACGGGGCATGGTCACGCTCGTGCTCAGGTTTCTCTCCGAGAGAGAGAGCGGAAGGCTAAGGTCCTGGGTACGGCTCCGGAGAAGTTGGAGCGCGAGTAGACAATCACCGCAGGTCTCTGGTCCTCCGAACCAGCTGTTGAAGTTTGGACCACAAGAGCTGGGTGAGTTGGGACGATTAAAGTCATCACTCAGTGTAGACTCGACCATGCGAGACATTATGCACCCATCTGTCCGCGATTTCATGGGTCTATTCGGTGGTCTGACCCACAGACTATTACCCCCACCGCACACCCGGTGACGCCTAGTCGACGTGCCAACCAGGCTCAGAGCTGAAAAGAGCACCCAAACATGCTTCACAGAGAACGTCATTGCCAGACATGTTCGAAGCCAGAGGATCTGAGCAACCAACAGCCGAAAGGGGTACTCAGACATCCACAGCCAAGGAACCCTAAGGTAGCGCACGTCACACTGCAACAACAACGGTTAGGTTCTTCCAAGACAATGCAGGACTGACAAAGTAGGAACACCAGTGACTAGACTAAGAAAGCCCAAAACAGTGGGAAGATATCCTGCAGCAAAAGCGCAGAGTCAACAAACAGATACTAGTTCTTCAGGCAAAGGTACATCCGCAGCGGCTCACAGCTAGGATCCACACACAAACAACCAGAAACTACAGTATCCACCCTGTCACCGACAAATCTTCAACACCACAGACCCATACAATCGAACACAACACACCCCAGAGTGTTTACCAAGCGGTATGGGTCAGACGGTCCTCGTCGGCGCCTCCAAAGGGTCGATGCGCAAGGAGCGGGTGAAGCCGTATCATCTCAGGTCGTGGGACACGAGGCTAATGCCGCCGCCGTACCCTCCACCAACACCTCCCTAAAGCAACAGGCAGGGACCACGAGCAAGGCACCCGTGAAGAAAGCGCAGGCTCTTCAAACTTACGTCTCGAGGAAGAAAATCCCAAGACAGAAAGAAACAGATTTGGTGTTTCGGGATTCAAAGGAAAGGAATTGCGGTACCAGGGTACAAAGAGGTTCTTCAACCAAGGCTGCACCGGCACGAGGTACGAAACGTCCAGCACGTCGGCAGGAGGATGCGCGCCATCCCCGCTAGTGATGTAGGCATCCGGGGCCGAGAGTCAGAGAGTCCTACAGGATAGGGACACACTGTGCGTCACTCCGCCTAAGGGTTGGATACCGGAACGAATGGCCAGACCACCAGCAGAGTGGAACACGCGTAAGCCTGGTGTGTATCTGAAATGTTCGACGGCAGGAGCTGGGAGACCTAGTCAGTGTTGGGTAATTGGTTCGTCACATTAGAAGTTGTTGGCTGATCCACTTAGTTTTCATTCTCGATATGTTTGAATGGTTACAGCTGACTACCACTAATTTTGCTTTTACACAAGATAGGCGCAAAGACCTAGCAGTCGAGGGCCTAAAACACAAACAACAGCAACAACAAAGACACAAGTTTGATCCGCACCCTTACGGATAGGGTCGACAAGAGTAAGCCGATAAGGAGGTTGGAATACCCACTCACACTCAGTTGTTCACCGGAAGGCTTTATGATTTTTAGAAGAGTGAGTTATTGACAAGGAGAGATGGCACTACCATTTTGTGTTGTTCTAGGTGTCTAGGAACAATGCTTCAGCGTTTTTTCAGATATGATACCAGCACCGTTCCCTTAACCGATATTTATTTCCCCATAAAAACATTAGGCTCTTACCAGAAATGCTCTCTGCAAAATGAATTCATTATAACTTCGCTTTTAGGCACTTGATGAAAGCTCCGGCTTTGTTACGTAATTCTAGCTAAGTCTGCTCTAGCCATCGTGCTTGAAATAATCGCTGTTGTGAGCAACATTATTGTATGCAGGCCTACCTAGTTATGAAACATTTTATCTAGTGGATGAGAACTCTTGTTCTGGTGTTTCGCTCGCCGAAGAAACTGCAGATATCTCACCTTTCTGAGTCACGCAGTCACTGACAGATATTGTTGGCGTCCAAATTAGCGTGGTCTCAAGGACTACCAATTACCCAAACCCGCTGCGATGTACTCTTATCTCGTGCTCTTGCTTGACCTTACCATAGCAGTTTGATGCAACATTGCATTGAAAATAACTTATTTTACCTTGACCTGAAGCTAAGATAACCCGATGATTTAATAAAGTCATGGCACATATCGTTCGACTTTTTTGGTCAAGGCGAGCAGGATGGTAGCATTTTATTAAGTTTTAGGTCCACTGGTTCCCTGGGTTTTTAAGGTATTTCCTAAATCGACCTAAAATTGACCTGTTTTGGCCCCCTGAGACGTCTCAGCTCAGCAGATATGCCTCAAACTTGGTACAAGAGTAGCAGACTGTAGATTTTCTCTCGCATCACCATTGGGTTTCGAGATCTTATGGGAGGGGAGGGGGCGTCAGATGTGACTCCCAGACGGCCGTGGGTGCAAATATAGCCCAAGTGGTGGCGTGGTAAAGCGATCGTCGGAAATGTTGGCCCAAGCCTTGAGTAAACCAAGTCTTTGCATATGTCCTGATTAGCTCTTGGAAGCCGGGTGTTGTGTTGTGGTGTACGAAGATACGGGCTGAATGACCTTTTGTATCCGTCAGACTACACAGAATGTATGAATGACTGCCGCATCAAGTTGTGCTCAATTTTCATTGAAGGCTAAGAAAGGCTTTCAGCAGACCACCATTTGAAATGTTGACCCGAACGTTGTCACCAAACTCTCGCTCTGTGCCGTAGACCTCTGACTCAAAGTTGTGTGAAGGGATGCTGGATAATATGAATGCCTCCGATAATGCCCCAGCGACCTCTTACAACAGCGCTCTGTTCTAGATTCACTGGCAGTATCGAACACTGACGATAAGTGAAGACGTTCTATGATGTGGAATTACACTTCTCACTTGTCAGAGTTTGCTTTTAGCGACTGCTGCCAGCCGTTCTCGCGAACCTTTGAAGCGGTCTCCGCCTACATCACTACCTCTCCTGTCCACAGCGACCAGTCTGGGTCTTCAGAACGAGGACACGTGGACGCTGACCCCGGCCAACTTCTACTTCCCCGGTCCCAGCCACACGTTCGCCTCGCTGGAGTCAGCCACGCTGTCTCTGCTGGCGATGTGCCTCAGTAAGTGCGAGAACCAGCGCACTGTGAGGATCAACACGCGTAGTGGAGAGAGATCTGAAGTCAACGCGCAGTGGAGAGGAGGGACCTAAAATACCCCCCCGCCCTGAGATTTCGGAAATTCAGAAGGTTAGAAAAACGCCCGCTGGGGCGTGTGGGGGCGATGGTGATCTACCTTATGGTAAAGTTTCATTGACGTAAGTCAATATCCTCAGGGTCAAACGATATTGTATGGGCCGTGTTAGAGAACTTTTGGGGAATGCCGTGATTATGCAGAGAAAAAGCCGGAGCCTGTGACGTAGTAATATGACATATTCCCAATAATGTACGACATAACCTAGCAGCCTTATAGCAGCCTTTGGGCGGAAAATGGGGGTTTGACCTTGGAAAAGATCTTTGACCTTGACCTTGAGTATCCTTAACCATGAAATCAGCATAACATACGTCAAACTGAATAATGTCATCTGATCGGAATACTGGGGTCAGTGACCTTGACCTGTGACCTTTGAACTTGACGTTGATCTTCATGTGGGTAGACCTTGACATATAACCCGACTATATTACGTTATGACGTACGTCACCACTCGGTCTACAGTGCAGGCGAACTGGTGTGACCGCGCGATTGCGACGGTCTCAAAATATAGGTCTGACTTTGAAAGTCTATAAGTGAAAAAGTTACTGATCGATTTGGTTGATTGATTGATCGACATTAATTCTCTCAAATGTCGCCAAGTAGCGTTTTCTGGCGGCGAGCGGTTCTCCGGCCACCTCGGAAAAATAGGTGGGGGGGGTAACCTTAGGGGGTATACCTTAGGACCCCCCTCTCCACTGGGCGCGTTAACGCCAGTATTGCAAACCAAACGTCGCGGTGTTGTGGCATCAGATAGGTTTGATTTCTTTGGCATGCGCCGCAGCCTGGAGAAATGGGAAGGCCGTGAGCTTGTGCGTACTGGTAGACTTAAGTGTGTTATGCCCTCTCCGTAAAAGCCACGCATCAGTTTTTTTACTGACCTTTCTCGCTAGTTCGAAACCAAGTTCCCTTTTCACTAAAAGCAAAAACAAAAGTTTCGGCTCAGACGAGTTCGAACGGCGTTCTCTCCTGTAACGCTTACACCACAGCGGTGCTGTAACTTGGAGCGGTAGCGCCCGCGGGCAGCGGGGTCATTTTGTATCTAACATGTATCTGGAATGTGTTCGATTCACTGCTGATTTGTTACACGTTTGTTATTACCATGCCCGGTGGAATGGCCCAGCTCAACTAAACGTGGTAGCCATGGTGGTCCAGGAAATTGAACCTGTCAGCGACGTACATACATAAGACTGGTGCGCTACTGAATGAGCTACTTAGTTTCTGGAACACTTTAATGGAACTTAAAACAAACAGCGCCCAAACACTCCACCCTACGAACCTCTCACCGCAGTGAGCTTAGCTCTCTTCTGCCTTGCTGTCTCCTCTGCCGAGTATTTACAGTGTATTCGCGCCATCTTGCAGTCATCATGTTGACCATGACGTCGGCCGTGATTTTCATCTACTCGAACGGGCGGGAGGTAGAGAGACGAGCCCGGCGCCGTATCCTGCAGAGCCTCACCGACCTAATGCGAGGTGAGTGGCGTGCCATTCCTTCCCACCTCGAGTAAGTTGTCACCGCATCCTGCAAAGCCTCACCAATCTCAGTTACGGCAGAGGTGTCAATCCGGCATTCCAACTTGTCAAGCTGAACAAAAATAATTCCATGACCGGTCCGGTAGTCGGTCGGCCATTTACCTTTTTTCGGTCAGATTTCACCAAGGCCAGTAATGGTGCATTGTTACTCTCGAGAATCGGTGGTTTGCTGTTCTATTTTCCCGTATTGATGTAATCGAAGACCTAGAGTGTTTTAACTTACGCTTGTGAACTTTGGTGCGAGCTGCCCCGATCATTAATAATGGAGCGAGACTTGTGGCTTAATGTTGGAGAAATTCTAGGCAAAGCGTCGGAAGCTATCCTATCACCCTTCAGTAGATCTGAGACTGTCTCGTGATTTTTTGCTTGTTCATGTACCCAGTTGTACCCCCAAGCTCTCCGCCTGTGCACGTCCCTGCTGAGGCGAGCCATGCACGTGATTCCGGCAGACAGCAGCGTCGAAGTTGAAAACGCGGCTGCTGACGACCCTCCCGAGTACGAGGCCCCGCCGGACTACGAGGACCTTGTCCACTGCTTCCCTGTCAACCGCAAGCCCAGGAGGAAGAGGAAGTACGAAAAGGAGACCCAGGGCGCCACCCGCCAGAACAGGCCAGTCATACAGCTGCTGAGAGGGATGAGCGGTGGTTCTATCGGTTTTGCGGTTATGTTTAAGGCTAAATTTTGAACAGAATGGTGCGTTTTGGCCCATGGAATTCAGGGCCAATCCGGTTCATGTTCGAAATTTTTCGAACAAATCCATCCACTGCGATGCAATCCCTTTGGACACCATATTATTAATCCAAATTTAATCCGTCCCTCAGAAAATACGGTAAATCGATACCCGTGCAGACCCAAATGCATATCCTTCCCCGAAAACACTGCGATGCTCTGGCCCGGTCAATTCGCTAGTAGTTCCGAGACTCCTTCGGGTGTCCGATCTATGGCTGACGCTATCGAACAGGAAACTCGTTAAACTGTACGATTAACGCCGGTGGAGGTGATTCTACCAAATATACTAGCAATCTTCCCTCTGGAGGGCATGTTTATTTCACCAGCTATGCGCGCTCAAATTGTCAATTCCCCGAGACTAAGTTTCCCATTTTCACTTCTGTTCGCATAATAGTTGAGGCTGGAGTAGATTCATGAGCAATTTTTGTAGTTCGATGCTTCTCTGCCGCTTAATCACTCCCGCCTTAAAGGGAATGTGGCACCTTCACAACGTGATTTTAACTAAGATAGCCAAGTTGTAAAGCAGGTCGGAAAACCCGATACTCCATATTTCATTTGTCTTGGAACTCGATATTTCCGTAGAAAAAAGCTAAAACCTACCTGACACCAGCCCCCCTCAGCCCCCCGTCGCCGGCGGCCATTGTTGTGAGCTACTGGTGTGACGACATATGCTGACGTCACGATGAGCATCAGCCAATCGAAGCCCTTGAAGCGTTTCAAGTATGGTAGTGGTTGCCAGATCGTGACATCATCCACAGTCTGATGTTTATTTCTTTTTCTAGAGGATAATTTTTAAAAACCAAATATTGAGCGTATTGTACATTTTTCAGAGAAATCATGAGTGGTTTCTTTATTTTTGACTAAAAGTACGCCTAATTACACTAAATTCCAGGATTCGACCAAGGTGCCACATTCCCTTTAAAAGTCGTTAATTATTGTGCACTGTATGTGGTTCATTCTGGCGATTTTTAAATAGGGTCTTGAAAAAGTATCGCCATTCAATCACCTTCGTTTCAAGACCCTCCTTCTTCCATATTCAGCAAGGCTCACGTTCCGACTTTAACTGTTGTTTGCCTTTCTCTTATGTCTATAGAAGCTGCTGTAGGTATCCTACTCTCGCTCTCAACAAGAGCTTCCTTGTTTATCCTCCTTTTCCTGTCGGCAGGAGCTGCCTTGTTTATCCTCCTTTTCCTGTCGGCAGGAGCTGCCTTGTTTATCCTCCTCTCCTTGTCAGCAGGAGCTGCCTTGTTTATCCTCCTCACCGTGTCAGCAGGAGGTTCCGTGTGAATCCTCCTCTGCCTGTCGGCAGTAGCTGCATGGTGAAACATTGTCTTCCTGGCAGCAGCAGCTGCCTTGTTAATTCCCCTCTCTTTGTCAGCAGGAGCTGTCTTGCATATCCTCCTCTCATGGAAGAAACGACTGCCTTGTAAATTCTCCCCTCCTTGTCAGCAGTGACTGTTACGTAAATCCTCCTCTCCCTGTTAACAGCAGCTACCTTTTTAAGCCTTATCTACCTGTCATCAGGAACTTAAATCGCGCGGAAATTAATTACAGATACCTTTGAGCGAAACGAAATATACCAATAATGATTTCTCGACACGCATTACGAAGCTGCCATTGCAGTTGAAAACCCATAAGAAGCGGGACACTCGCTGGAATCCTCCGTTCTGCGGCTGTGGTACATTAACCCCCTGTCCGCCCCACAGGCCCACTCTGCGTGCCCAGCTGTCCACCGACCTGCTGAGCGTGGCCCTGTTCGGTAGCCGACGGCACCGGCTGCCGCGGCACAACACAGTGCCCAGCCTGCACCACTTCGGCGAGTGGCTGCGGCACCAGACGCAGCGTGCTTCGACGGCGGCGGCAGCGGCGGTGCCGGGCAGTGCGTCTGCCGACCGACAGCGGACCCCGGACCCGGCGCCCCTGGTGGTGCAGCTGCCGCGCCTGGGCCGGCACCGGCCGTCTGACGATGCCGAGGCGGCGACCATCCAGTGCGACTGTGCTGGAGCCTGCGGCTGTGCTGGAGAGCGGGATCGGCCGGCATCACGAGGCCGCCCCATGCCGCGCTCCCAGTCGGCTGATGTGCTCTCCTCCTCGTGCAGTGACGGGCCCATGTACCAGCTGTCTGTTCGACTGCCGCAGTCGCGCCGCGGCTCCATCGTGAGCGCGCAGCGGGTCGCCGTCGGCATCGTCACAGAGACCGGGCTCTTGCAGCCGATGAGGGAGCATCGCCGTGGTTCCTTTATGTCGGACAGTCTTGTAGATGACGACCACGCTTGGAGAGTAAGAAGGCAGAGTTCGATCAGTGTGCCGGAAATTGATCAAGATGATGCAAGTTGTGCAGCGAACGGGTCTGATTTGGATGAAGTGCGCGTTGGTGACGGAAGGGCCAAATCGGACTTCATGGCGTATACAGCGTTGGGGCTGGTGGGGCCGAGTGTTGAGATACCGCGGGACGTGCAGGAAAGCACGTCGTCGCCTTGCCAACAAGCTGGGCCCGCCTCGCCAACAATCTCCGTTGAGGAAGCCGATCGACTTTCGGGCATCTCTTATAGCCAGGAGCAGCCAAATACGAGCTACAGTCTGGGACTCGCGCCCAATATTCGGCGGGTAGTCAGTTTCAGATTTGGCGCGAGGTCGGCCGAGGATATACGTGTACGACTAAACAATGAGCGGAGGTCACGATCAGCCTGTGACGATAGCTCGCTGCCGTTTTCTGCGCTGGAATCTTCTTCACTGACACGGGAGGAGCGGCACTCCTTCCAGGACACTTACCGTAATGGCTCCTCCAGCATGTCTTGTGTGATTAACCTGCCTGATGAAGACCAACTCACTGGTTAGTGGTGGTATGTGAATTCTAAACCTTTTCGCGATGCCATATATTTCCAGATGACCTTTCTTTAGGCGTGTAAGGCCTCTTGTGAATGGAAGTTTTGGTGTGAAGGAGGGCCTGCTTTTCTTCTAAGTCTTATGCGTTGCCATCGATTAGGCTCTGATAAGAATATCAACGACGGATAATGAACGTTTGCAACACCACATTTTTCATGCTTCTAAATTCATTCACGAATTTGAAAGCCTCCTTGAGGAACGTGGGGTTCTGCTTCCAGTACAGATTGTCGGCATTTTCTATTTTGGCTGGGAATGGCTACCGAGTTTTATCTTTGGATTACAGGAAGCGAAGTGCTTAATTATGTAAGGCATATGCAAGAGTGCTAGCGTCACTTTATTTATATTCCTTCTTTTTGCTGTCCACTCGCACCCGTTCAAGTTTTAAGTAACAGCGCCCCCCCCCCCACCATCGATACCAGTTGCCTATTGCGGAAAGCAGTGACGCTAGCGTTTCAATTTCGTGGGCGCTTTACAGCCTGATCGTAGGACGAGCCATGCGTTTTTGGACGCGCGAAGCAACAAAACTACTGCTGAGATTTTCTTGAAACTAATTTTGTTTCAAAAGTTTTGGTCTTATTTCATAAAAGCTGGTTCAATATTATGTTTGGAAGAGTTGGATTTCTTCTATAAGACTTGACCTAAGCTATGGTTTATAGAACTCTTAACAAATCTGGGATTTTAAGCCTTACTGCCAACGTTTACTCTGCTTGACTGAGGGTGCAATTTTCTGCTGTCGCCCGTAATTGCGAACATTTTCATTGCATATGCAAGCTTAATGCGACAAGGGCTTCAGCTTAAAGTAATGCCATTTCTCCATTAGCCAAATTTGACTGTTGTTAGCAACAGCCACATCACTACCTCTTCACGCTGAGGGGAAAAAGCCCAAACGCGGCGAATCACTCATTGCCCGACCAGTAAAGGTCCGATGCCGTGAACGTATTTGTGACAAAATTTACGTGAGAACAATTAGACTGCGCAAAACACTCAGTTCTGTGAGTAGATCTGTGAGTGAACGAACGTTAACATGTTAGATAACAGGTTTCAGGGAAAATATCCGGAGGATGCTTCCGAGGATGTTGGAAATTCTGGATATTATGAGGATGAATGCTGTTCAGGTAATTTAGAAAAATACAATTGAGTGTTAATTTGGCAAAAAATAGTGCTACCGGGAATGCAAAATCATAAAAACGTCATAGGTACAACGAGGAATATTACTAATTCACCCCGGTGCAAAAATCAAACATTAACTTTTAAAGGGAATGTGGCACCTTGGTCGAATCCTGGAATTTAGTGTAATTGGGCGTACTTTGAGTAAAAAATAATGAAACCACTCATGATTTCTCTGAAAAATGTACAATAAGCTCAATATTTGGTTTTTAGAAATACTCCTCTAGAAAAAGAAATAAATATCAGACTGTGGATGATGTCACGATCTGGCAACCACTACCATACTTGAAACGCTTCAAGGGCTTCGATTGGCTGATGCTCATCGTGACGTCAGGATATGTCGTCACACCAGTAGCTCACAACAATGGCCGCAGGCGACGGGGCGCTGAGGGGGGCTGGTATCAGGTAGGTTTTAGCTTTTTTCTACGGAAATATCGAGTTCCAAGACAAATGAAATATGGAGTACCGGGTTTTCCGACCTGCTTTACAACTTGGCGATCTCAGTTAAAATCACGTTGTGAAGGTGCCACATTCCCTTTAAGGAGCGATGAAGATTTCATTTGTGAGAGGCGAGTAGGATTCCGGTGCCCAGAATTCGTTCGGCATCCATTGTAAGCGTATACTAACGTTTCTGTCGCCTCGTCATTCTGAAGTTGACACGATGTGAAGGCAGGTACGGGGAGCCGTTTGTGACTGTCTTTTATGCAGCTTGGTGGTGAACCTGTACTGGGTACTGAGCGTAAGATTGGCAGTAAAACACGAATGGATGGCGAAATCGCTCCTGTCGCGAAGCATTTGTGCTCCCACCTGACGCCAACTTGGGAATCGGTTTGTTGTGTGTTTGACTTACAAAAGTAAGAATAATGACGGCAGGAGGGGGCCCACAACCCTGTAATTATTCAGACTTAGACAACCAAGAAGCTTATGACAATTACAAGAAAATAATTGACCCTAAAGTGTCCTGGAATCTCTCCATCCAATATTCTGGACCTCTTCTCACTTGTGATGCCCAAACCGTGCTGAGGTTCACAGTGGGTTGGCGGCGGTTGAAGTTCTCCTCTGGTGTGACAGGAGGCAATTCGCTCTGCCGGCTACAGGAAGCGCCGTTTTCCATCCTGGCGATGATTATGGGAAGCATTGGTCCGTCTACCTGTTTCCTTTATGGTCTGTTAGTATCATGTCAGGAAGAAATGAGTATCGACGTTGGCCTCTGATTATTTATTTCCGTGGGCATTCAGAGTGTTAAATGATTTCATCAGTACGATTTTCCCCCGCCTTTCAGCACCAAGCCGTTGTGATAATCGCATGTATTACATACAATATCCTGACTTTGGTGTAGTGGTGTTGGACATCTCCTTTAAATGCGACCAATTCAATTAAATGATTGTGATTTGTACGAAATGCGATGGCTTGTTGTTGTATCATGTCAGAGATTGGGAGGTAGACGGCATTCCTTGTTGGCTGGAGTATTGTTACATTCTGGACTGGCTGGTCTGAAATAATCAAATATGTTGGACATAATTTTCAGGTCGGTTTGTCTAAGAATCTTACAGCTTATAGCGTGAAGTTTATTATGAAATGCATAGTATGCGTACATTGAGCATATGGAATAAGGGCGATATAATGTAAATTATACACGTACTTTAGGCTGTATGTCACAATGCATTGCATATTCAAATAAACTCACAAAGCTCACCACAGCGTAAGTTTTTATCAAAATCGCCTCTTCGTTTTTTCTTCTTTTCGCTGTGTTAAGTAAAGAATAAAAAGAGAAAAGTTCTGTCAACTTAGATATGGATTTTATTCCTGTGCTCATTTTTCCCTGTGCAATTTTGTTCACGCGTCTCTCCGAAGCTCGCACATAACTTGTCTCAGTTGACCCGACCCCACGGTTCAATGGGCCGCCCAAATGTCCGCGCTGCGGCAGTACACTGTCGGCGAAGCACGCCCCAGTGCACTGCCCTGACGTGGAGCTGGACAAGACGCGGTACTCGTCCGGCTCACCGTCGCGCGCGTGGCTCCTCCCATAAGCCCCTTCGGTAGCTTGACCCTCAGTAAAAGCAACATGCATGATGCAAATAATTCACTTCATTCTCATAGCTTTGCGGCTGTTTCAGTTCATGTGATTTGTTCCCAGACTACCCAACGTCCGAGATGTAATGGATTTTTTCTTTTCGTTTTTACTTTGTGGCAGACTTGCGGTTAAAGGGAATGTGGCACTCGGTCGAATCCCGGAATTTAATGTAAATAGGGGTATTTTAGCCAAAAATTATAAAAACGTTCATGATTTCTCTGTAAAATGTCCAATAAGCTCAATATTTTGATTTTTAAAACGTTCCTCTACGGTAAGAAATAAATCTCAGCTTGTGGATGACGTCATGATCTGGCAACTACTACTTTATTCAATAGGCTTCAAGGGCTTCAATTGGCTGGCTACTCACCGTGACGTCAGCATGTCGTCACACCAACAGCTGACAACTGTCGCCGCTTGGCTGGGATACATGTGGGGTACATTTCAGGTAGGTTTTTAGTTTTTCTCTACGGAAATTTTGAGTTTTGCGACAAATAATATATGGAGTACCGGGTTTTCCTGCATGCCTTACAACTTGGCTATCTCAGTTAAAATCACGTTGTAAACGTGCCAGATTCCCTTTAAGAGCAGCTGCTCCGGCGGACAGATGCTGAATCGACGGTTCCTGCCTGGCGCTCCCGAGCCTCTGGCTCCGGGGGGCGCCGGGAAGGGCCTCCGTTCCTTCTAAAGGGGGAGACATCGAGGGGAGGCGCAACCGTGAGGTAAACAGCCAACTTCGCACAGGGGCAGCTGAATGAAGTGTTTTGAACGTTAAAGGGAATGTGACACATTAGTCGAATCCTGGAATTTAGTGTAATTAGGCGTACTTTTAGCCGAAAATAATGAAACCACTCATGATTTCTCTGAAAAATGTAAATAAGCTCAATATTGTGATTTTTAAAATACTCCTGGGAAAAGAAATAAGTATCTGCCTGTGGATGATGTCATGATCTGGCAACCACTACCATACTCGAAAAGCTTCAAGGGCTTCGATTGGCTGATGATCATAGTGACGTCAGCATATGTCATCACACCAACAGCCATGACAACTGGCCTGCTGCTAGAGGTACATGATGGGTACATTGCAGGTAGGTTTTAGCTTTTTTCTACGGAAATCTCGTGTTTCAAGACAAATGATATGTTCAGTACTGGGTTTTCCGACTTGCTTTACAACTTGGCTATCTCAGTTAAAATCACGTTATGAAGGTGCCACCTCCCCTTTAAGGATTATTGCAAATTTCTGCCAGTCCCAAACAGAGGCCTAGCAATGGCATATAGCCAAAAATTGTCAGGAGGGGAAGGAAAAGCATGGGTACCCAAATTATCTAAGCAAAAGACCTATCTATACATGGGACCTATCTATACATGGGAGAAATTGACCAAAGCCGGCCCATTGTTTATTGGGCCCACGACCACGTGGCTGCGGTAAACGCAACCGATTTCCTTTTAAAAGTGTCAGAATAATACAAATTGAGTTAATTTTTTTCTATAAAGCCTATAACTTCTCCACTACGTTTTGTCAGAGACGTACGCTGTGTATACACATATATTTATCTTTCTTTTCTTGTACATTCTCCCTCAAATAGTTTGCAAAAGAGCCTAGACGACAAAACTGTGTTCTGTGGAATACTGGAATAGATGTATTGATTTGATACTTTCGCGAGGCACGAATAGTTTTTACAGGACATCAAACACGCAGGAATACCAATCAGCAAGATTCAATATAATGAATGGTAGCAAAACACGTAAAGGCCCCCAACGTCATTGACGAGCCGACACTACATCAACCGACAAGGAAACTCACAATACTCAATTGAATTTCGCAATTATTCTCATCATCGTCTAACCAATGGAACAGTAACAGTCTATCCAATGAATGGGCCGCCTCACGGTCTGGCCATTAAGTACAATGTGCACACACGGAGACTAGTTACGTTCATCGGAGGCAGACGCCTATCGCTGAAACCGTTTGTGCCCTCAAACAATCGCCGTCTGTTTCCACCCCCTTCTGTCGGAGTGCACACACTGGCTGTAAAGTCAGCTTTTCCTGAACAAATATCAATGATTCGGCGGGGATACCACTGCGACCGTCTCGCGGCCAATCAACACAGAACGCGCAACAACTACTATGCGTCAACAGGACACTTAAGATACAATCAGTTCAGTACGAGCTTCATTTGTCTCCACGAAGGAGTAGGAAGGGGAAACGTCAACATTATACTGAAACTCCATTCAGTAGAATTAATCAGGTTGGATCCAAGTACTAGCAAGAGAGTTGATGATGCATCAGGTCGGAGAATGGACTGGCTCAAAAAGGGGAAACAATGCAGATGAAATATATGCGGAAAACCGCCGAACTCATTCAGGAGGTCCAATAATGCTCCACCTTTTGATAGTGCTCTGATTAAGGTAGACCGGCAAGCACTATTCCAAAACAACATCTGATCACAGCAAGTCCCAGAATATAACTGTACAGTGTGCGTTGAATATGTGTGATCAGCTTGTCGGCCTCAGTGGGAATCTCAATTTTCTCACACCGTTATCACTCGCTCACCATGTAAAAATCGTTCGCACTTGGTCCTATACAGCACTAGAGTTTGTACAGAGAAATACGGATCTGCCCCGTCAGCAGCACGAAGACTGGCAGGTGCCGTAGCTCCCGTGAATATGTCACGAACTTCATGATATCTGGCCCTTCACGAACCCCCAAGATGATGTGACACTGCGCTCTGCTCGTATCTACAGCTCAGAATGCCTTCAAACATAGTTCTCTCACAAAACACGGAACGATACATCACTCCCAAATCACGAAAGTTCAAGCACGGATCATGGAATGTCACGCGCAGACCAAAAATTCTGCCGCACGCCTCACGGTGCGGCAAGCAAAAATCTCGAACTCTTAAGCACACATCACGGAATTTCACGAATTAAATGCAACAGAGGTTGGCCGCCGGCCTGTTCAGTCAGGGCACGGGCTGGATGTAGTCGTGCGTCTGCTGCGTGTCTGGTCGCAGGTACAGCTCTTCATCCAGCCCGAGCGCAGGTTCCGGCTCGTCGTCCAGACCAAGTGCCCGGACCTCCGCCTCAATCCTCGCCAGCTGGCTCAGGTCATGGTCCAGCTTTGTGTACGATACTGGCGCATCCATGTTGGCGTACCTGACGAGAGAGGAGATGGTGGCATTAACACACAGCTATTTATGGGAAAGGTCTTGAATCTTGATGTTTGACGTTCTTATTTACATTTCTATGGCCGCATGGGTGGTGGTTGCAGAAATTTGGATTTTTAGATATCCAATGAGTTAATCTTAGTACACGCAACGCATCTCAGTTATCGATAATCTGTGTGTATGACTAACATAAATGATCTGCTTGGCACAGGTTAAGCCCAAAAACGATGTAATACAAAATGCAGGTACCCTGACGCGCGAAGGGCGATCCCCGCACACTGCTCTGTGGCCAGCCGTGGAACTTGACATGGCAGACAAGGTTCTTTTAAACTATCGGAACCCGCTGTAAAAAGAGGGCACTTTGAACCAGTGGGGTCCCAGGGTTCTCTGGTCAGCAGGGCCTTCTTTAACCATATAAAGCCATTATGGTCAGAAGGGTTTTTTGGGCAGCAGAGCCCACTGCGACTCGCAGTGCCAGCCATAGCCAGCAGGGCCTTGTCTAACCAGCTGAACCTTTTTATAACAGGCCCACTCTATGGGGACCCTCTTCAACCAGAGGGGCAGCCTCTGAACCAGTAGGACCGGCTGTTCTTCGTAGGGCTCTCTATCGTCAGCTGGGCCCTCTATGGGCGGGGCTGATGGCCCTGTAGGCCCTAATGGGTCCAGTAAAGACCTTTGTGACCTTTAGGACCTTTGACACAAATTTAAAATGTGGTGACCCACAAGACCCTTCATGGGTAATAGGGCCCATCGTAACATATAGGGCCTTCTACAACCCGCAAGACACTATCTGGCTCGTTTAAAGCAATTACTGGGGTGTAGCTGATAAGAAAATTAATTTACTACACCAGTTTAATCCTGCCAGCCGTCATCTTAATGTTTTTTGCCGATATGAAATTAGCCCTTTCCTTGCACCACCCGGCTGGATCCGCCCCAGTATGGGGCTCTTCTATGATTCCAGAGGAAGCTCTTTTGGCGCTATCACGGTGCCCTGTTCGGAACCTTCCTTCCCCTAATCGAAATCCTGGCTACGCCCCAAGGCAGGGCACCACCGTTAGAATCTTCACCTGGTTCACTCTGGACTCAATTCGTGCCGTGACTGGGCTGCGACTTTTGAGAGGCTAATACACCAGCACTCATGGTGCGGGTCACGTGCCTGCATCTGAGGGAGAGTCCTAATTCTGGAGCGTTGTGTTTGCATTGCTCCCTCAGCCTTTTGTTCGTGCGGAAGCTGGTCGATCATATTAATTTGGCTCCTTTTGAGCAGTGAGAAAAGCCCAATTTAGGACTGGCACGTGGAAGAACTAATAATAAATCAGCTTGCCATCAGTCTGACGGAGGTGACGGTGAATAATCAATGGATGGTTTTTTTCAGGACGTGCGTGACCGGTGTCAGTTTCCGCTCCGCGAGACCTTGCCTTGGTAGAAAAAGTGGTGGGTGTTTTGAATCCGTCTTTGTTTTTGAAACTATAATTTTCCCTTTGGTGGAGTTGGGCTTGTAGGTATTCATATCGCCTGATGTCAATTTGCAGGTTTTTCAATTTCACACGTTCTTATAATGCTAGGTTTAACTACTAATCCCACATGCTATCTACTGCATACGCGATACGTAAAATCACCAAAATGTCTTGTACTCCCCTTTCTATGCCCTGCCGGGTGTCAATACTTTTATTTTGACCCACCTACAGGTGTCACATGCGTCTTTCATTGTTTTATACGATAAAACCTGTTTACTACCCTCTAAGGCAGTTTCTGTTTACTATCTTTTCCCGTGTAGTACCCTCACTATCCCTGCTACCGATCTCTGTATATGTTGTCGCATTTACGCGCAGCAATGGGAGCAACACCGTTACCACTTCACAGATTTTCCCTTTTCAATATAAGGTTAAATTTATTAAAATGACGCCCACTGAGTGTAATGCGTAATATAGAAAATACAAACAATCACACAATCGAGAGCGACCAAGTATCAAAACATCTATAACACCAAATTGGCATTAGCTGCTGCCGGGACCACGACTCACTTGTGCGCGCGCAGAGCTTCGCTCATCTGCCCCAGGCGTGCCACCACCGCGCTGAAGTCAGTCCGGCTCTGCGGCTCGGACCGCCAGCAAGCTTCCATGATGTGGCAGACGGCAGAGGGACACGTCTCCGGCGGAATCAGCAGAATGTGGCGCAGAATCAGACTCACCACCTGCGGCAGAGCGGGAGACGGTATGACAGGCCGGTGGCGGTGGTGTTCGCGGTCGGTACGCATCCGTTGATACAGACCGCTTCGCAACACCGTAGATGCCGCAGTTACGCTCGGACTCTTGTGTCAGCAGTCAACTGCAACAGGTGATCTATGCAAGTCCCTGATCTGTGCGTAATGAACCTTGTATGCATTTTCCTCAACACTATTTAAGCAAAGGTGAAGGAGTTGAACTTATGTCTTGATATATTTACCAGACACGTGGCATGAGACCCATCATATAAAGCAATTTTCTTTTGGACGCGAAAAAGAAAAACAATTATTTTAAATGTTTTAATGTTTTCTGCAAAACATGGAATTTCTCATATCAGTTTTACACTGGCTGAAAAATTAATACACTGACAAATTAATTGGCCCGATAGCATGAAGTCAACAACAGCAACTTAATTAGCAACTGAAAATCTACCTGAGAATGCGTCTTTCCAGACACCATATGCTCGTTACACGCATAGCGTTGTCACAAACATATTATTTCGCATACAATTTTACATTTAAGAAGTTCTTTTCTGTTTGCGCCGTTTAGCCATGCAAAAGCCAACAGTTATTTCACGCTATAAGGAATATTCAAAGATGCTATTTAAATTTCTTTTGACGCCATTTCCTGCACGCGGGTAATAAATAACGTCATAAGCACCGTCCAAATTCATATGCAGCATTTTGTTCTCACCCTCCATCTGTAAGGCCCTTTGGTGTTTTTACGCATTGTGACACTATTTGGTCCAGTTAAGTGAGAATACCTTGTAGCATGACGTCATAGTGCTTTGCTTTCCATCCCACAGATTACAAAATGTTTTGTTTTTAACACTGTATGTATGTACCTTGATATCTGCATGCATACATGGGTTAGTGCATACATTTGATGTACATCTGATTATTTTTTATACGTTTTTTGTTTGATACATTTGATGTTGCATACATTAACAGATTTACACAACGCATCGATGTCTTAGCATAGACTAAGCCAGGATTTCCGACTGGGTGGCATGGACTTAAGGGGCGCCATCCAGACCAGGAGGGGGAAACTTTCAGGTGGATGCCAAATCCTATCACAGGGGCACTGATACGTGCATAATGGGGGGGCGCCATCGAGACCTTCCAGGAGTTATAATTGTTCGGGTTTAACGACGCACCAAATGCCAACGTTATACCGCGTCGTCAACTCTCATCATGTTGGGAGGGATTTAAGGGGATCAGATCAAATTAGTCACAGGCCCTGCCGGGGCTTGAACCCGTTACTCAGAAGACAGGAGAGCTATCCACGGAGCCACGCATCCCCTGACTTTTCAGGGGGCGCCGTGACCGTTTCAGGGGAGGCCAGAGGGTCGTTCGGGGAAAGTGACCCCACTTGTCTCTCTCTGGGTCTACCTGTGTGTCTTAGAGTAATAATGACGTAATTATGAAGTTATCAGTAACCATTCTGTGTTCTTTTTTAACCTCGAAATTGCCTGAAAACTGTTCAACATATACTGTGCGGATTGCAATAACCCTATAGGATTTATTCATTGGTAGAATGTCACCAATTACTGTTAAGGTACTCACAGTAACATACATCTTGATGACGTCATTATGAGCTGCAGTTGTTATATGATCCGGCACTAATGCTGAAGTAATAAATAGTACTTTGTGCCCTATAAATTCAACGTGAGTGTTACAAATTGCCGTAATAAAAAGTCGCTATTTTTCGATTCCAACGGTGTTTTCACTTCATTATTGGAGCTGAAAAACTGAACTTTGGTTATAATTCAGTTATCAGTTATGATATAATTAGTCTTGTAGAACAAATTTCACCATTTTTAGGAGAAACCCTTTAAAAACATGGCATTTTGTAAGGTTGCCTCATTATGACGTCATCACACATGCTGAACACCTAGTTTGTTAGCTTACTCACTATCATTGGTTGATGCACTCCTTAAAACCCCTATTTTGTCGAAGTTTAGAGCATTCGATTCGCGCCGGTAAGTAATATCATATAATTTTCCCTAAAAAAATGAAATGAAACATGGAAAACAAATAAACAAACATGAAAACAAGGATTTCGTAAACCGCATCAAAAGTGAAAGATACCTCACACATCTGGGGAGGGTACGTTAAACTAGGAAAATGGTAATTTCCATAAATTTACCTGAATTATGACGTCACTAGTGATTTTCATGAATCGGAAGTGAAATATTTTGGAGTTGTTTTGAATGGACTAAACAATTTTAGTTTAAATGAAGAAAATCGGTTGGGTATTTCTCGAGATAGGAAGGGGCTAAGAAAAGCCCCTATCAACCTGTGCACGACACGTCACGGCTCTGACCTGTACACGGGACGAGTCAAGAACCGTGCCAGCTGAAAATTAAGTTTCTTTGTTGAAAATGATTAATAAGTGTTCCATCAAAGTATTCAAATGAAGCTATAGTTGTCCCTCAGTCCTCTCCTATGTACTATTGACTAACCTCTTTGTTGGAGTGGCCGTAGTACGGCTGTTTCCCGTAAGCGTAGATTTCCCACAAAACGACGCCGTAGCTCCAGATGTCCGACTCGAGGGTGAACTTGCCATAACTGATGCTTTCTGGAGCCATCCAGCGTACAGGCAGCATTCGGGAGCCTCCAGCCACCTTCCACACCACACATACGTCAGAGAAGCAGCCTAGGGCCGGTGCCAGAAGACTAGCAAATTGGCATCACTACCGTCACTAACCCAAGGTGAGGGTGAATCTTTCAGTGAAACTCGAAACATGAAATGACAAGAACCGCGCTGTTCTGAAACCAAAATTAAACTCGAACAATGCTGACGAAAAATGGAAAACATGCGAAAGCCCTGAGCACCAGGTCTCTGGAGATGGACACTGAAACGAACAGCGATCCTAAGCTAATGGTGGGTCTCTGATGGACAGCTGATACTTTCTATCATTGTTAAACGGATACACCCACACTCCGGTCTCTGGAGATGGACACTGAAACGAACAGCGATCCTAAGCTAATGGTGGGTCTCTGATGGACAGCTGATACTTTCTATCATTGTTAAACGGATACACCCACACTCCAGACACTCAGCGCGCTATTTTCTGTCCCGTATTTGCCATATATGCTATGGGGAATAGCTTATCCAAGTTGTGAGATGGGGACTTTACAACTAAAAGTTAAAGAGCGTTACGAAGTTTTTCCTGTCGAGCCATAGCACACATAGTTACTTTTGTTGGGGACAGTACTTAGAAGTAACAGCACTCTAACTGCTAACGGGCATTCGAGAAATCGTGATGAATTCCAGGAGGCTATAAATCCAGATTTAATTCCATTTAACTGCTACTTACGAAAAGTTTGTACCCACATATAGCAGAGAAACTTGTTCATTGTGAAACCTTCGCGCCAAACTACCACACTAACTCCGCGTAGCTATAGCAGTTTAGTAACTTTACCAGGAGCAGCAAACACACTTGTGGGCCTACTTTTGGAAACTTTCATTCAATCATTCATTTTACACTGGCCTGATAGCGTCAATGCATACAGGCAGTCTATTAACACCCCGTCGCCCAAGATGAGACACGGTGGTCAAAGCCGCGTTGGTCCCATCCTCATCAAAATAATAACCATTTTTTCAGGTCATTAGCCCAGGGTCAAAAATGCCGTCACTGCTCATAGATAACAAAATTAAGTTTTGGCCATTACATCAACAAGTAAAAAACAAAAATAACAATAGCAAGCCAATAATAATATTACCCAAAATAAATACCTCAAGAGGGTCAAATATATAAATCCATAATAAACCAAGCCAAGCAGTCAATGAACAAAATAAACGCTTATCACCGTCTGTACGATTTAATCGTAAACCATATTCCCAAGATACAAGAGAGGTATGCTTCCCACCAGGTCATCGATATCAAAAATACCGAACATATTAAAACTGGTGAGCCCATTATGATAAAGTTCAATGATAGTTCACCCTGCCCGACATGCTATCTAAACTTAGGTCGGGTCACGACCGTACGGTGACCACCAGTGACCATCCTTAAAATTTCACGAGTTGCAAATGGGAAAAGGTAACAGTACGGCGCGCGCGCCGCCGTTTCTGCTGTCTCCGAAAACCAGGGGGCGGGACCGCCCCCCGTCAATGCGCGTGTTAACACCAGCCCCAGTGAGCTCCGAGCAACCTTCCCTCAAGTGGGTGGGGGTTCAAAACCCACTCGATATTGGCTCCTGTGCGGGATAGTGAATAAAGCGAACGCTGGTGGATAGTTCACAAGAACCCATGAAGAAATATAGCAGCCATCTTTTGGCTGAGGTTAATAATGGGGTCATGACAGGTCAAAGAAGGTGACAGGTTAGAGAAGAGTTTCTGGGCTCTATCGTCTGCCACAATTGAGCTAGAATCAATGTCCAGGCACAATTCGCTTGCTCTCGTTACGGTGAATCCAATGATGTATGATGTGACCATACGGAATCAGAACATAAAATTCGCCTGCCGTAAGATCAGGTCAAGGTCACCATCTAACCATCACAGTCAATATGCATATCAATCAACTTGCAATAATAATGCCAAAATACCTAATGGTATCAAAATGAAAGCTGTTACCTCATTTCTTGCTAAGTTATTAACCCAAGTCTGAAAACCTGCTTAAGCAGTCCCATACGACCTTTTAGAGCTCAAAGGTCCAAAATTGGAATAAGAACCTGGAGAGGGGCCTAGCTAGGGTATTACGATCTGGAGAATAGGAAGACATTTTAAGAAGCATCTGTAGATAAAGAGCCATTTTTCGGCCAATTTCTGTTTTCCCCAGCAATTTCCAATCGAGAGGTCATAATCCGTACTCGACCCTAGGGCATCGGTATGAAAAGTCCCGAAATGTATTTTGCAGTACCCGGTGAGTCCATTATGTGATATGAGTTTCAGTTGGATAGATTCACTCTGTTATTACTTATGCTATCTTAAACATTTTCAAAGGTGAGGTTATTCGACCTGCAATGGTGACCTGACCTGACATGACCCAACCTTAAAATTTGCGGAAAAGTTGCAGAATTGATCACGAATAAGTTGCACCAAGTATGGCGAAGCTTCACGGCGCTGTTTTTTGGTGCCGCCGGAAAAACCCCACGGGGGTGTTCAAACACCCCCACTGGCAGGCGCTTACTCAAGATTTTGGTTTGGGGGACCCGGCTGACAAAGGGGGTTGGCAGACTGATGGAGGGTGGCATTTCACGTGCAGGATTTCTCTCCCTGGTGAGGGGGTGGCAGTTTGAGAACAGGGGCGGCTTGAATATCATATTGGGTTAATGCTTCAACGCAGGGGCGGCACGCTATGGGCAGAGAGGGCAACGTGGGAGTGGAACTGGTACTAAAACCACATCAAGACTCATTTCCGCCCTCGATGGTCGCCTGCGGTGGTCACGTATTACTAAAACGGATGTCGGGCACCGGAGGCGCCCGGCATGGGCGGGAGCGGCACCCTGTTCCTTCTAGAGCTAAAAGTAGTAATGGTTCATCTGTATGTGCTATGAAAGTGCACCGAGGCACTAGCGTATCATAATACATTTCACTACCATTCTAAGATCGGGCATGGTTTTAGAAAAGAAGTGCACCTCTCACTTTATAATAGTCGCAAGTGTAGATATCGCGACTCATTCCGAAGTCGGAGATTTTGACGGCCATGTTCTCGCCGACCAGAATGTTGCGGCAGGCGAGGTCACGGTGTACAAAGTGCTGCGACGCCAGGTACTGCATCCCCGACGCCACCTGGATCGCGAAACTGTGTAGCGTATCCTGAAAAGAAGTGTGAATTCTGTTAGACAGTGGCGGATCTAGCCGGGAGGTTTTTTTGGCGGGGGGAAGGGGGCAAGCAAAAGTGGACATGCAAAAGAAAACCTCACGCGGTGAAATGTTTTGTTACGATTCAAGTAGACAACAGGTTTTGGGGGTAAGCCCAAGTTTAAACGGCATAAGTGTCGCCACCGGCAAAAAGTGGGGGGGCAGCCAAAGTTCAACCTGATGCCGACAAAAAACTTTCAACATCAGTACCAAAAACTGTTCGAATTTGGGCTCCTCATTGCCTTCCGCAGCGGCTGGATATAAGAATGTCCGGCTTTCTCTTATTTTGACTGAGATCAGGAAATTTTTGGCCAAAAAGTGGGGGCCTGGCCCCCCTGGCCCCCCCCTTTTCCGACGCGTATGTTAAACGGGATCACGGGGTGAGAGCTGTGGCCACAGGCTATCCACCATTTATGCTATTACCATTTGTTTATAAGCTATCCACCATCTTTCGCGTTTTTTGCTATCCCGCATAGGGGGCGAGTTCGAGGGTGGTGTTCAAACACCCCCCTCCCACCAGGGTGAAGGTGGCTCGAAGGCCCACCGAGGCGCGGGTTAAACATTCAAAAGAAGTAAAACAATATAATTATTTCTAAAAATAAAATGTAAATTTTAGAACCGAGCATAATAATTCCGCACGTAAAAGAACCTTAAGAACCCAAGAACCTTAAGGAAATAAGAACCTTAAGAACCAAAGAAAATCCTATCGTTTTTGGCAACAGGACAAAAACTCAGATAAATGAGTCCCTGAGGCAAACTTTTCAACAAACATTGATCATGTAGAGTCCAAAAATATATATTGAGCGTTGAGGTCATCAACCTAAAAGGTAAAATCTCCGTGAGAAAGGCTGCTGATGCCGCCGAGAGCCTCTTGGGGAGACACATGAGTATCAATACGTTCGGGTTGGATACTGGAAATATCCAAATCTTTCTTGCCTTACTAACATTACCTCAGGTTTGGTGGTAGAAATTTTAAGCAGACCCATGGTATTGCTATTGGGAGTAGGGTTACACCATTGGGCGCTGGAAATTGTGTTCATGGACTGGCAGGAGCCGGATTTTCTGGAGAGCACACCTCGTGAATAGCCTAATTATACATGAGGTACATACATGATGTACTGGGGATTCAGACACATGATATCCAGAACCTGAACTCTTACTATGACTTCAGCAACTCGATCCACAGTAATATAAAGTTAACCATTGACAACAGGACGACGGCTGACTCAGTTCCCTTTCCAAATACCAAAATCACTGTTTGAGACCCTGGAGCGTATAAAACGGAGCTTTACTTCAAGCCCATGGCAGTGCCCATTATTCCACCTATGACTCAGCGCAGCCCATCACTCTGAGAAATAGGTTCTTAGCTCCCGGTCCATCCGCACAATCTTTTCGTGTCTCATCCCCTAGGAGTCCTTGCAAGAGAAATACCCAAAATATTTCTGATCTACTGCAAGCAGTGGTTCTCCGAACCACCTGATCCAGAAGCTTCAGAGAGAGCCAATCAGCCCTCGGCCTAAACCGAGCAACCAGACGAGGATGACCCCCATAATGCTACCATATATTGATGACGATCTGAGCGATAAATTCCACCGTGCTGTGTGGAATAGTGGACTCCCCTGAAGAGGATAGCGTGGAAGGGTAGCCAGTAGCTTAGGAGTGCCTCGGTTCGTTTTGCGTTGTAATAGCTGACGTACCCCGGGGTGAGGAAGGTTTTGCCTCTCATGCCACGCCGGCCTCCGGAGGAAATGCCGCGCTATAAATGTCATCTATCGGATTTATTGTACCCTGTCCCAGCCGGCCAATCCTTTACACAGGGAAGCCCCAGTGTGCTGTCCGGCTGCGCTTTATGGAGCGCCTGGGCGATGCCAGAAACAAAGGCAAGGAAACACCGCTCGGTGAGCGTCGCCTCGGGCTGCATCGGACTGCGGAGTTGAGAGAGCACAACCCGCGGAGTAAGACTGAGAGACAGGCAGGACGGCCCGGCCGTACATATCACTGCGTGCTCTTTATCCGTACGCACAAACCAACACTCAACACGCAAACATACTCGTGGCCTCAGCTGCGTTGAATACTCACGTTCCTATTTGCCCATCTATACCCCCATCACTCACACCCACAACTACACATGCAGCCTAGCCCGCACCACACCTGCACCCAGGGCATTTTTTAAGGAAAGTCAGTGGGGGCATTTCTTGTGCTGGTCGTTTTAGTGTCTTCCAGGGATCAAGACCCACTTTGAGGGGGGACGCGTTAGTGTTAACAAAATATTTCTAAATTTTTGTGTTATTCCATGCTATTCCAGATTATAGATGCTGCCCAGGGCTGCCGCGTTTTCTCGGCAGAAAAGGTCAAACCGAGTTAGAAAAAGGGTCAAAGAGGGGCAAAATTTTATTTTCACTAAAACAGCCAAATGAATAACACAAGAGGCAGATTTGAGGCTAAAACAACCCCCAGCAGTAGTCATAAGCTCACAGAAAAGGCGGCTAGTATTATTGTTTAAACCTAATTGTTGACAATTTCATGTCGACTTGACGCAATACTTTTTTAGCACACTACTCATTTAATATGAAGCCAGGGGTGCCCTTCCAATCCCGCGTGATCATCAAATTATTTTATCCAGATAGCCGGATCATTTGTTAGCATCGTTAATCATCTTCTCCGCACCACTCCCCGCTAACATTTAATGTTTTCTATCTTTTCCAACTGCATTTTTCTCTTGAACGGTGACAGATCTAGGATTTTGGTAACTGGGGGAGAACGGAGCCTCAGAGGGCAGACTTTGCCATCAACTTTTCACCCAAAAGGCGCCTATAGTACCGCGTCCTTCACGTCCGGTTTTCGGTGGCCATCATTTTTGTGGATCGTGTTTTAACAAAGTTCTGTGCCTCCCTCCCACCACCATACCAATTTTTCTGCTGCTCTGCAGCGTTTTCGGTGCCAGAATATCGTATTCAAGAGCGGAAGAGGTCAAAAGAGGCCATATTTATACAAGGGACAAATCAGAAAAAGCTTAGGTGCCAGCAGATAGAAAAAGGGAAAAAAGGCAGATCCCAACAAATGGCCATCCGAAAAAACTGCAGGGCCAAACACGACAAAAAGGCCCAATTCAAGATATTCGGCCACAAAATGGCCAGCCTGGCAGCCCTGACGCTGCTGCAATGTATTTCAAGTGAAACGGTTATGTTTTATCTTTCTGTACCTACGAGCGTGGCAAGATAAATAAATTACTTGTGTATTGAACACAAGCGGCTTATAGGCTAAATGGAGATAACTTTTTATATGCATACCTACCATGATGTGTGGCTGTTGCTGTCAAAATCATCTAGGGAATATAGTACAAAAACCACTTAATAATTGTTTAGTCTTATCGACGCACCGACTGTCAGGGTCACATGGCGTCGCCAGCTCTTTCCTTGTTGGAAGGGTTTCTTGGGAGACAGTTTGGTGATTCTAACGAAATGCTGTGGCCGAATATATAATCTCTCCCAATTTTCAACATCAGGGAATCTATGAGTAAGGCCAGCTAACAACTTACCGAATTTTCAGAAAACATTGATGCAGCGTTCTCACTATAAATTTCACGTATGTGTAAGGTGTATAGCTACCGCCTGCGAGCGGCTGTCTGGCGGTGCCACTGCGCCCTGCCCCGCGGGCCGCCCGACCGGGTCGGAGGTCGGCGGCGCGGGGGCAGCAGTCGAAAAGGAGTGACCTGGGAGTGCGGTTGAGTGCGCGCGCGAGTACAGGTGACAAGCACAGAGAAACGAAGACTTTTGTACCTAACATTTGGCGCGGTAGGACGCGTGTCGTACGCTGAGAGGCCACAACTTGAATTAACGGTAAGGCATTAAGTGTATGTGAGTGCTATAAACACCGGGGTTTTGAGAAGTTGAGATAAATATTTTGGACGTGGTTAGTCCAGGTGTCGGTTAGGGGGCGTTCGTTTCTTCCGACGATCCCTGCTGATATTTTTTCCGATACATTTTTGTTAAACTTAGAGACATAACAGTAATATTATTTGATGTATCACTAGGACTAGGAGATACGTATTAGGGTGTTTTTCGCGTGAGAATGACTGTCGGTACCGACGTCTGACTCATTGCGGTTTCCATATAATTTTTTGACGGCTGAAATTTGAATAAATCCGGGTATATAACATATTAACATTTTTAGGCAATATAGTGATCACACTGGGCATATTCAAGAGAGAAAAATTTTTTCTGCAATGCTTGAATTGTTTGGCAGATTTAAGTACAATACTGTAGAAGACGATGGCAGAAACTCGTCTCGCATTCAAAATCTCAAACACAGGAAAATTTTTGGGACACGAGGATGAGGACTGGGAGAGGTGGCTGACGCATTTTGAAGTTAGATTCAGGGATCTAACAGAGGAAGATCGTGTTCAGATTTTAGGGGAGGTTTTGGGGGTCCAGCAGCCGACCTATATGTGAAGCTGCAAAGGGAGGTCTGCGATGACTACAAAAAATCAAAGCAGCATTGGATTCTCGGTTTCGTCGCTTTTTAGACCCTCTCCAAGCATGTGCTGAATTACGCAGAGCTAGGCAGAACCCGGGGGAGACTGCTGAGGCCTTCGGTGACCGCGTACTCAGATTGACCGAACAGTCTTCCCCGGACCTGCCAGATAAGCAGATCCAACAGCTAGCCCTTCAAAAATTTCTGTGCGGCCTATCAGATCACAATCTACAGGGAAAATTGAACGAAAAAGACGATATCGTCACGCTTGACCTGGCAGTAAGCGCAGCTAAGAGCTTCAGACAAAAAGAAGCAGTGCTTCAGTCCATGAGGGCTCCTGAGTCAGACGAACGAGTCATGACATGCCAACGAAACATCACGCAGGAGGTGGTAAAAACCGAAAAATCCAACATCGGTGCATTGACAGGTGCGATAAAGAGGGTGCAAGCTGAGGTTTCACAGCTAAAGCTTCAGTTAGCAGCCCCTCAAAATCAAGGACCACGTGAGACTTTGAAGGGTTGTTTCGAGTGCGGTTCACAAACTCATCTGAGACGTAACTGCCCACACGTTTGGCAGCGGCAGGGGCGGGTGCAGCAACGGTCGATTGCGACCGGCGGATCGGGCTGTTTCCACTGCGGAGAGCCCGGTCATTGGAATCGGCATTGTCCACATCTAGAAAGGAAAGCACCAGCAGGGGCCTCACGTCCGAATGGACAGGGTCAGGAACCTAACCCCTTTCTGCCTGGGATGTGGTACTTATGGCCATTGGATGGCGGCGTGCTCTCGATTACCGAGTTCAGAAAGTCTATGGGGACCCACAAAGGAAGTGTATGAACCATGGGGGCAACAAAACTACGTAAACGGAGGGGTTCCGAATAAGGAGGCAGAACATCGGGCCAAGGGCAGGGAGGGAGGATTGAGCGCCCCATTTCATTCGGGAAACGAATAGGTGCCGGTGCTGAAGGCCAGCAGCTGACCGGCACGCAGTCGTGTCCCAAGAAGAAGGCCGCCGTCATAAATTGGACGTAGAAGGTGTCAGCACGTGGGCACTCTTTGATTCGGGCGCCGACCTGTTATTGATAAATAAGTAGTTCGCAAAAAGGTATGAATAAGGAGAACATCCAGAAAGGGACTTTTTGCAGCATTACCGCAGCCGGGGGAGGTCAGCTTGCTGTGACCGGTAGAGCCCTGCTGCCTTTTCGTCTGGGGGTGACTCAGTTCATTCAACCACTCGCCCTTATACCGGGTTTAGTGTATTCGGTGGTCCTGGGCAGGGACTTCTGCTGTCAGCATGGCTTCGTTCTCGATGACGAGAAGGGAATTTTCAGGATTCGGGGACAGGATTTTCCTCTCCCTACCTGTGAGAAGTTGAGGTCCCAAAGGCCAACCATTGTGACGAACTCTGCAGTTAGGGTGCCTGCAAAGTCCGAGGTGTTCATCACTGCTTCCTTGCAGACTGGGGAAGGACCTCCAAGGGTGCCAGAGCAGGGTGACTGGCAGGGAGTATTAGAGCCGAAGGATGGTTCTCGAAGCTGGCTAATTCCTAGAACAGTGGCAAAGGTAGATGAAGATGGGAATATACCCTTGAGGGTTTTAAACATAGGTTCAGAGGACGCCGCGATTCCACCGAACACAGACGTGGGAACATTCTTCCCTGTCCAAGAAGACGGAGAGGGCTTCTATGAGGTGCTCGATTCGTGCGACACCGGGAAACCTGATATGGGATCTTGGGCACTGCAATTAGCTGATGAGCTTCGAATCGAAGAGGCTTCGGTGTCCGAAGAGGAGAAAGGGGTCTTAAGGCGGTTGCTTGAGGATTACGCCGACATATTTAGTAAAGGAGATGGTGGCATCGGAAAAACGAGCCTGCTGAAGCATCATATTAACACAGGGGACACAGAACCCATCAGACAGTCTCCACGACGCATTCCTCTTCGACTCAGGGAGGAGGTTGAGAGACAGAAAGAAAAAATGCTTCAAAAGAACATCATTGAGGAAAGCTCTAGCCCCTGGTGTTCTCCAATCGTGCTGGTGAAGAAGAAGGACGGCACCTTCAGGTTCTGTGTAGACCTGAGAGCTGTTAATGCTGTGACACAGGCTCTGCCACACACCCTGCCTAGGGTGGACGATGCAATAGACAGTTTGGCTGGGGTAAAAATTTTCACCACTCTTGACATGGCTGCAGGTTATTGGCAGGTCCAACTTGAATCAGCTGACCGGAAAAAACGGCGTTCTCGACTGGAAAAGGTCTGCATTAGTTCAAATCCATGCCATTTGGATTAAAAGATGCGGGAGCCACATTTCAGCGACTGATGGAGGTAGTATTAGCAGGAGTAGATTCGAAAAATTGTCTCGTCTACATCGATGACGTCATAATCTTTGCTGAGTCAGAAAAGTCTCATCTGACACACCTGGAAGAGGTCTTCAAAAGGATTAGGGCTGCAGGGATGAAGCTCAAGCCAAAGAAATGATGTTTAGCCAAGGACAAGGTGGTATTTCTGGGCCACAAGGTTGGATCCGCAGGGGTTCAACCAGATCCCGCCAACGTGGCTAAGGTTGCAAACTGGCCGGCACCACAAAAGCCAGAAGAGCTAAGGAGCTTCCTTGGGCTTTGCGGGTACTATTCTAAATTCGTGCCTCACTACTCAGACCTGGTTAAGCCGCTCAGGGAGGTAGCAGAAGAGAAAGGTGAACTAAATTGGTCAGACGAACGGATAGAAAGCTCCGAACACCTAAAGCAGCTGCTCACTTCAGAGCCAGTGCTGTCCTTACCAACGTTTAAGGGCACCTTCAAGCTGGCAACAGACGCCTCAAACACAGCTGTAGGGGCCGTCCTCACAGAGGTGTTAGGAAAAGAAGAGAAGGTTATCGCCTACGCTAGCAAAGTCCTGAGTAAATCAGAACGACGATGGCCCACGTACGACAAGGAACTCTGGGCGATCGTGTGGGGGTTAGTTTACCGTTTCCAGCTGGTGACCAGCTATTGAACCTTTCCGAGTCAGGGAACACGTGGGATAGGGAGGAACGGAGGGTAGGGGGGCACATGGCAAAATGGGCGGAGGAGAGTCGTGAAAGGGGATTAGAACATGGGCGTGTTTTTATTTGGCTGGGGGGAATGATGCATATGGGAGACCTTGGCAGAGGGCCCAAGGTATTAACGAGCAGGCTGTCATTGGTTTGTTAGAACGAGTTGGTGTGCTCGAGACCGAGCTGATCATGGCGGGGCCGACCCCCAGGATCTGGGCCGATCAAGGAAAGGACTGGGAGGGCACAACTGCTTTTCAGGCTGACAGTATGTTGCGGGGCGTGGCGGGTGCGGTGGGAGCCAAATTCGTGCCTTTACCTGGGCAGAGCTCTCACCAGCATGAGAGGCCGCCGTCACGCCATAGTGCCCAACGTGGCCCTAAGATTCTTCCCCGATGGTGTCCATCCCAGTGAGGAGGGTTACCGTCGGGTGGAGAGACGCCTATCAGAAGTGTTCCTGTAAGTGTGTTTATGTTTAAGTGTGCGTTGTGCTGCTCTTCTGTTCTCTCTCGCAGAGTGGGAGGATGGGCGAACTGGCGGCGGGCAGCGTAACAGTACCCGCAGCAGCAGCAGTACCCGCAGGCCGTCATAGTTCGACCGAACGACTGCTCGAGAGGAATAGCTCGGCGGGCGCCGAGTTGACTTCAGTGTATCTTTTGTTATATGTATCAAGGGGTGATTGTTTTTGTTCGATGGCTCGTCCGGGCTCGATACCGACCCGGGCGATCCAACTTCATAAAGGGGGAAGAGTGTAAGGTGTAAAGCTACCGCCTGCGAGCGGCCGTCTGGGGGTGCCACTGCGCCCTGCCCCGCGGGCCGCCCGACCGGGTCGGAGGTCGGCGGCGCGGGGGCAGCAGTCGAGAAGGAGCGAGCTGGGAGTGCGGTGCTGTGCGTGCGCGCAATAAAGGTGACAAGCACAGAAAAACGAAGATTTTTGTACCTAACATATGCTAAAAAGAAGTGGGAAATGAGGACCAGGGGGCCTGCCCCTCCCCGCCCACTTTTTGACCAGCGATTTCTTGATCTCGATCAAAATGGGAGAAAACCGGAAATTTGTATAACCAGTCGCTGCGGACGGCAACGAGGACCCTAAATTCGAACAGTTTTTGGTACTAACGTGAAAAGTTTGTTGTCAGCATCAGGTTGAAGTTTGGCTGGCCCCCTTACTTTTTTGCCGGTGGTGGCGTTTATGTATGCTACCACCACAATAATGAATAAAAGGACTAAACACTTCAAGCCGCCACACCAGCAACTGCTTCGACTACACAGTGTGTCGTCTAATCCACGAACGAGCTCACAACTGACCGCGTGTGAAATGAGAGCACCATACAATCTTACGTTACTGGCTGGGGTGTGGGCTTCCGGTTGGATAGAACATGGTGTTTGATTGGTTTTAGGCCAGCGTTCATCTCCAGCGTTGTGATTAGTTGATGCTGAGGCAGTTTTGCCGGAATTTCCCGTAACTATGCGCTTTGTTTCGTCTTCGCACGATGGAGTAGACAACCACGGATGAAAATTTGCATCACAATTTTTGTGGGTTGCCAATTTGGCACCACGAATAAACCTAAATTATTATTATCGGGTGGTGTTCTGTCTTATTTGCGTTAGGTGAGTTTGCATTTGTTGAAGTTTAAGTCATCTCTTGTCTATTTCACTGGGGGCCAATTTCCGGCCACTGGGGGCATTGCCGACTGGGGTGGGGGCCAAATGGCCCCCCAGTTATCATGTTAAAAAATGGCCTGCCTGCACCTTCACCCGAGCCCGCACCCACACCCGTACCCCACCCACACTCACCCACAAACACACCCTTAATAACTTGATACCTAGTTCTAGTGCTTTAAGGGCTTTTGTTCCATTGTTTCAGTGTGCCTTTATGCAACACACTTTCATTTTATCTTTTGAGTGTTTTTACACATTTCTTTGGGTGGAAGGTCATTTCTGTTTTTCATATTTTAGATGTCTGCCTATCTCCTGTCAGCTCTCCCAGAACTTCAGACATAATTGGGTACTTACGAATTAAACACGAACGCAGAAGTTCAAAGGACAGGCAACGAGCCCCTCATAAGCGGAGTGCTGCATGAGTATCAGCCTCTCAAACGGAGCTGGAGATAAGAACAGAGGGACGCAAACAAACCTACCAGAACTGCTTTGCGCTTTATTGAAATACCCGAATGCTTTCCAATCATCCAAGATTCCCCTTTGAGCTGGTTTTCACTTCAATCCGCAGGTACTAATTTCCGTGGTGCCAATGATGAGGTGAGCCGCTGTATATGCAGTTTTGAGGTAAACTGTCACTGACCTGAGAAATACATGATTGAGAAGTGGGTAAAATATTTCAAGTCAAGGAAAATCCTAAAAATTATACTGCTAGTATTTGAGATCACTATTCATACCTGAAAGGAATTTTTATCACCACAGAAGTTAGATATGAGAATTGTCAGCACCAGACCGCAGTTGAAGATAATATCAATCAGCACTTATCATTCAGTCACGACCCCAGCACTCCCTTGCCCTGATCCCTGACACGTGAATGAGAACCTGACCCCAGACCTATCTGATCCAGTATTGGATCCAGAGGTTAAGACATTTTCCGCCCCTGGAAAGCACTATGACGCGGGGGTGAGAGGCCACAAGGGCGACTTTCTGTCAAACTTTGTTAGCAACCGATGCTTTAGAGTTAAAGTAGGGAATGTCGTACCCAGGTTTGAAAAACTGAGCGGAGTATCACAGGGAAGTGTCTTAAATGTGACCCTCTTCGGCGTCTTAATCAATGACATCTGCGACGCTATTCCACAAGCCGTAGACAGATCGCTCTTTGTCGATGATTTCGCCATCTGAGTGACTACTGCGAACACGATATCTGCATAGCGTCAGCTACAAATATGTGTCGATCGTCTAATTGAGTGGAGCCTGCTCAATGGTTCCAGGTTCTCAGCAGAGAAAACTGCGTGTGTACTCTTTTGCCGCAGAACCCGCTTTTGTCCGGAGCCAAAACTACCTCCATACGGAAGACGTATCCCGGTCACCGGCCAGGTGAAGCTTCCCGGGATCATCATCGATAAGCGCCTCACATACGCCCGGCACATTTTATCTCTGAGGGACAGGTGTATCAAGCGCTCTAGTATTATAAAGATGACCTCAAGTATATCTTATGGTGGCGACAGAGTAACGCTTTTACGCCTATACCACGCACTGATAAGGTCTGTCCTCCATTTTGCATCAGTGACGTATGACTCTGCACTAACGAGCACAAAACGGCCATTAGACGCGGTACACCACGCATGTCTAAGAATGGCAACTGGCGCCTTTCGTAACTCGCAAAGACCGAGCCTGTTAGTAGACGCCAATGAGCCTCCACTCGACCTGAGGCGGAAGCGGCTCGCACTGACATATGTAAGATCCGCCAATACCCGACCCACCCCACTTATAAGTGGATTTTTTATAATTCGTTGATAGGGCTGTTCGTGGAAGGAAGACCAAGTTCTTCCTCGGCTCTGCGCATCCGTGCTGCGCGTTGGCTGGAGGGATCCAGCATCAAATTTGACATGATCGCAAAAAAGCCATTCGAGAGCTTAGAACCATGGCGTCGATCCTCCGCCAAATGCGACTTAGAGTTGATGCGATATGGAAAGAAACACACAATTCCGTCAGAAGTCGCGCAACTGGCAGTGGAAAAAATCAATTTTATCCTAACTACACCCATTGGTGCCGAAAGCGGGGGACGTCCCCCGTGTTGACCAACCAGGGGGGATGTACCCCCAATTTTTTTGATCCAACGTCAATAATGCTGTCAGCTACCGAGAATACTCAAAATTTGCCTCCCCAAGTCAGCACCAGCCCTCTCCCTGTGAAAATTCCGTGGCGGCGCCCCTGACTACACCAAGTTTTACACTGACGGCTCCAAGGGAGCAGCCGGGGCTGGGTGTGCATTTACTGGTGAAGAAGTCCGTCGCTCGGTCTTCCAAGCGCTGTATCTGTGTTCACCGCTGAACTGGATGCAATCTTGCAGGTTTTTCGACACATTAGACAACTTCCTGGGTCATCCAACGTGTTTTAGCATACTCGACTGAAATAGGCTTTAACATCATCTACACCCCCACAGTGGGCTAAGACAGTAGAAACTGAACTCTGATAGACTATGGAGCGGCCCCTGACATTGGAAGTATCTAGCACTTCCGACACGATCGAAATGAAATGATGAAATGAAACAATATTGATAGGCGCGATATAGCCTAGACGCTGAAGCACCCTAAAACCACAAAACGCACACAACGCATTAGCCGCCCCCTAAAGCTGACCCATTTTCTCTCTCTCTCTCTCTCTCTCTCTCTCTCTCTCTCTCTCTCTCTCCTCTCTCTCTCTCTGTCTCCCTCTCTCTCTCTGTCTCCCTCTCTCCCTTTATTTTTTTCTCTCTCTCTTTCTATCCCTCTCCCCTCTCCTCTCTCTTCCCTTCTCTCGTTCAAAACACCGATCTCAATTACCTGGCCAGTTTCCCCACCATGGCCTCTTCTCTAACTCCACCACAAATATTACCCAGCCTCTCTGAGCAGCTTAAGGGCGGACGAGGGTAAACAAGCGCCGATGAGGCATTCAATGCGTCTCTCAAAAGAGACGGCCCGAACCATAACATGTCGGCAGATATGACTGCGTGTACTGGAGGGTGAAAGTTAACTAATTGGAGGCGCTCCTCATAATCATGGGTCAATAGAAAGTGATCGAGAGAGAGAGAGAGAGAGAGAGAGAGAGAGAGAGAGAGAAGAGGTTGAAGAGCAAAATATGCTGGAAGAAACAAACGCGTATCATGGATGACTTTAACAGATAAGTCAGCACAGGATATAATGGTAAGCCCTGGTAATCAGGACAGGTGCAAATATAATAACTGCATTGGTGCAAGTAACGCACTGTGAGAGCCGCTTTATATAGAGCTAGAACATTAGCATAATCTTTCCAAACATTCACCGATATCAAACTGAAAAGCGGGAATGTGGGGCGTAGATCATGGACAGTGTTATAAACACCTACCACCCAGATATTCAATTCACGTTACTGTTAGAACCATAAAGAAGGAATCCTTAGTTTGCCTTTGTCGCCTAACATGTAGGGTGGTCAGCATTCACCCCCATTGGCAGCGCTATTAGTATGTAAAAATGTGAGGGCCCCCGGCCAATTTTAAACCACCTTCCGACAAGAAACTTTCCCCTAGAAACAGAGACACATGGAACATGACCTTTTTGTTACATTCTGCACATACTGGGTACAAACTGTTCTCTTTTTTAATTTTTTTTCTTCAAAATATAGATTTTCTTGAGAAAGTGAGAGCACCAAGCCCTCTCTTACCCTCTGTCTCTATTCTGACGTGCATTGGTATCCCAGAACGCAGTTCAAGTGACTTTCCACGAGCTCTTCCCTGACCGAGCGCTAGCCAGCTCTCACTTTTTTGCCGTTCTCCCGTCTGCCGTGGTTGAGGGTCTGCTTACCATATCGAGGGCACTGGAGTGTGGACTGCCCCATTTGGGGGCGTGACTCCGGAGCAGCTCGGCCAGGTCGCCATACGCCATGTATTCGAACACCATCCACGGCGTCACTCCGCTCTCTGGGGACACAGGCGTTGCTCAAGTGCTGGCGGTATCTTGGTGCGGCTGCTGTGCCGTGGGTTTGTTCGCCACGGTACACACATATACTGCCTTCTGTACTCAGAAACAGTGGCTAGGTAAATCCCGGTCAGTACAAAGGGCTAAGCATGCTTTTTTGGGTTAATTAGTCAATTTTTATATTTATGCCATCGATATCTAGAGCATGAAGATTTTTTTCAAATGCAGGACTGTGGAGAAAATATTACTGTTTTTTAACATGAATGGTTGAAATATATTGATGATTAGGTTTGCAAAAACAATACCTGGTGTAAACATGCAATAAACATTCGCACTACTTGTTGTGCATCACTGTGAACAAAAAAAATCGGAGAACAACAACAAGCTCAGTTTAGGCTAGGATATCGAGTGAGCCCTTAAGCCTTTGTTCACATAAACACAAGATGACTTGGACTCTCACTTCAATCACTCCTCTAAAATCACAACACTGTCGCTGCTGACTCGAACCCTTTGCGGGTGGTCTGGCATCTCTCCCGTCTAGTTATCCTATCAGACTGACACCAGAGCGCTTACCTTGGACCAGAACCCCAAGAAGGCTGACGATGTTGCCGTGTTTGCAGCTGGCCATGATCTCTACCTCCCGGATAAAGTCCTCCTGAAGCTCTACGTTCGCCGTCTCCTTCAGCAGCTTCACAGCTACGTCCATAGGCTCGCCCTCAACCGGCAGGTACACACCTGGGCAGGAGTGGGGATTTGTGCTATGATGGTTGATGTGTCTTAGTGAGAAATAATTCAAATAACTACAATTTTCAAAGCAACGTAAGGCTACATACTGCTTTGGGTAAACTCAAACTTCAGGAAGTCTAAGTTGCCTCTTGAAGTTCCTGAAACTTAGAATTAAGGGGACATTTTATCATTCTCTCAGCGCATGATATGGGGTAAATGGGCACCTTCAAAGAGACAGAAATTTGCCTCCCCGAGTCTATGTCAAATATGACCGGTTAATAAAGATATACAAATATATGTTTCTACTGTTCAAGCAGATGTGCCTCGACTTAAATCAAGCATAGACTTTTCCACCAATCCGGTAAAAACTGTGTTCATTGTTTCGTGTTATGTGCTGGTCAATAAATATCATCCACCTTTCTAATCAAGTATTTTGCTTAATGCGTCACCGCCTGGATCTTCCCGTACACACTACCTGGGGGGGCGCCATGGTGCCTAATCAGACCTCCTCTATATGATATCGGAAACCGGAAGCAAACGGGAAAATTGAAACGGGGCGGTAAGCGCGTCTTCTTGCCTGGAGTTAAGTTTGAACGAGCAGAGCTGCAAAAAGTCGGGCTCTCGGGTCATAAAGTACCCGACAGATTTTAGGGCACGGTATGGTCCTGCGACAGATCTTACAATCTGTGAGAAAAAAATCTTGAAAGGAAACAGAAAATATTTTTGTTCTAAAAAATTCAATATTAGAATTGTCACCTCTTTCACTCAACAAGTTTTTCATGAATTTGCACCTCTCCCATATCAAGCCAGTGTGCGGCAAGAACCGATGGAAAATCGAGGGACTTATGAATCGAGGGACCTTTGAATAGAGGGGCTTATGCACAGAGGGTCTTTTCCGAGGGACTTATGAATCGAGGGACCTTTGAATAGAGGGCCTTATGCACAGAGGGCCTTTTAAACGTCACACAGAAAATCCTCTGCTGGAAAAATTCCTTCACCGGCCTGTCGGGCCCGATTTGTATTCCATAGCACGCGACAGCTTGGCCCGACAGGCCGCCGTAAAGGCCTTTCGACAGGCAAAACAGTTTTTTCCTTCGTTTCCTTCGTTTGGAAGTACGCTCAACGCTGCCGCAAGGGCGCTGTTTGAACAGCGCCCTTGCGGCAAAGCCGGTGTAAAAGGTATCTTTGGTTTGAAAAGCAGCCCTGGGGTTTGGTGTGTTGCGTTGTGGATGTGGTGGAGGCCAAGGCCCTAGAACCCCGTGGTGTGGTGGAGGCAATACGTTGCAAGGTTGTGTTTTTGATTATTTTTCTCTTGCATTACTTTGGTATACATCTTGAGTAAACTGGTTGAGCTTGGATTTCATCGTCCATAGTTGAAGGGCTGATAAATGGCTCCGATTAAGCTGAAGCCCCTTCCACCGTCCCGTGTCAAGCTTAAATGTGGATTTTAGGGATGTGGGTATTTTGGCGAAAAACGTTTTTTAAGGAGCATCAGCGAATCAAGCATTCTGGGCTGCCCTGCAAGTTCAGGAACAGTGGTTTTGGCCAAGGAGGTCGTTTTGAAGCATGGATCAAACAGCGGGTAGATCAGAACAGTGTATGGAGAAAACAAACAAGTAAGTGATGTGGTGTTCGTTGTAATTTCGGCAGCTTACATTTATTTCCATACAGCTTGTTATGCTCACTGTTGATCAATAATTTTAAAATGATATTAATAAGGGAAAAATGAATTTTACCTGCAAACTGGTCAAATTAGACTAAAACATTTGATTTTCCCTTCCGTCTTCTTTTAAATCCAATGCCTGTTTGTCCAGAATTAACCACAAAAGTTGCATACCTTCATCAGTGGATTTGTAGATGCCAAAGAAACAAAACTCTTCACCTTTCCACATTAATTTGAGTTTTAAGTACCAAACTATTTCTCCCATTTCATTTTTGACTTACCTAAATATGCCTATGATCTATGTCAAGGGGACAAAGATATAACAAAAACACAGCCTAGTGCAACCTTTACTCATTCCTTTTACTCTTAACTTCCTTGGAAACATGATATTTATTTGACATTTACTATGTAACTGACTTAAGGATATTTATTAGCCTCATTGACTTCAGATCCTAAACCACCTACCCTCATCGAAATGAGCACGGCAATGCATGAAAACTTTGAAATAGCCAACAGCTTCAAAATTTAGGATTATTCATGTAAACATGCATTTAAAAGTCATGGAAAGCTAATATTACATGTTTGCATTCAACTACAAGTAGCCATGATCCTTAAAA
This sequence comes from Lepas anatifera, assembly GCA_034440635.1. Classification (NCBI taxonomy): domain Eukaryota; kingdom Metazoa; phylum Arthropoda; class Thecostraca; family Lepadidae; genus Lepas; species Lepas anatifera. Next base: position 373,641 of record JAOTON010001533.1, on the reverse strand, counting down.
ACACTTTTTCAAATACCAAAAAAGTACCCATCCAATCTTGTTTGTCTGGCCATCAGAGCAAAATCCATATATATCCAAATATCCATAATCCAAATATATCCATATCCAAATATCCAAATATCCATAACAAGGTGAGATATCGTGTCTTCGTCTCCTTTCATGTAACTGCTCAGTATTCGTTTTTGCTCAGTATTGTAATTGCTAAGTAAGCTAGCTCAGTAAGTAATTGCTCAGTATTGTAATTGCTTCGTATTCGCAGCACAAACACTACCAAAGAATTGATGCAAATGCTAGTGCTCAAGTCACCGAGAGTCGGTAGTGTTCTGTCCATTTAGAGTGGGCTATTTCGTTAAATTGTTGGCCTTCGTTTAGTCGTGACCGGAATGGCCCTGAACTATCACAGCACATGCTAAAATCGCTGTATATGTTATTTAACCGGTGGGAAGGCTTATTGTTCCTTGTTTGGCCTACCCTAGAGAAGGTTGGCGCTAGCTTTCATCATGCTGATATGGTAACTGCGTGCCTGCTAAATCATCAGGCATCGCTCTGAAACGAGGTGAGGTTTCGTGTTTTCGTTTCCTTTCATTTAATCGCTCAGTATTCGTTTGTAGCACAAACACCCCCAGACGGAAGTCACCCATAACGCTAGTTCTCATGCCGCCGATAAAGCCCGGCCAAGGCGCCGCTGTCCAGGAAGCCGGATAGACGGCGGCTGGGTCTGGTCACCGCTGCTCGTGCCGAGATATAACCCTGAGGAGAGGACCATCTGACGCTTGGATTGATGCCTAGTGACATCTGACGCCTAGTGATATCCATTGGTGCCAGACTAGAAGTTTTTTATGCTAATTTTAGTATTTTCTATTAAGAATGTGGAAAATGAGTAGGAACATTTTACCAATTGAATGGGTTTTAGACAATTTTAATAGTCCTATCCTAACCACCCGACAGATTTGGAGGTTTTTCGAAAGTGCCCGACAGATTTGATATTTTTGCAGCTCTGTGAACGAGATCCGTTGACATGTGACATCACAGTGGGTCAAAATGGTTCAAATTTAGACCCATTTAGAAAATCCTTATGACTCGGAAACCATTAAACTCAGAACAAAACAAAATACATCAATGTATTTGTCTTGACCCAAGGAGTGAAATTATTTGCAGCATGAATTTGTAAGGTCACATTATGACATTGACCTTAGATCAACATCAAATAATGACCTTTCGAGGTCATGGGGCATGTCAATCGATTCCTTGAGTCCTGGTTATTACTATGATACCAAATTTAAGACTGTATCGTGTTTTGTTAAAACATTATGGATACAAACAATGTCAAAAATTGTGGATTCTAGCATGGACGTAGCCAAGGGGGGCGGCAGGGACAGCCGCCCCCCCTGAGGGCCCGAAGGCCCTCCTGAAGACACGATTCTGTAACAAGCAGGGCCCTTTTTACCCATCAGGGTCCTTTTGGCGCTGTCGCAGGGTCCCTTTTCGGGGCGCCCCCTGATCTAAATCCTGGCTACGCCCCTGGCTTCTAGTGACCTTGAAATTGACCTGACTTTAAAATGAATGGCAACTTCATGAAATTTGTTCTTTTAAGAGCTTTTGAGTGATATTTAGAAACTTGATCTAGCCCTTCTAGAAGCAGAGTTACATTCTGGTTTTGTCAACCTCATTTTAGAAGAATAAAATCGCTTTATATGGGTCTAAAAATGACGTCATAACTCGTTGACCTGACTGACCTGATGCAGATGTTTGGTCGAATGTTGTCAATTTGATCACTCTAGCGACACAATTCTCCCGTCAAATTGGAAAATAAATGGGCCCCTAGGCCCTCCCCTGCGGTGCGCGTGTTAACACACGCAATAGAGGGATCCTAAAGTGCCCCTTCCATCTATTTTTTCGAGGTGACCAGAGGACTATTTGCAGCCAGGAAATGCATAGTGGTGCGTTTGAGTCGATCGGTGAACGAATTTGGGAAATCAATCGATATGTTTTACTCATGCGGGCTTTCAATGTCAGAAATTTATTTTGAGACCGTTACAATAATGAGGTCGCACTAGTTCACCTGCACTGTAGACTGAGTGGTGACGTCATACCGTCATAGAATGGGGATGATATGTCAAGGTCACCCCATATGACGGTCAATGCTTAGATAAAAGGTTACAGGTCAAGATTATACAAGTATTCTCAAGGCTATTATCCCGAGAGTTTCAGTCGCATGGAATTAATCAGTATGATATATTTTAATAGTGTATATTATTGGGACATATGATATTGTAACGTCATAGACCAGTGACCTTGAATCAAATTGACCGAAAACTTTCAGAGGATTGTGTGTGAACTTTCCTCCAGGACCTTTGTCCGCTTTTAGTGCATTCCCGACTCTTGCCGCATATTCACGGCATTTACCAGTACGTTCCCAGTACGGCCCATATTTGACGTTACGAGCTCGTTTGACCGTAAAGATATTGATCTAGGTCACTGAAAATTGACTCTAATGCAGATTATCATGATCCCACACCCCCAAGGGCGCGTTTTTCTAACCCTCTTGGTTTTTTGGATCAATGGGGGTACTTAAGGACCCTCTCCACAGCACGTTGACGCCAGAACCATATCCACAGCCCTTGTTAAGGGTGCGTTACCCTCGACACATGCACCACACGACATGACCCGTCAGAACTAATACCCTGTTTCCCCAACAACAGATGTCAGGTCATTCGTTCATTCATTTCGATACACAGACCGCCCACGTGACACGTTGGTTGTAAACCGTAGTACGCCTCCGCATTCCACGCTTTACGACCCTTCAGGTAAACAAGAACCGCTGCGGGCAAGGTCAGACGGGTCGCAGTAACAGGTGCTCTCGCAGGGGCGGGCCCAGTATTTGTCCGAGAGCAGACTGCTAAAACCTTTGTCTTGATTTCTCTAAATAAGAAAGCAGTTGCAGCTCGCACAACTGTCACCTAGGATGGACCAAAGCTAGCCAAATGACATTTCAAGCATGGCTGTGGATTGGCTACGCTCTTTGCGTCAGTTAGCAGCTAGTTAGTTGTAGGATCCTCGACTACTTCGTCCACTTTCGTGACCAAACCTTGTGGACCCACTTTCTTCCTCCCAAACTAAGCTAGTCCTTTTCCATCCTGGTAAATATATCAGAAATATTTCCGTAATATCCTTGTTTACTGTTTTCCGTGAGAACCTCAGGGAAATTTAACGACTTCTTCCATCCCGAAAAAAATATAAAAAAACGTCGTCCACCCATTCACATAACATACCCTCTTCATGCGGAGGGCCCTAACTTTGTAAACATATAGTGTCTTCTTTTGAAAGCTATCGTTTTTCAGCATTATTGCTCGGCCCGCCTTGCGTCGGTGGTGCGTCATTTTCCGTGCGTGTGTAAACACACACACACGCACATACACATGACACATGGGCCGAGTGCCCGCATTTGTGATCGCCTTGGGGTTTTCTTAGAGATTCCCCGCCCCGTGGCGGTCACGGAAAGGGGCGTGCGTTCGTACGGGACTCACAGACTTGCTCACCCACCGAACCCTGAGGCGCGCAGCTCCATGTGTTTACCAAAGTATTTATTATGGAACATTGTTCTGATGCTCGGAGATGGGGGGGGCGTTGTATCCCTCGATCATGTGCGGAGTTTTCCTCACTGTGATCGAGAAGTGTTTCTGATCATAGGGTAGTTTTTGTTGTAATCGACAAAACACGTGTTCTGTCTCAATCCCGTCCAGACGCTTTCTGACCACATCAGTTCGATATAAACCAAAGCCTTTGTAATGTATTAGAAGCAGTTTCTTTAGGTATGGGCCCTGACCAGTATCGAAAGATGGTCTCCGAAACATATGAGACCGTTCATAAAGTACAGAAGGAAAAACAAGGGGGAGCGGGAACTCAGCAACCGTTTTTTTAGACGTTACAACAGGGCGTAAGCAAGTATTACCATGAGGGGGGTTAAAATTATAAGAATACATGTAAAGTAATTTATGGATAGGCCCTCAGCTCTGACTTAGAATTAAGACTGATGTGATTCAATGGAGTCCACACATCATCACCATTGGATTTTGGAATTGTTTGTGTGACCTTTTTATGAGGAGAGGAACCGTGAGAGATTAGTGTGAATACGTGTGCTGACGTCCAAATAACCCTCACATGCCTCCAGTCATGAGTCAGTAGTTCCCTGATGTTAGGAGCTAAAGGTACGTGTGTGCAAAACACGCGCAATAAATGTTCTATAGTCCGCATAGATTTTCAAGACCTGAACGACGATCCTGAAATATTCGGCAAGTATTAGTGGGTGATGCAACACCACCTCCCCTGCAAAATTTCAGCGGGGTGTCATTAGCCATTTCAAGGAGTATCGTAATCATTTCAGGGAAAGCCGTAGTTCAATTGGGCGAGAAAGTACCCTCTTTCTGGAAATTCACAGTTCCAAAAATGACTTTTATGGAGTCTAAAGGATAAAGAAAACACGTTACTGTGTCAGTGGACCAAAATATATGTATACATCACAGCAAAAAAAGCAGAATAAACTGATATTTTGCTAAAAAACTGCAAAGTGGCAACATCAGCAGCAAATAATTGCATCGGGCTTCACGCCCCGAGAGTAAAGAGGGTTTACCGGTCGAAAATTCGGAACATTGAATGCGATAAAGCTGATGGACTAAGGAACGAGACACCCAAGTCATCACATGGCTGCCCCAAAGTGGGAGGATCATACGCAGATCCAGGGGAGCAAAGAGGGGCACATGCCCCTTTATCGACCCTCGGAGCCCCCTGAAATGGCCATGGCGCCCCTGAAAGGTTGATGGCACCCCCTGAAATGTGATGATGATGATTGTTCCGGCCGTCGAATAAAGATATCCACATGGGGGGCGCTTCGTTAAAGTCGCCCCAATCGCCGAAGGAAGCTCTGGCGATTCCGGTTTGGATGACAGCCGATTTGTGGCGAGGACCCGCGCCGTTGCACCGTCCCCGCCGTCCAGGTCCCACCTGGCTCGTTCTCGGGACCGGAGGTGGCTGTCTTCGGGACCGTTTTCGGGATGATTTCCCGGACTTGGATACCCGCATTGCAACCTCGATCAGCTTGGGTGATCCAAGGCATAGGCGTTGGCCGTCAGCCCAGTCTTTTCGGTAGTCGGTTTGGTCCACTGAGTGGAGATGCATTCGTGAGTCTGTCGGTCCTGTTTTTATACAAGTAACTAGATATTTCGGGTACGAATTAGTGGCTATCATTATATTATTATATTGTAGTGTGACATTTTTCTACGTATTGTGCGATGAATAAATTATCTCCACCCGCTATGCACGAGATATGCACAAATACCAAAAATAACAATATCTTTACAAACCAGCTTCAGGGAGGTTGTTTTCTGTTGACGTTTTTAATCGTCACACGGACAATAGAGCTCTTTAGCAAAACACGTACTTTATTAACTTTTTTGGAATGCTATACGTTTCAGAAACAGAGTTCCTTCGTCAGTAGCTCACATCAAAAACACTGTAAATACACATACAAAAGCTTAAGTTCGAAACAGATCACTGAAAAACACTTTGAATCGCCTTGGAATATTTAAGAAAATCATCTGAATTACTCGTGATCTAAAGCTAACCGTGCCGCTGCTGTTCCCCACCTGAAAAAACCTGGTTTAGAGTTATGTGCCGAATGATTGCTTAAAATATATGCTGCCTCTAATGCTTTTCTGATTGGTTTTGTCATGCCACTTTTAAGTATTTTAGCGTTCTCCCATTTTGGTAAATAGTTACACTTATCGATATGTCTCACTACGCTGCTATTTTCGCAATGGTTTTTTACATCTCGTTTGTGCTCGCTGAGTCTTGTTGAAAGGCCTCGTCCAGTTTCTCCTATGTAACATTTTTGGCATGGTCCGGAGCAGGGAATTTGGAAAAAAGAAACCAGGACAAGAATGAAAACCGAAACAACGAAAGAAACGACACAGAAGAAACAAAAAAGAGAAGCATAACGATACCGAACTCATCCCATGCCGAAGCCATCTCATCTGCGTTTAAAGGAAAGGGAGTCGAAATATGCATCCACTCGGGAAAGAAAATAGGCGACCTGCTAAAGAAGAAAAATCTAGTTATTAATACAAACAGTGTCATTTACCAAATTCCCTGCTCCGGACCATGCCAAAAATGTTACATAGGAGAAACTGGACGAGGCCTTTCAACAAGACTCAGCGAGCACAAACGAGATGTAAAAAACCATTGCGAAAATAGCAGCGTAGTGAGACATATCGATAAGTGTAACTATTTACCAAAATGGGAGAACGCTAAAATACTTAAAAGTGGCATGACAAAACCAATCAGAAAAGCATTAGAGGCAGCATATGTTTTAAGCAATCATTCGGCACATAACTCTAAACCAGGTTTTTTCAGGTGGGGAACAGCAGCGGCACGGTTAGCTTTAGATCACGAGTAATTCAGATGATTTTCTTAAATATTCCAAGGCGATTCAAAGTGTTTTTCAGTGATCTGTTTCGAACTTAAGCTTTTGTATGTGTATTTACAGTGTTTTTGATGTGAGCTACTGACGAAGGAACTCTGTTTCTGAAACGTATAACATTCCAAAAAGTTAATAAAGTACGTGTTTTGCTAAAGAGCTCTATTGTCCGTGTGACGATTCAGGGAGGTTCCATGACGGGAGTATCATAAAGAATATTCTTCCAATATTTTTCCGATCATAAAAAATTAATCGCAGAGACAAATCTAAAACAAGTGCGGCAAACTCGACAATTGAATCAAAACTGACCTCAGTCCTTCCATTTTCATTTCAAGAAAAACGTGACGTCTTTAACAAGACTCCCCCTGAAATGTCGCTTTCCGTCCCCCCAGGATGCAAAAATCGGTGCCAACCGATAGGATTTTGCGCCCAACTGATGGGTTTTGCCGGTCAAAAGTGGCAGCCCCCAGGTCGAAATGGCGCCCCTCGGGAAGCTGCCCGCCCCCCCCCGATCGGTAATCCTGGATCCGCCTACGGGGGAGGATACCCTAGTCACCAGCCTCGGTGATAACAGGTGCTGGCAGAATATGATACAGAAGTCTGACTCGCACAATTGCTTGCCTTTCCGTATGAGAAGTGTACTACGGGGACACACTAGTTGAGTTAATCGCTGCCCTGAAGTCGTCGTCGCTAGCACTCTGCTCAAAGGACAATCGCTGCTTTCTTTTCCCCTGAAAGATCTTGTCACTCTAGCCCGTGGTGGCCAGAAATGGGTCTTACTGATATTGGTAGAGCCTGGTGTTCTGCCGTTTGTATTCCGCTGAACGGAAAGTGTCGTCCTTGATAATGGCGATGGAGGCACAATGATCTAAATCCTGGAATGCTTAGTACAGTGTGACACCCAGGCGCCCTGAATTTCCTTCACTTTTTCCCCTTCATTTTTTCTAACTCACTTTTCCAAACACTTTTCCTGGGGATTTTTTTAGCATAATTCAATAATCCTAGTATATATAAAACCATCTAGTGTGGAAGGAAAGACAAATTTGATGAAAAATGCGCAAGTAAGGGCTAGTAAGGGCTGTAACCGAGTTTCAACTAACTCCCACAATATTATAGCGTTTGGACTTTCTACTCGCTTTCCATATTTGCAAGCGTGAATTTTACACTCACTATCCCAATGCAAAACCAGTTTTGAGACACTGCAGAATGGAGTGCTGTGAAATCCAAAAGATTATCAACATACTGAACGCGTCTTTTTTCTGAGTGTCACCTTCACACTCTGCTCTTTGTTAGCAAAAGTATTCCATCAAGCAGTCGTCGGAAGTTCCACTTGTAGTGTATTCCGTGGACGCCATGGATCAAAATCTATTCACATTTAAACTTGCGCTGGTAACAGTGGCATCTCCATAAAAGTCCGGATCTTCCGGCTGCTGGTAAGGTTGTATTTTAGACCTTTCTCGCTGTCGGAAGTTTTGCCCTGCTGAGGGAGGATGATGAGCAACAAATGAAGAAGGCTTCCATAGATCTTAGCTGACCCCGGAGGATAATTTTTGGGGTTTTCACTCGTTGGAACAGATCTCTCGCGGCGGCTTTTGCTTCTAGTGATCATAGACCAATCAATTTCTAGGTGTCCCCTAAAATCGATTATTTGGGTACCTAAAAGGTATGAAAAGGATTCGGGCGGGTCAATTCGGCATAAACCTCCCTCAGGATCGTTCCCTGTTACCCGTCTCTCCTTGATATTGCACACAGCTCACATCGGTAAAAACGCCGTCTTGGGTCAACTAGGCCATTTGACCCAAATCAAGTACAAAGTAGCTCAGCCTATTATTCATTTGTACTTTAAATGTGTTAAGAATGGTCTATTCTGTCAATATTATTTCGAAAACACACCCCGTAGCTTTCTGGTACGATTTTTTTAGCTGCAACTATGCAAAATTTATTTCATGCTGATTTCTCGAACGCGGACAGTGACCTGATTAAGACCAAATTTTGATCGGATGTCCAAAATAAACCATATCATAGAAAATTTGCGGGGCGCTCATTTTTAAACAAACATAGGCAAAATATGAAGCCACATCGATTTTAAAAAACACCAATGCAGCAACATTTCATATGTTAGTAGACTCATGAAGGCTCATGTTGTCCAGTTGCAGAACAATGTGCGCTATCCAGCTTCGGCCAGGCAGGCCGAAACTGGCCAGAAAGTGAGGGGACCATAGACCTTCAGCCTCCAACTCTGGCACTACATTTTCCACTGCAAAACTGAAAGCTAACCAGATTCTGGCCTATTTTTGCTGCCAGTTAATCACACTGAAAAATTTACTGTGCCCACAAATCCATTAAAAACGAAATAAACATTTTTGCTGGAAGTGAAATTGCCTGGTCTCACCTGAGGCTCATTTTGTGAAAACAGCCTGTTAGTTACCCTCACTGGTCCACAAGAGGAGGTAAGACTTGAAAGAAAGGACGTGCTTGAAATGCGGTCATGAGACGGAGTGAGCTAGCGAGCGATAGGAAGGAAGTGAACGCAGGACTGCATTTCCCAAATGAAGACTTTGTGTTGAATCTTCTTTGTATGTCATGAAGATTTATCTCCACTCCGTCGGATCTATGGGACCAATTGGAGCAAGGATCACATCGGCAGATCCATAATTTCCGGTATTGTTGCATAGGCAAAAAAACTGCATCCATGATTGTGACAATGTAGGGTCTGCACATAATTGACTGTTTTTTGGTCCAAAACATGTGGTAGCCATCGGCTTAGTATGATGCTCAGTACCCCTGATCATGCTGTGTATGCTTTATTAGTTAATCATATATTTGGGATATTACAGCAATCGTAATATAAAAATATAGGTAGAATTCGCAAAGCCCCATTAATGTTTTACTGAGACCTCTTAGCAGGGGCGTAGCCAAGGAGGGGGCAGCAGGGACAGCTGCCCCCCTTAGGGCCCGAAGGGCCCCCTGAGGATACGGACCGCGCGAAGCGCGGCTCGCTTCCACTATGATCTGTGGCCAAATTTGAAATTTCATACCAGACAGCGCACTCTCAAGCCCTCTTCAGCACTCTATTCTGTAACAAGCAGGGCCCTTGTTACCCATCAGGGCTCTTGTGGCGCTGTCGCAGGGAATTCGAGCGAAATCCTGGCTACGGCCCTGCCTCTTAGTAAATACAAATGTGTGATAACTGAGAAGTGTTGCTCCAATTTTTTCCTCCTGCCTTATTTCAAATTGCTTTATTTTATTCATCTTGTGTTTTATAGCACAACAATAATACATGGTTGCTTGGATTTAAAACATCAGTCCCACTAAAATATTCGAATTTTGTTATGGGCTACACTTCGACTGCTTTCGATGAAAACATCACCCCCTGAGCGATGCTCCTCTGTAGAGATAAACGCTCCCGTCGGACCTTTTGTCCCCCTCTCTGTCTCCTCGGTCGGTTAGTCATTCTAAAATTCCCGAGTATTTTTTCTGGGGGAGACGTTTGCAAGCCCGAATTAGCTATTTTCGTCTAATTACCACGATATTATTTCACAAGACAAGTAGCTATTTCTCTTGTTAATGGAATACAGAAGTTACCGAAATATCATCAATCATGATTGGACAATCGGTCGGATGAAGTCTGATGCATTCGTCTCAGTTTGGAAATTGTAAGAGCACTGATCATTGTTTTTGAGAGACAACAAATTGTTAGGCGGACTTAAAATGATAAAACATCAGCAGCTAGATTTCACTTCTTGGTACGAGCAGGTGCGATGCACCGTTTTATATTCTTGGAAGTTTTTCCAAGACAGAAGTGTAGATTTAATTATAAAACTTGAAAACTGTTTTATACAACTTAAAAAAACTTTTTCGCCGAGCCTTTTTTAATTTTTATTTTGTATGGGAATGGTATGGAAGAGATAGCCACAAAACTTTGTTGTTTCGTTTTCTCGATCTTTACCCTGGACACATCATTGTAGCTCACCTCTCGCTCGTCTAGACCATCGATCCAATAAGAAAACACCTTGCGGAGATGACTGAATGTTGGGGTGGTAAAAACTGAACCAGTTTTGATGACCGGGATGATGTAATATTAATTAGGGTGAATCCCATTGTTTTTTTTTACAATTCCTTAATATCCTCATTTCAAATATTTGATTCGACAACACGGTAGTCAAAGTTCATGCAAACTCTATGGCTGTGGCGGATCCAGAGGGGAGGGCAAAAAATATTTACCCCCCCAAACGGACAAGCTCGAGTAGAACTATGTTGTGCCTTCCCCTCCCCCCACAAAGTCATCGACCTCCTTTTTGCCTCGACTCCGCTTGATTTCATAACCGAGATTTGTGTTCCCTTAACTCTAAACTTCAAACAGAACCAGTCAACTTCAGTGTAAGCATTGGGCCGTGGATAGCAAAAACAAGCATCTTGTGCGCATATTTTTCACCCCGTGATGGTTTTTTGCCTTTCGTTCTGGGCATTCCCAAAAGCTACGGTCAAATTATATTGCGGCAACATTTTTCACTGTGCGAGGTTTTTTTGTTTGTTGCGACTTTGCCTTGCCCCCCCCTCCAACCGACCGGCTAGATCCGGCACTGCCCAATGGAGACGTCCTTATCCACTCAGCAGGGCCTCAGCAGCCGGATCCTGTCCTCAGTCGGCTGCCACGTGACTGGCGCGCGCCCGAGGCGCAGAGGAACCGGTCACGCCGGTAAACAGGTGTCCGTGTGCCAGTGGCGTAGCCAAGGGGTGATCAGGCTATAGGCTCTCCTTTTGTTCAATATTTCCTATCCAAATTTTTGAATATATTTACTTTGGCTTCTAACTGCAGTTTCTCTGCTATCAACCACCTTGAAGTATTTCTTGTAATGCCACTGCTCCTGTCCCATTCACCAAATCATGAATGAACAGACCTGGCTCAGCGGCGACTCATGCGAATCTGGTACAGCCAGCGCCATCTATTGGGAAAGTTTTATAAAACTTGAAATAACTTTTTCGCCGAGCCTTTTTTGGTTTTGATTCTGCATGGAAATTGTATAGAGGAGATAGCCGCAAAACTCTGTTGTTTCCGTTTTTCCGATTTTTACCCTGAATTTTTTGGAAAACGCTTTCAAATTTCAGCTTCTAATATCTTTCTTATAAAGCAAAAATTCAAAAAAGTACAACAACAGAGTTGTGGAGACTGGCTCCTAGAACATAGGCCCACTCACACTGTTTCAATGATTATATTATGTAAAAAGTTATTCAAACTTTAAGTTTGAGAAATTTGAAAAAGAAAGTCAAATTGTACAAAAACCAGAAATGCGTCACGCTTGAAATATCAACTGCCGTAAAGATACACATATTGTCTACTTTTGGTGAAAAAATCACGACGATGGCCACCTTACTTTACGAGATATTTCACGAAATATGCTCCCATAGGGTTAACATTGATAACGCACCCTTAAGGCTATGCATTCAGTAAGGTATGAGCTTTTAGCATTAATCATATAATTTCACATGATTTATCTGTTCACGCAGCTTTCTGAAGTGCGTACATATTCTTGCATTGACGAATCCAGGGATCCGCCTATGTTCTCTTGTGGATCTTGAAGCGGTTGTTGAAACGATCCGGTTATTACCCATATATTTTTCCGTTTGCAAAACGCCATGTTCCAGCTCATTAGAATTCGGCAACATTATCTCATGAGCTTTCTGGTTCCGAGGTATTCAGAGCCAGAAATGTCTTACGCACTGGCGGATCAAGGGAGGTGGGGTTGGAATGATCTGCTCCTAAGCCCCCAATTGTCTGCAATCTCCTTCAACAGCGCTGTTTCTCGTGATATTCCGTTCTGTTGCCCCCCTCAAACAGCCGTCTCAATGCACCACAGGCTGTGCAGCGCTCGAGAAACGTTGACCAGCGGTACAGTATTCCGGTGGCAGCTGCGTTCCCGTATGTATGCATGCATGTATGTATGTGCATCATCGTATTTTAGGGGAGGGTCTCACAGCACACTGTAACGCGAGAAACTGGTATCGAGAGACATCAGCTTGTGAGAAGACACATACAATAGCAGCCAGACACCAATCAGTAAATTATACCAATCAGTCGGCTTAGCGCACAGTTGGCAGCATGAAGACAGGCAGAAGCGGATCTTCATCGTTTCCAGAAGGAGGGGAGGGGGTAAAAGGCTTAACAAAGTGACAGCACTGTTCTTGTTTTTTAGAAAACCGGGCAAAATCGGGAGTGGGGGAGGTAACAAACGCCTCCCCCGCCCCTGCATCGACCAGTGAAGACAGAAGGGTAATAGCTGAGCTTATATCAAGCAAAGTCAGTTGAATAAGCATCTTTTCAATCATATGCCATTGAACAGTCCGTAGTAGAGGACTTTTAGAGCCGCGTTCGTTTAAGTAATCATTTGAGCTCGAGAACACCCCAGTGGTGATGATATCATTGATAAATAATTAGGTGAGGGGCGCTTGAACCCGTTAGACGGGAGGACTCAATCCCCCAGGACAGGAACGACGCCCTAGCAACAGATCTTGCGTGCCCGTGAGCTCGTCGCATTGCATCTAACCACACGCAGTACCTTAATCTGCCGACTCAGAGCTTAGACGCGCCATTGTAACACCAGGTCTTCCAGGAATGGCATCTGCTTTCTGTAAGTGTTTTACAGAACATGTTACCGAACAAAGTGTACCACGTGACACATCAGAAAAACCGACAGAACCCACCTTTGTATACTTTTCCGAACTGGCCCTGGCCTATCTCCGACATATTGACGATCTGTTCCTTCAATATATGGACCACCTTCATCGATGTCAGCGGCGAGTTGGGAGGAGACTCGTGGTAATAGTTGGGATTGGAATGTACACGCTCGTCCATTATGATATCCTCAGGCATTGTACTGGGTATATCCTGCAGGCAGACAACAAGAAAAACATGCAGTAACGTAACAAGAAAAACAGAGGGCAGGCGTCCACTTTATAGCTTCAAAAAAGCAGCCTTTATGGATCCATCCGACATATATATTAGAACAGTGCTGGACCGTACACATTGCACACATTGCACATGGCGACAGAGATTGTCAGTACTGGGGCAGATACCGCACACTCAATAAGTTACTTCATTACAGTTATTAAAGCATTAGATCATATTCACTGACTTAAGCATTCTACCACACAGTATAACAATGCCACAGCTCTGAACATTTCAACAACGAACAAAACTGCTGAATCCGCAGTCAGCCAGAGTTCCGCTACTCACGACTTTTCTGTCCTGCAGACTGTGTCGCGCCTCCCGATCTTCAGCCCTCCTGGCGCGGCAGCGTCGCCTGAGCATCACGGCACACAGCACCACCAGCAGCAGCACCAGCACCGCCGGCACCAGCACCGGCACCCAGCTCGGCACCACCACGGCCGCCGACTGCTGCTGCTGGCACAGCAAACGGTCACTGCTGGTGCCAACTGCACCTCAGCAGCCCAACAGGTTTCTCTAGAGTTGGGATGATTTTATAATGGTGATGTTGTCTATCAAGTTCAAGACAAAGCTGACAAATTCACAGTCTTTCATATTTAACAGTCTTAGAAAACGATGGATGATACGAGCTCGCTTGATTGCTGGTGTATGGCTCTGGTTCGGATTCCACTCACAGTTTCCGCCCGTTTTATGTTCTTGCTAAGGTCGTATGGTGGTGACGAGTCGCCATCCACTGAAAAATACGAGCGTGCACAGTAAGAATCTATAGGTTGGCTGATTGTTATTCATGCTACAGTTGAAGCTTCGAAGACCCGGCTGGGGATCCCGAAATACTCGCTTGAAAGGCCGGATTGGCATTGTCTGTTATCACGCGCGCTCGCCTCAGCCCCGGACATTCTGCATGTGCAGAGTCTGTTCACACCCAACCGGGGAAGGATTTGACGCCCTGTACTAGCTCAAGACTAGCTTACTCTCCTTCCCTGTTCTACGCCAAATTATTTCACACATTAGAGAGCAGTTCAAACCCAAAAAGGCAAACGCCCGTTTTCAGTTTTCTTGCAATTGACACAGAAGCTGGGGCTAGGCCATCTCCCTCATCTTGCTTTGGCAAGAACTGATTTAGCCGATTCTGCACCACTTTACACTTTCAATCGCTTCTAGCCAATTCATTCCCATGTTCTTGTTGAACATCACCTTCACTCTACGACCCATACTTAGCGGCGGATCCAGGACTTCATTTGGCGGGGTGAGTCTGGGGGTATGAGCCTTCCCAGCCATTGCCTCGTTTTTATAGGCACTGTAACATTTAGGAAGAAGGGAGGGGGGGAGTCTTTGAGCCTCCCCCAGTTGGCCCTGTACCCGGCACTGTCCGTACCTATGTTTCGGTTGCAGCGGAAGGTCTCGGGTGAGTGGCCGCTGGGCTCCGACAGGTCGTGCGGGCAGATGCAGCGGTACCCCGCCTGCTCCACCTGACAGGCAGCCTCCATGCCGCACAGCTCCTCCGGCCGCTGACAGGGACGGTCTGAAGCCGAAACCGGTGCCGCTGTCCCACAAGATGGAGGTGCTTCTAAACTAGTGGGGCTAACTCCGGTGGATGAAATGGAGGAGATGATTTTATGTACATTGGTAACACATTGAGAACCGGCGTAGTGCTGAATTGGGAGCGAACACCTCACAAATATAAGTATATTTTGCAGGAGGTTTAGACAGCCTGGTTCCTCATTCCACTCCTCAAGATATGTTATCTTAACTCTAAAGTTCGAATCAAAGAATTTTTAAGCAATTCTCCAGCTGCTACCTTAAAATTTCCAGTCATTGACTGAAATTATTAGGTATATGTTTAATATCCAACTTGAAAAAGACTATCAAATCTTTACGCAAACTGTACAAACCTAGCCATTATAAAGGTTGCGAAGCAGTGCCTCTACACTAAGCACCCACCCTTATAAGGTCTCTACGACAAGACAGACAAAGACCTGTGCTGGCCTTTAGCCGGACCCACCTGGAGGAGTGGTGAAGGCGGTCAGCATCGTCACCGGCGCATCCGTCACCGTCGCTTCAGTCGGCAGCTGATACCGGCACGGCTGGCCAGGCTCTACCTCGGAGAGGTCGCGGGGGCAGATGCAGCGGAAGGAGTCGCCGTCCTGCTGGCACGCAGCCTCCGGGCCGCATGCGAAGCGCGTGCACACCTTCCTCTTCCTGCCGTGTCGCTGCCGATGACGGTGACGACGACGACGACCGTCAGCCGGGTCTGCGAGACAGACACAGACGAGGCGTGGGGAGTGGTTCTCATAGCTGGAGAGGCTACAGTGGTGAGTCGTTTTCAACAAAACCAGTCTAGAAGCCATGCGACCTTACTCGCTTGCACTATGTTGGAGCCTAAGGGTGGCCAGAGCGGGATTTGGACTCGACCTTAAACAAGGTACTAACGCTTATGTAGTATCCGCTGTAGATTTTGTGTATGGTTTCACTCCATGATTTCACTTAGGAGAGGGTGGAAGATCAGGGCCCACTTCGGCCAGTCGCACTAAAGCCGAAATAGCCTAATGGCACTTGGATAGCTCCATTGGTTTAACGCAGCTATGGAAGTGACACTAGGCGATCTCAGAGTGCTAGTGCGCTGACCGAACTGGGCCCAGGATAGTATGGCGGTAAAAACGGTAATCAGAGCCGGTCCATGAGGCCCAGCAGCAATCGCGACACTGACATGCTTCAAATGTAAAGGA
This sequence comes from Lepas anatifera, assembly GCA_034440635.1. Lineage (NCBI taxonomy): Eukaryota > Metazoa > Arthropoda > Thecostraca > Lepadidae > Lepas > Lepas anatifera. The sequence continues at coordinate 357,497 of JAOTON010001533.1, read as the reverse complement.
GCAATTGCATTCTAGATTACGAAGATTAATTTTTCACCATTTAGGTAAGACACAGACATTGTGCCGTTTTCCCGTCGATATATGTATTTTCCCATATTTTGCTTGTTTCCTTGGTTCTAATATTCAACCCCAACCATTTAAATATGTTCATGCATGTTTTGGGATTTTTATTCGTTCTTGCATGGAGTTTGACGACGCTCCCACGTCAAGGGTACATATATGACATTGGAAGGAGTGGATAAGAGAGCTAGGATTTGGCTAACGCAGGTCACCAAACCCTGATCTGGGTCAGCTTCAGCCCGCAACCCTTGGAAAACCTAACGGCGAGAGCGCGGGCTGACTGACAGCGCTGTCGGACTATGGAGACTAGACTTGTTGTCACTTGAAACCTGCTGGAAAGGACACTGATGATCGCTTCAACTTGTCTTAGCACCGCCATCGATGAAATTAGTCTAGGGCAGCAGTAAAGAAAGAGGGCATTGGTCCGTGTAACTTTCCAATAGTTCTAAACGATTCTAAGCATATATTCAAATTCGTCGGTGTTATCACACGAATTGCTGTGGCGGAGGTTAAAGAAGAAGCCTAGACAAAATCATAACATGCCGATATGTTCGGCAGAGCACAAAGCAAGCAGTAACGAACAATATTAGTCAAGTCTGGGACAGATATATACACCAACAGGACAGTAGATCACACATAATCCAGCAGAATGGATTGCCGACTATACAAAGCGGAGTGTAACGACCACTAGCCAATAAGCGCCACATGATCACAAGTATGCGAACAGACCTTCCGTGGTCATCGGCCAAACCCGATGGATACATGAAGAGTCGCCAGAGGCAGATACTCCTTTGCGTAGCCTTTGAACAGGCCAACAAGTTCCCAAAATGTTTCCCCGAGACCCGCTCACGAGTTAGCTAAAGTATAAGCTGCAATTTCAAAATGAATGCAATGAATGGAAACGAGAGATTCGGATTTTCAATAGTTCAATAATATATTTGTTAACACGCGCAGTGGAGAGGATCCTAAAGTGCTTCCCACCTATTTTTCCGGGATGGCCGGAGAACCCTTCGCAGCCGGAAACACCTGAGAGCGGAAAATGGAAAAGGAAACATGAGAACATGGGAACGGAAACCTGGCTTCCTTTGGGAGAATTCACGAGTGCGTCCATTGCTGAATGAGTTTTGAAAATCAGGGAATACTTTTTTACTTATAGGCTTTCAAAGTCAGACCTACATTTTGAGACCGTCGCAATCGCTCGGTCGCACCAGTTAACCTGCAATGTAGACCGGGTGGTGACGTACTAACGCCACATAACCAGAATTTTATGTCAAAATCAACTCACATGAGGTCAAAGTCAAAGGTCAGAGGTCAAGGTCATTGGTCCGAGTGTTTCGGTCAAATGTTATTACTCAGTATGACGCATGTTATGCTATAACTACATAGTTATATGCTATATCTTCCAAGTCCGGACCTCGCACACCGTCGCAATCGTCGGCGGCTATCTCTGTACTTGCACACTGCCGCAGTCGTCGGTGGCTTGTACGCGGACTTCGCACACTGCCGCAGTTGTCGGTGGGCTTGTACACCGACTTTGCACACTGTCGCAGTTGTCAGTGGGGTGTACCCGGACTTAACACACTGCTGCAATCATCGGTAGCATCTCTCCGTACTTCGCACACTGTCGCAGTTGTCGGTGGTTTGTATCTGAACTTCGCACACTGCTGCAATCATTGGTAGCATATCTCCGGATTTCGCATATTTTCGCGGTAGTCGGTGGATTGTATGTGGACTTCGCACACTGCATCAATCATTGGTAGCTTGTATCTGGACTTCGCACACTGCTGCAATCATTGGTAGCTTGTATCTGGACTTCGCACACTGCTGCAATCATTGGTAGCTTGTATCTGGACTTCGCACACTGCTGCAATCATTGGTAGCTTGTATCTGGACTTCGCACACTGCTGCAATCATTGGTAGCTTGTCTCCTGAGTTCGCACACCGTCACAGTTGTCGATGACCTGCATGCAGACTTCGCACACCATCGCACTTGTCTGTGGCCTGTATCTGGACTTCGCACACAGCTACAATCATTGGTAGCGCATCTCTGAACTTCGCACACCGTCGCCGTCGTCGGTGGCTTGTATCCGGGCCGTCGGTTTCGGCGGGACCGACAAGCGTGTGAGTGAGTGAGGGGCCAGGGCGACAGACTCCACTGACGAGGCCCACCTGGGACCCGGAGTGGGCGCGGGGACTTCGCGTCGCGGCGACACACTCCAACTGGGCCCGGGCCCGGTTTGTTTGTCTTGGCCGGCGACGGTGTTGTGCACCGATCTGTGTCGAGATTGGACAAATACACGGACGCTGTTTCGCCCCGGTGTCTGCTCTGGTAGAAACTGGTGTTCAGCGGGTAATTAGCGTAATCCTCTGCACGCTGGGTGTATCCGAAATTTGGGTTGTTCAATAAGCAGAATTGACCACGTTTCTTAAGTTACGATTGACCCTCATCCCGGTGGGAGGAGGGGGGTGTTTAAACTCCCCCTCGAGTTTTTCCGGCGGTACGAAAAAGCGGCGAGCGAAGCGCCGCCATACTCGGCCCATCTTATCTTTGATCGATTCCGCAATTTTCCTCAAAATTTTTAAGTTGGGTCATCTCAGGTCAGGTCACCAGTGCAGGTCAAGTGACCTCACCTCCAAAAATGTTTAAGGTGGCATAAGTAAAATAATGTGAATCTATCAAATTGAAAGATTCACCACATAGTGGGCCCACCAAGTACTGCAACATATATTCCGGGATTTTTCATATCCATGACCTAAAGCCTGGTATGGATCATGACTTCTCCATTGGAAATGCATTGAGAAAGCATGAATTGGGCTGTATTTGTGTAGATTAACACGCGCCTTGGCGGGGGTCTGAGCCACCTTTGCTTTGACGGGGGTGGCGGCTGCCTGCCACCTAAGATCTCGAGAACCACGCCAGGTAGCGAAAAGCGGTAAACGGTGTTGGGTAGCCCATCCACTTTTCCATCGAAAATATTTGAATCATTTTTTGGCAGGTTACATTTAAGGTCACTGGAGGTCAAAACATGCCGTAATAGGGATAACATGTAAATTAAGTTTTTTGGCCATTACATCTGAACAAATAAAGATAGAGCAAAACGACTTGAAACTATATGAATCCTCGCAGCAAACCGAATCGAATGATATATAATTTGGCCCTGCTAGGTCAAATCAAGGATTTGACCTGACCTGAGGTTAGGTCAGAGTCAAGTTAGATAAAATGCCTATCATTAAAACTGCAGAGACAAGACGAATCTAATGCAGTTAAAATAAACGTTCTATCACCATCCGTTACTAAGTTATTTAGTAAAAATCTTCTTTCCCATTTATTTCCAATGAAGAGGGCATGGCTTGTACCTGACCTTATGTCATCAATATCAAAAATACCGGAACATATCATAGAGGACTCGGTGAGCCCATTATGTGATATGAGTTTCAATCGGATAAGTTCACCCTCTTCCGACGTATGCTATCTTAAACTTGTTTGAGGTCAGGTCACTTGACTTGTACTGGTGACCTGACCTGAGATGACCTGACCTTAGAATTTAAAAAATAAGTTGTAAAAATGATTAGAAAAAGGCATACCAAGTAAAGCGGCGCTACGTGCCACCGTTTTTATACCATCTCCGAAAAACCCGAGGGGGGCGGGTACCCCCGTCAATGCGCGTGTTAAGCTGATAATACCTTCATATTCTCGAAATCGTAGTATCCTAGGCACCTTTTTAGGTCTAAGCTGTAATTTTTGACCTGTGACCTCTGAGAGGTCATCCTGGTCACTGAAGCAGATGGGTCAATAACTTTGCAGAAAATGATGATAAAGCTGTTATTTTGATATAATTGCGTTTAGACTGTTATTTCGAGTCGATTAAAGTATATATTGACCATGCTAAATCAGATATTGACCTTGATCTGACCTCAGGTTGGGTCACTTTTGTGTTTTGACCTAGTATAATCATATTGTACACCATTCCAGGGGCGTAGCCAAGGGGGGGGCGGCAGGGACAGCCGACCTCCCCCTGAGGGTCCGAAGGGCCCCCCTGAGGACATGAGCTGCGCGAAGCGTGGCTCGCCCGCACTATGCTCTGTAGCCAAATTTGGCATTATATACCAGACAGGGCCCTCTTAAGCCCTCTTCAGCACTCTGTTATGTAACAAGCAGGGGCCCTTTTTACCCATCAGGGCCCTTTTGGCGCTGTCGCAAGGGCCCTTTTCGGGGCGCCGTCCCTCCCTGAGCGAAATCCTGGCTACGCCCTTGCATCACTCAATTTCTCGTAACAAGAGGAAGCAAATGGTGCCTAAGAATGATTCTATCTCAACGCTGTCATGCACTAGAGCCCCGAAACTTTTCTTTAACATGCCACATTTGACCTGTCATGACCTCAATATTGACCTGAGCCAAAAGGTGATAAATGTAGCATGGTCGTAAATGTGTATGAGCTATCCACCAGCGTACACGTTTTTCGCTATCCCGTATAGGAGCCGAGTTCGAGGGGGTTGTTTGAACATCCCCACCATGGCGAATGTGGCTCGGAGTCTCACCAGGGAGGGTGTTAATAGGGGTCATTGCACAAGCTTGCCAGAGTTACCTTGCCACGCTGTCCTTTCAAATCATGTAAAAAATGGTCAAAACCAGGTAGATTGCTGTTATACTCAATCTAACAGTAAATAATATACAGTATTTGAAAACACAAGAGGCTTCTGAAATAATGCCCGTTTTTTGCTGCGTATAGCTTTCTCCGAACATACATTATGCTATTTTAACCAGGATCTTTGTAACATAAACCGAAGTATAAAAACACCAGATAATACACTCGGGATGACACCTTCCAAACGCTAGGCTCCGCAGACGGTTTGGACAAACGTATATACAAGTGTCAGATCCCTTACGCCAGTGCGACTGATTTGTCACGAAAACGGTCAGCCAAGATAGTGGACGTGGACCAAATATCTTCAGAGCACTTTAGCTGATGCCTTTCACCGCTCTTCACTGCATCTCTCAAAGCATGGAGATGATGATCTATTGTTAGATGTGTTAAAACACATGTTCTTAAATGAGGCTTCTGCCAGCGTTAGAGAGAGAGAGAGAGAGAGAGAGAGAGAGAGAGAGAAGAGAGAGTCGATGGAAACGATCCAGAACGGTGGCCGTTGCGATCAGACTGCCGCTCGGCAAACTCAGTGCTAAGTGCCGACTGCAATTGGGACCACAGGTCGAGCTTCAGAGCTTCAGACGCGACTCAGCTGAGGTTGGCTTTTGTTGGGGCCCGATCATCGACACTTTGGGAGCTGGGGTATTAGCCGCTCTAGTTCTGGGAAACAACATTTCCTTATACCTGATCTTTTGCAAGCAAATGCTCGCAATATAACGTAATAACCCGAACAGTAAAGAAGAAGAAAAAAGAAGAGCAGAGAAGATGACACTGCACTACGCAATATCTCCAGTGTCCAGCTTATGTTCATAATCCAATTCCTTTGCATCTATTATTACCGAGCTGGCGTGCGGCACCCGCGAGGTCTCTCCCTTCATATGGATGCAATTTTACATATGAGCGACAAGACCCGACCAAGCCCGGTCCCACCCGACCGTTACGCTAATGCAAAGCTTATATCAACAAAAGTATGCACCATACCTTGACGGCATACTCAGCGTCCGATACCCTGACCAATTCAACTAGAGAATGAACACGAGCGAGCTGGGCAGGGTGCCAGCAAAGCTTGTGGTACGTGCAAAAGCAGACGCGTGTCAAATGATCAATTCCTGTTACATATTACGCCATTTCTTGTCTCTGGCTCATCTAAACAGACCCAAACATGGTGCGCCGGGGGCACCCATGGCAGTGAGTTGAGTGGCGAAGAGCGCGCCGGTACGCAGTGGAGCTGGTGCCCACCTCTATTTTTACAGATAGTAAACAGCGATGCGCAGCGGCGCCGTGCTTGCTATACCTGTTACTAATCCCAGTCTTAATGACTCATGCTTTAACGTCTTAATGACTCCAGTGTGACTCTTAATGATTGCACCTAACCATCTGCTCGGTCTGAGCAATCAGGTCTAATGAAAGCTGCCCCGGTAGCTCGGTTGGTAGAGCGTTGGGCTCCGGCCCGCTGCTCAGAAGCATGCAGTGGCAGTGCATGTCCAGGCTTGGGATCGGTTCCCCTGAGACGCTCCGGCGCTCAATAGTTTACCCGACGTACAGGTCGGCTGGCAACTGACTGGTGAGAGGATGACCTGAGCGGGGAGGCCGTCCCTGTGCTTTGTGGGACGTTAAACTTTGGCTTCTAAATTAACCCTCCATTGAGGGAGTTGCTCGTTCGGGTGGTGGGGTCGGGCTCTCCGTGACAAGTCCCTTGATGACTTTAGTGAGACTCCGACTCCAGCAGCCTTACCAGGAACAACTTGAACAAAATTTATAAAAAAATGTGGCTGCTGCAAAGGGTGTGCCTCAAGATGTAGCTGCAAGAAAGCTGGGCTTCCATGTGTAGCTACATGAAGTGAGGCATGGGAGGTGCGAGCGGCTACAACGGCGAATCGGCCTCATGCCGCGAGCACTTTTTGTTTTTAAAGACACGTACATAAAAAATATTCGTAAGAGGGGTGTGTATAGCCACCATTAGATATATCATAGCTACTGCTAAAATTTGTCATGAATGAAATCAGTTTAATCGCTCTATCAACAAAACTGTTACCGTAGGTGGATCCAGGGGACAGAGGGAGGAGCACTCCCTTCAATCGACTCTCAGCGAAATTGTCGAGGCGCCCACCGAAAGGTTAATGGCGACCCTGAAATTTCGCTACCCACTCCCTCTACCTCATCCCAGTATCGGCGCCCCCACGATAGGATTCGGCATCCTGATAGGTTTTGCGGTCCAAAAATGGCGCCCCCTGTTGTGGATGGCGCCCCTGACCAATAGTCTCCGTCCTCCTGAAAGAAATCCTAGATCCGCTCATGACTGTTACAACGTTCTAAATATTGCATAAATTTGGAAACAATTTCCACTAATAAACTGAGGAAATTGCGCAGATCACTCAACATAAGTACTTGAAAGACGACAAAGGGCGCCACGTGCCGTTCCTGCGCAGTGCTATCCACTTACTGCGATGAAACCGGTGAGATTTCAATTCAACATATATGTTTTTGTCTAAAAAGCATACTTGGTCAAGCTCTAACAACAAATTCATAACTCGGCCAAAACCAGTCTTAGTTCTCCATCCTTCTACCTGGTATTGTTTTGCTGCTTTTGACATTTGTAGGCTCAGGTCATGTCAGGTCAAGTCACCAGTCCAGGTCAAATGACCTAGCCTAGAAAATATTTAGAGTTGCAGCAACAAGGGCAAGCACAACCCATCGGTGTGAGAATTACATCGCCTAATAAGGCCATCGATCGAGTGTGCGTAACTTACAGTAACGGGGCTTTTCATATCAATGAGCTAGGGTCGGGTCAGGGCCATTCCCTCTCTACTGGAAATATGAGGGAATTGGCACAAGCCCGATAAAATATAGGAGAATAATCATAGCGCGTCTATTTTGACGTCATCGTGTTGGATTGTTTTTCTAAATTTTACTCATTATCTTCAATTGGCCTTATTTTTATTGGCGATGATGTGCTTTATGGGCTGGCCGGTGTTGTGCAGCGAAACTTCGCAGCAGTGAAGAACACATCACATACTCACCGTCACCGGCTGCGAACATTTCATTTGAGCCAAAAATTCAATAGTGCGTGATATGGCCTGGGTGACCACGAGACCACCAAAACCAGCAAATTCGGTCACGGTCAGTTTGAGCTGCCAAAAATTGCGGAATCTCTTTCAAAACGAAAATTTTCCAAAGTGAAAGAACGCTCAGACCCACCCCAGGTCGGTGTAAGGCCTAACGAAATCAATTGAGGTCATTAATCCCAGATGAATTTAATAATTAATGTGACGGTTTCACATTCCTGTTGACGGGAAGTTTTACCAAGAGATGCTTCTGAGCCCAAAAAACTAATTAAAACTTGGGCAGCGTAGCCTTTTTCCCACAGGCTTATTATGGTGGAGTGCTATTCCCCTGAGGCTAGGTCAACGGCATCGTAAACCTAGTGTTGTCCCAATTGTGACGCAGGAAGTCAAACACAACATAAATTTCAAAGTCTAAATGCTATGAGATAAAATACAAATACTAAACTACGACGTCTAATTTTTATCGTTTCTAAATGTAGTGTACGTGAAATCATATATAAACACTATATAATCAGTCTTGGATGAATCGACCACGCCAGTTGCTGTCAGTCACTGGTACGCTTTCATTTGGCATATTTTTGAAGGTGAAGTGGCTTACGCTTACTTCAAGGTCTGCTCATGTCTGACACAAAATTGACATTTTTGATGAGTATTCAGGGACGTGGTAGAAAAACGCACCACAAGTCTGCCTGGGACGGAGAACATGTGAATTATGATGGGACAGGGTGATGCACAATGTTCTGGACACTGTTCGGGATCCGACGGGGTGGTATTGCCTTCTTAAAAATGCCGCGTCCCAGAGGAATTTGATCGGGACAGGACAGCTTATTGTCGGACAGAATGGGTTAGTATAATGTGAGACTTATCGACCCCTTGAAGACTTATCGACGCTCCAACTACCAAGGTCTTATGGCGTCGCTAGCTCTTTCCTGCTGGGAGGGTTTCTGGGAAGTCAAATTGCCCCTTGCTCAGGGAATCCACCGGGCTTTGAACCCGGGTCAGCCGTGTGGAAAGTGACAGTGCTGACCACTACACTCTCGAACCCCGCGGACAGAGCGTGAGGCAGCCGATTTGAGTCAAGCGTATATGGATTCAAATTGCTGGCGGTCCCATGTTGTCTTCTATTTTATGTTCCGCTAAGTAGCATTGCCTCTAGAAAACTGAAACAAGGTTCTCTAAACATACCCATTTTGATTCCGGAAAATTTCCAGTAAATCGCTGAAAATACTACAACTGTAAAAGGCATACAAGGCACACTTTAATCCGACACTGTCGTACAAATTTTCCGAATGTTACTCAGTACATTTCTTGCTCATCTATTTTTTTGCCGGCATTACGTATTAAATTACGCATACGTAATAATAGCGTAAATTATCGACAAGTTGCATGGATTCAATTTTTGCGGTTTCTTTTTATCTGATTTTCTTTCAACGAGGAGTCGACGACACAGGCCACAGCTGCTCAGTACAGCCACGCCCTGTGCGGTGTGTTTGCTCTTGGACCAGGAATGTTTCGTCTGCCTGCCTCCTTCCGCCACAGTCCTTCAAAGCGAAGAGCGGACATGCGCGAACTGTCACCAAATAGTAAGCTTGAACTGTTTTTTAATTCCTCCAGTCTCCATGATGGACTGTCTCCTATATCTTTTGCCACTTAGATTACCAATGCGAAGCCATTATGATAATAAATCACCGAAGATACTCCGGCAAAACACTTTGACAAAGGAGCCTTGGCAGCCCCTACAGCGTAGCTGCAGTACTGTCCCCAGGCTAACTGTTGCCCTGGCGGATTTCGCTAGGTACCAGCTGTTACTACTGCGCCGCCCTGGCGCTGCCAGCCCTATCCAGTTACACTATGCATATATCCAGTGTGCACGTGCCCGTTATATGAGACATTTGATTGGCGTTTGCGGGCGCTCCACTCCCGGAGGGAGTTCAGTCCGCAAGTCCACTAGCTGATCCGTTGGATAGTGGCGAAAGGACGGACGGACTTACAGACTCAGAGGGGCCTCTTTTTCTCCGAAACTCGTTAGCACCACCCGTGGCTGATGACACCATTGACAAGAGCTGAAAATGAGACCAAGCAAAGCAGCTAGGATAGACCACACGGTCACGCGCCGGTCAGTGCCCCTTCCGTCAGCCTCCCTGGCCTCGCCCCTGCATATTTATAAACGTTACACGACGGAATGGCGAGTGGTGCCGCAGACGCAGCGGCCAGCGTCCAGACCTCAGCTCCACAGTGTCTGGATTCAGTTTCTGAAATTCTGGGATCTCGCCGCCTCGGCAGCACGCAGATTTCCCTGGATACCAAGCCGCAGATATCGTTGTTTGCTAACGATCAGCGGCCAGTGAGACGTTTCAAAATTGCTCCGATTTGCAACCAGTTTCAAACATCAGCTGTCAACCGTTTTGTTTGTTTTAGCAATGAAACGGGAAAGAACCTCCTCCAATTCCAACCCTCACGAAAAAACACTAAAATCTCAGCATTCCACGAACGTGTTTTTGTCTCTGAAACTACAGAATAGAATCCTCAACACTCACATGTAGGCACACAACTGCAAACAAAGCCTACGGGAACTGACCAGTGCACCATCAGCTTTCAACTCACGAGTATCACTTTCCAGGAATTTAATAAAGTGACTCGATTGTGACCACCTGAGTCCACCCAGCGCTACAGCTGTGTGTCCGGCGCTGCCTTCTGATGCAAAGGAAGCCCTGAGGGTCACTGACCCGGCATTGTGTCAACAGCTGCGGAGCACAATGCAAACAGCAATTCTTAAGACGTGGCTAGAATTTTCGCTGAAAACATTTCTATGAACTCTTGTAGAAATCTCTTTGTAGTGAAAAAACAGCTTTCGTCACCGTATATATTGCGTTCGGTTTCTGAAACGAACAATATTATTTAAATGCTTAAGCAAGGCACGTCTCCGTCTTACAGTGAGTAATTTCTAGAAGTTTGGCCAGATAATAACTTTGCCTGCGCATAGAATATGAGGGGAGCGTAATTTAGCTGTTGGCTAATAAAAACTTGTTTGTTAGCCAAAGCGGGTCTTACAGGAGAACAAGTTTGTTTAATGACAAACCTATTTCATAAAAGCCATCCCTTTATTGTGAGGCGAGGTGAATGACAACTTTTTTCTTCAAAAGTTTAATTTTACGCATAGCCTGTTTCTAACATTAGCCGCCTTCTGGAGAGCTCTATTTATAAGATTTTTACATGATTTTTTCATTGAATGAACTGCTAATATTCGCACCAAGGTAGATTTTTTCTCGGCGTTTACCGACGCACAAGCTATGAGTTTATATCGTGTCGAGAGCCAGGGTAACTGACTAGGCTGGGGCAGAGCACGGCGCCTAATTCTGACTCGGGGGGGGGCTCGATCCCGCGACCCTGTTCTCACCGCAACCATCAATAGCCAAGTTGAACGCGTGCGCCACCCGTCTGCACCATCTGGACCCAACAGTGCAGTATTGTACTATGCAAATTTGAAGACAAATTGAGTTGTACCTGAGTTTACCGCATGAAGGTTTTACAGCAGGATGGTCCGTCAGACCAGTGGGGACATACCATCTATATGTGTGCGCATACCAGGGGCGTCATCATCAGGAAGGGGAAGGACCGCCTTCCACTTTTTCTAAACGGCCGTTTTGTCGAGGAAAGGTTTTAAACAGTAAAAACCAGCCGAAGAGAAAACGCAAATCATTCAGAACCTTATGCACAATACACATTTGGAGAATTCGTTTCTAAGTTTTGAGATGGTATCGCCACCTGAACAACGGTAAAAGCTCCCCTGATTGTAGGACTTAGTTTAACCCGCACTCTACCGGGGCTCCGGCACCACCTTCGCTCCACCGGGGAGCCATTGATGGCTTCCCTCTACCTCCAAAAATATGAGTGTCACCCCACCGACCACGCTAGCAGACCACCCGGGACCAGTGCCTGCTACCCAACTGACCACTCAGGAGACCGCTCGGTTCCAGTGCCTGACAATCCACCGACCACTATAGAAGACCGCCCGGTTCCAGTGCCTGCTACCCAACTGACCACTCTAGCAGACCGCCCCGTTCCAGTGTCTGTCAGTGCACCGACCACTCTGGCAGACCGCCCGGTTCCAGTGCCTGTCAGTGCACCGACCACTCTAGCAGACTGTCCGGTTCCAGTGCCTGTCAGTGCACCGACCACTCTGGCAGACCGCCCGGTACTAGTGCCTGCTACCCCACCAGCCACTCCAGCAGAGCGGTCGGTTCCAGTGCCTGCTACCCTACCAGCCACTCTAGCAGACCGCCCGGGACCAGTGCCTGCTACCCTACCAGCCACTCCAGCAGAGCGGTCGGCTCCAGCATCTATGAGCCCCTCTAGGACGGTGATCTGTCGCCATGGCGTATCACCGAGATGGACGCGCCCAACCAGCCAGCAGCGCAGACTGTCCGCAAGATAACCTACAAAGACAGGGTTTCCAGCTACAGGGAATCGTGTTGCCAGCGTCACCCGTGGGTCTACTACTGTCTCGTGCGCAAAGTCGTGATGCACTTCCACTGTATCAAATTGAAAAGATCATTACGAGTGTGGTTCTCAGACAGACAACATTCCAGCTGTTTATCCGGCTGTTGTCCGACCCATGAGGTGATGAAGACGACAGAGAAGTCAGCCCAGGACCAGGCACGATCCAGCCTGAAGTTCATCATCACCTCGGTTCAGTGTCTCCCTCGGCTAAGTATGGCGTATCGCGGTCATAACGGTGATGGTGGAGACTTCAAAGAGCTTCGGTATTTACGCGCCCAGGACTCGCCAGAGTTGCAGGTGTGGTTGAAAAAGGAAAATGCACGCACCACAACATTCAAAGCAAGCTTATAAGACCTATCAGCAATCGGGTTTTGCGTTCCATCCTCAGCTCAGCCATCTGCACTGGCCATCGGCATGATGAAGAGCCCATCTGCTTCTTCTCAGGAATTGTAGATGGGAGGAAGGGTATCAGTGGTCTCGAAGAGGAGTCATCTGCAGCGGAACATTAAAAATTTCAGCCTAGGTCAGTGACAGTTAGCCATAACTGAGATCATCCTAGCTCTCGTACGCCCCCAAGTGGGGCTTTACCTTAGCCTGTTGGTTTTTTAGATCAGCCAACCATCCAGTACGCATTATTAGCACACCTCCTTCCACTGCGGGCGTCAAAGGGTAATCGGTTTTGAGTAATACTTTATTCAGCTTATATTTTTAAGTCTTTTTCGCGTGGTCTTATAGACGGGTTTTATACTCCTTCTGGATGCCTTAGTTGCCTTTTTGTGCCGATTCAATTTCATAAAACTCCAGTTCCAGGAAATTTAATTTATTTTTAGCCCATGCTGACTGTCTTATTTCTTTATGGCCCAATACCATTTATTGAGCTTTAGCATGGCGTCCTACCCTCAAAAACCTTCTTTAACATCACATACCAGCGTGCTGCCAGAAAAGAGTGAAACTGGAGGAGCTAAATGTAAGTGGCAGCAAAACATTATACAAGCATTACAAGCAATACGCAGCAAACAAGTGCAAACATTACAATGCATTGCAGTTGTGTGAAAGTGCACTTACAGGCAGGAGATATCGATGCTCAAATATACTGCGTTGATGCTACGATTTACTAAAATGGAGAATATGCAAATTGCCTGACCATTTATTTGTATTCACTCTCCACCTGCCGTATTTTCATCACGGCACGGCAGTTTTGAACTCAGTGCGAGTCGCCTGTCCTGCACCCTGTGTGTGCTGTAAGCTCAGTACGAGTCGCCTGAACAGTAGCCTGTGTGTGTTGTGAACTCAGTATGAGTTGTCTGTCCGGCAGCCTGTGTGTGCTGTAAGCTCAGTAGGAGTCGCCTGAACAGTAGCCTGTGTGTGCTGTGAACTCAGTACGAGTCGCCTGTCCTGCAGCCTGTGTGTGCTGTGAACTCAGTGCGAGTCGCCTGTCCTGCACCCTGTGTGTGCTGTAAGCTCAGTACGAGTCGCCTGAACAGTAGCCTGTGTGTGTTGTGAACTCAGTACGAGTCGCCTGTCCTGCAGCCTGTGTGTGCTGTGAACTCAGTGCGAGTCGCCTGTCCTGCACCCTGTGTGTGCTGTAAGCTCAGTACGAGTCGCCTGAACAGTAGCCTGTGTGTGTTGTGAACTCAGTATGAGTCGCCTGTCCTGCAGCCTGTGTGTGCTGTGAACTCAGTACGAGTCGCCTGTCCTGCAGCCTGTGTGTGCTGTAATCTCAGTACGAGTCGCCTGTCCTGCAGCCTGTGTGTGCTGTGAACTCAGTACGAGTCGCCTGTCCTGAAGCCTGTGTGTGCTGTGAACTCAGTACGAGTCGCCTGTCCTGCAGCCTGTGTGTGCTGTAATCTCAGTATGAGTCGCCTGTCCTGCAGCCTGTGTGTGCTGTGAACTCAGTACGAGTCGCCTGTCCTGCAGCCTGTGTGTGCTGTGAACTCAGTACGAGTCGCCTGTCCTGCAGCCTGTGTGTGCTGTGAACTCAGTACGAGTCGCCTGTCCTGAAGCCTGTGTGTGCTGTGAACTCAGTACGAGTCGCCTGTCCTGCAGCCTGTGTGTGCTGTGAACTCAGTACGAGTCGCCTGTCCGGCAGCCTGTGTGTGCTATGAACTCAGTAGGACTCGCCTGTCCTGCAGCCTGTGTGTGCTGTAAACTCAGTGCGAGTCGCCTGTCCTGCAGCCTGTGTGTGCTGTGAACTCAGTACGAGTCGCCTGTCCTGCAGCCTGTGTGTGCTGTGAACTCAGTACGAGTCGCCTGTCCTGCAGCCTGTGTGTGCTGTGAACTCAGTACGAGTCGCCTGTCCTGCAGCCTGTGTGTGCTGTGAACTCAGTACGAGTCGCCTGTCCGGCAGCCTGTGTGTGCTGTGAACTCAGTAGGACTCGCCTGTCCTGCAGCCTGTGTGTGCTGTAAACTCAGTGCGAGTCGCCTGTCCTGCAGCCTGTGTGTGCTGTAAACTCAGTGCGAGTCGCCTGTCCTGCAGCCTGTGTGTGTTGTAAACTCAGTACGAGTCGCCTGTCCTGCAGCCTGTGTGTGCTGTGAACTCAGTGCGAGTCGCCTGTCCTACAGCCTGTGTGTGCTGTAAACTCAGTAGGAGTCGCCTGTCCTACAGCCTGTGTGTGCTGTGAACTCAGTAGGAGTCGCCTGTCCTACAGCCTGTGTGTGCTGTAAACTCAGTGCGAGTCGCCTGTCCTACAGCCTGTGTGTGCTGTGAACTCAGTAGGAGTCGCCTGTCCTACAGCCTGTGTGTGTTGTGAACTCAGTAGGAGTCGCCTGTCCTACAGCCTGTGTGTGCTGTAAACTCAGTACGAGTCGCCTGTCCTGTAGCCTGTGTGTGCTGTGAACTCAGTAGGAGTCGCCTGTCCTACAGCCTGTGTGTGTTGTGAACTCAGTAGGAGTCGCCTGTCCTACAGCCTGTGTGTGCTGTGAACTCAGTAGGAGTCGCCTGTCCAGCATCCTGTGTGTGCTGTAATCTCCGTAAAAGTTGTCTGTCCGGCAGCCTGTGTGTGTTCCGTGTTTAGAACATGCTGCGTGTCTGACGCTAGCCCATGCCTCATCGCGCCAGACCCGTGCCTGGTGAAGTGCGATAGCCACCAGTGACGTAGTAAACCGTGACATGGGGACTGGCAAACCATGCAGGGGGGAGCTAACAAGCAATTCAGAAGGGCTCAGAGTCGCACAGGCTTCCAGCAGTGCATCATGGGAAAGAAGATCACTATTTTATTTGGTTCATATCCAAGTTTTTCCCGACAAATTGGGTATGGTCTGTTTGTAGCCCACAATTATGAATCCCAAATCCAGTCCATATTGAAAAACACTGTTGCAGATTTAGCCCGAGCAGTGTAAAAATATGTTCCTCAGTATCCGTTCCAAATGGTCTGAAATGCTTCCTAACAGATATGAATACATAGGAAGTGCTGGAGTGACTATATGCATGTTTTGCATTGAAAAACAAAGTACTCATATGGCGCATGCGTTTTAATATCGGCACGCCATTTCATTCCGTAAATCCTAATGATGTTTTTTAAGTTCCTCTTCCCGCTCAAAACTCACAGTCAAAACATCAGCCCATTATAAAAGAGGAAATGAGCACAAAAATACAGATTTACAAAAACACAAGCAAACACACTACGAAGAGAAAACAATTGTGGCAGAGTGAAGTACTCGTAAAAACAAGAAAATGAATAATCAATCACTCAGAGGATAGCACTGAGCTTACGAGCTGAAAATACCAAGGTTACCTATCAATTCATTTCGGGGACAGGAGAACAAAGAGCTTACTAGACTAACTTGCACCGCTTCTTAGTGCTAAAATTCAAAACGCACACTGCGTTCCCTGTTTTCGGACCGACCACGACCCGGCCCGGTCATAGCAGGCCAATGCGCGTCCGAGGTGGGCCCCACCCAGCCAATCACAAAGCTGCCTAAAAACCACGTACAATGGTCCAAAATCCCCCATTGGCCGAAGGCTTCAAGCCACCAGCACCAGCCTGAGCGCCCTGAGCGAAAGCAGCGGATCAATATATTTGCATTGAGAAACAGATATAATCCATCATATATATATATATATATATATATATATATATATATACATATATTTGTATGCATAGACCCAAACGACGCCAACTATCTGGTTGACACAGTCCAATCCATCCACAGATTGAATATCCATTTGGGTATCCATTAATATATAATCCATGACCAGTGATGAGTCTAAACCTTTAGTTCTAGAGAAGGAGGGCGACAAGACCCAAAAATCGTGAAAACATAATGTTGTTTTATTGTAAAAATCTTGAGTTTGAGGAAAATTCAATTTTAGTTCCAGCCCCCTCCCTCCCCAAGAGATCGGTCAGTGTGCATGACACAATCCAGATTGCCTGCAGTG
Organism: Lepas anatifera; assembly: GCA_034440635.1. Classification (NCBI taxonomy): domain Eukaryota; kingdom Metazoa; phylum Arthropoda; class Thecostraca; family Lepadidae; genus Lepas; species Lepas anatifera. Next base: position 340,848 of record JAOTON010001533.1, on the reverse strand, counting down.
CAGCCCTGTAGTTCCCCGGCCGGCCGGCGCCGCGTGTACTGGCATGCGCCGCGTTCCTTTGACAGAACTCACTGTCCACGCCTGGGTAGAAATATTCCCCTCCTCATCCACCCCCCCCACAAGGGATCGTAACTCACTTTTCTGCCTTCCCAGTGACCTACCGCGAGTTACAGAGATCTGGGGCCAAAACGAACTCAAAAGTGTTTCCTCTCTTCTATTATTCTAGAATTATGGGGCTCTTTGTAAAATGATTCATATGGGAATACCATCACCCTGTTCAAGTTTTTGAGGAGCTGACAACTTAAACTTTTAGCCACAACATTTGAGCGCAGTTCACCCCCCATCTGCGTCCTTCTGTTTGGCATATATTTTGCTACTGCACAATGGCAAGGGATGGCGGAACAGCTGTTGCAGGGTCAAATAAAGTAATTATTCCCTTCAATTCAAAGTTTTAAACACGTATTTTAAATAACGATTATCAATATTTGAAACTATGTCACAAGAATGAGTATCTTACGCTAATGAACGGACATCATGGCCAGAACTATAATATGTGCACATAAGGAACGATTCATTTCATCGAATTAGGGACTTGTATCGAGTAATGAAATGACTTCACAGCCTGCATTGACATGACATTGGAACAACTGACCCTCCATTCCTTTACAATTAACCCATGGTGGGTGCCAGTGGTAACATATGCAGAGATGTTTCAAAAACTCAAACTACGGTACCCGGAACAGAGCGGAACATATCCAACAAGTTTTTGGTTTCTGGTAACCTGAAACATGAATGCATCGTGACAATATGCATTTTGTTTTACAACTAAAATTGTTAGTTCCGCAAACGAGCTTGTAAAAGGGCGTTGCAATTGAACCCGGTTTCTCCTGCATAACTTCCTCGTCACACTGACGTTGACGAAGTCACAACGTGCTCCAATTATTCCCTGGCTACCGAAATAATGTTTCGGCTGCCCATACGCTTGTGGTTTGAAGTACTCTTTTGCCGTGATGAGGACCTTTCATCCATCGAATTTCGATATGGTATTTGTGAGTGCACGTCCATCAGAAGTGTTTCCAATTTGAAATTCAAAACATGGCGAATAATATGCCTTTTAGTAAGTGAGGAGTTTGTCTTGGATGAAATTGGCATTATATTTTCAGCTCTCGGAATTAAGCTTTAATATATGACCATCATCATCCGCACTTGACCTTTCCTCAGAAAAATGCATGACATTTTATACATCAGAAAAAACTACGGACCACTCAACCCTGCAATAAGCACCAGGAGCGCAGTAGGCACGACATGGGCCGCGGCAAACGCCGTCTCCGCCGCCGACGCCGCCGTCCGAGTGGCGGTCAGTCATCTGAGCAGTCAGCGCGGGACCCGCCGATGTCCCTCGCTCCAGGTCCGGGCTGTTTATGCCACACAAACAAACTGATGCCGGCACCAGGCCCACCGCAGCCCCGCCGGCCGCCCCTTTTTATGCGCTGTCTCCTGCACTCACAGCAGTCGCGCTCTCAGCACCCATAGAGCGTTGGACACCAGCGTTTCTCCCACGCTGTACCTGCCACGCTGGGAATGGGGGTTCGACAGAGCTGTGATGTGGATTTTTCCCATCAGTACCGCTGTAATGCATGTAACCGGAGCTGGTACCAGGGTTCCACTCTCTACATTAGGACAGATTACTCATTTTGAGGTACTTTGATTTGTTCACGTGCAGAAATTTTATTAAGTTGCCTGGATAGAGGGTCATTGTCCGCAACAGTTGCAGCTTCGAAGCTTTGCAGGTCACAGTTTTTATTAACGGAGCCTTGGAGCTCAGTCTGTTTTTTTCTGTACCTTCTTCAAACACTGATTGCTCAACTCACGAATCAGTGATGAGCAGAGAAAAAGAGACAACAATTCCATTATCTCGAGAGATGAGAGCCCAACATGGGGTGCCCTAGAAATGTATAAAGCTTTCTGTTTGCCGTGAAGCGCCATGAATGACTTTTTAAAACCATGAATTCAATTGAACGGGATTCTGGCGTTAATATCATTGATTGATACCATGATTGGAGTAATTATATATACATATATATATATATATATATATATATATATATATATATATATATGTGTGTGTGTGTGTGTGTGTGTGTGTGTGTGTGTGTGTGTGTGTGTGTGTGTGTGTGTGTGTGTGTGTGTGTGTGTGTGTGTGTGTGTGTGTGTGTGTGTGTGTGTGTGTGTGTGTGTGTGTGTGTGTGTGTGTGTGTGTGTGTGTGTGTGTGTGTGTGTGTGTGTGTTGTACTATATTGTATCAATGCTGCACTAAATTTGCGTACATATTTTTGGGATGACCGTCCCGACCAGGGGTCGTGCATGATGCTCGTGATGCATGAGAACGCCTGAACTTGGCTTCAATGATTAGTACTTTGCCACGGATGCTAGCGAGCAAACTGGCTGCACCGGAGGAGGCGGATCGATACACACTTGCATTTTCACTTTATTGGTTAATTCGATCATGGGATTAAACCTGCGCAATTGGAAAAGAGTAACATCGAAGGATGTAAAACATTTGAAATAGGCATGTTTGTATCATTGTAAACCATTTTTTTAGATACGAGCTTCACTTTCTGGCTAAATTCCAAAAATCTGTGTTTAACTCAACATGCAACGCCCAGGTTGTACCTATATGACCAGTGCGCTAGAGTCAAGATTCCAAGAACCAGTTACAAGCCAGGTGACGCCAGTCTAGAACTAAGTCATGAATTTCCACGTGGAAGCAGCCGTGTTTCTGTTCTGTGCACACTTGAATGTTTGGTTTTAGGCCCTGAGCCAGAAATGAATACCACAATCATACTTTTACAGCTCACCAAGGAGAGCTGTTTCCCTCATTTTCGCCAGAATTAAAAATAAATTACCACAACCAGGTCAATCTCTTAAACAATTGCAGTGGGGGGTGCATTGCTACAGAAAACTTATGAGTTGTATATTTTAAATGAGTGAAAGAGAAATCTGTCAAAAAACTTCATTGCAACATGGGACTCGGAAAATATGCATTGATTTGGGTGGAAATTTCCGGCACACGGACTTACAGCAAGCCAGTTTACAGTGAACATATGTGCTGGGAGGCTTTTACTTTCTCCTGCATTCCAAAATCCTAACAGACATTCGAGAAAAGCATAAAGGGAAGAACACGATTCAAAAGAGACCTCCTTAAAACAAAACATTCTGAATTCATCTCAAGGTAATGAGAAAAACACGATCAAATCATAAAACAAAGAAAGTAGAGAATGAAACCTCGAACAAATATTTTCTGAATATCTATTCCTGGTCCTTCACGCTGTATGTATGTATGTACAGTTGATTTGCTATGTGATCCGCGTGGGACAATCGGGCTGCAAAACATGTTTGCCAGCATTGCTATACTTTGATCCGATAAATACACAGCAAAGTTTAGCTTAGCAAAGTCCCGTGTATTTATCAAATCTTTTACTGTTTAATACACGAAAGAGGATGCTCTAGTGAATCCAGAGGGAGCAATTTCCCTCAAAACCCCGATTTGCATCGATTTCCTGAAAAATATATGTTTTCACGATTTTGGGCCCGGTGCCTCCCCCTCCAGGCCATTGGTCTGGATCCAAAACTGAAAGGATGTAAGGAGCATTATTTGAATTGCTATTAGAGCACCCCAACGACAGTTACCTCCTTGAATCATCCGTTCCACTGGCTATGACAGATGTGATAAATGCAGGGTAGAAAAATCCGAATTTGGTTGAAACTTGCTGCCTGATAAACTATTTTTATGGTTGGTGCTTGAAAGCAACCCACCATCTATGGGTTGATCTCTGTCTCAGACAGAGTGCTTTGGATACATCTTGTGATTACTATTGGCACACTGAAGGCGACGGCTCATAATGACAGAAACCGTGTCATATAGCATACATAACGTGTACAGTATACCAGCATCCCTTTGTGCAAACATCCTGCAGTGCTGGAGTCTTTTGAGGATTTCTAGTCCTGCTACAAATCAACACAACAAGCTTGATCCAAAAGCTTTGTCGTTTCTACCCTTGCCTTTCGTCATAAAAGCGAGATCTTCTAATTAGGACGCTAACTGAAACATAATTGACGCGATTCCTTATCGGTGTGCTAGAGAAGTGAAACAAGGCGGTTTTAGCTCGATGGATATGTATATCTGGGGATACCACTGAATTTTTTAGGAGTTGGGAATATAGCACCTTCATGATGGGATTTGAACTTAGGCAGCCATCTAATAGGGCGTGTCGAGAACGACTCAACTTGGGAACGTGTCACAATGTTCACGCCCCACTGCGCGGATAGATTTTTCTTGTTTGGGCCTCTTTAAAAACGCACGTGCTAAACATGACGGTGACTGGTAACTGTAAATGGGTATAACTTTCTTAATGACTAGTTTGAAACGTGAGATATGTTTTGATATATTAAGACAAATTAGCGGAGATTGATAAAACTCGCTTTGAGTTTTAATAATAGCCTATTTTAGCTAAATCCATTTCATTTTTATTCGTATCTATTTATGTCACAAAAAAGAGGTCTAATCTAACACAAAGCTTTACAAGATCATGACGATACGCAGATATAGCGACTTTGACATCTTAAGCAAGGAAAAAAATATTTAAGTCCACACCCCTACATAGTACCACTCATTAAGGCCCAAGCAATAGCCCATCGCTACTCGAGACAGTCCAGCTACCTTTTTCATGGGCGTTGCCGTCCTACAAATATTTTTAAAACGAGTTTTTAAACATTTTGAACATTCCCAAAAGATTAGTCGTTAAAACATCGCCGATCGAAACAATTTATTGTAAGTTGCTTGATGTCTCGTTAGTATCCTTTCCTATCCTCGCACCAATGTTGTTCATTGTGGGAAATTTTGGCCTGAAAATCTGAATCTTCCAAAGAACTCTTTCTTTTGCTAGGATTTACTATTTTCAACGCTTGACATGACTTGTGACGTCACTCAATCCCCATTTCCATCACAGAGAATCCATTCCATCAAGAGAAGCATTTTACTGTGACAACGAGCTCTCTGCGCTCGCAGTTACAATCTTGTAATACGCTTTGCTTCACCTAACTCTTCAAAGCATACGATGAAATTGGTTTAGGCGGACTATCTGTTAGTAAATAAATATGCAAGCTTACACCATTCGGGTCATTATAGCTCAATTTCTGAACTTCATTCGTTGGCAATATGGAATTGGAATAGACAATAAGGAATCATATGGGTTGGCAACAGGAATTAGTATATATCTAGCACTCCGCACAAAAAATCGCGCTATAGACATTCTCTTGAAAAGCACTATGAATTATCTTTCACTGGCGAAATTGGCTCATCTCTGAATCCCATCTAATGCTTCAGAAGTTCCGCTCTGTCATTCTTCTGGATTCCACGCTGACTACGGCGCTATTTGAAAACCAATTTTGCATTCAGTTTGGATGCATGCGAGCTGACCCGAGGGGGCGAGCTTATTTGCTAAGGTCAACTTCAATACTGCCATCGCATTGTGTAGTAGCGTTGTGATTATAGTCATTGAATGAAAAATACATTTTTGGAACGACATGATTGCCTGGTAAATTCTATAGTGAGTTCAAATATCTAACGGAAATTAAATTTTCTTCGCTCTTTTCACAGATACTGTCAATTCAAGTGAATCGGCATTTGAATTCAAAGCTCGGTATAAAGTAGAGCTGATCCCACAGTGGAACAGCGGGACAGAGATGTACTATGATGAATGTTTTCTCGATTCAGGGCGGGGCAGGGGGTTCTGGAATTCTGAGATCTGGGTCTGAGTTAACACTGAAACGGTAATACACACCCTATGGAAGATCAGGGCTTCTAAAGCGAGTGTATCTAGTGCCCGTGTGCACAAAAAGAGGCTATCAAAAGCTATTCCTACCCAAGGGTAAAATTAATGCCTACAAAGACAAAGGGAATGAGTGTATGTTAAGGTGTTTTCAGAGAGTCTGTCGTTTTCTGCAGCTCAAGCTGCGATGCTGGTCTAAAATTATCGCCGCGAGATATTCCTCAGTCTATTCATGGGGCATTTCTCGAATATTTACTTCGTTTATCTGATTTGTCTCGCAGATCAGTTGTCCTTAGCCAAAACATTGTGCATATGGGTTTAAGTTGAGCATAACTCAATTCAAAATATTGTATTCAATATCCATACTTATCCTTACCCCAATTCCTTTTGTTGTGTTTACCGATGATATGATTCGGTTAAAACCTCATATTGAAAACATTCAAAACTAATGGCACCTCAACCTCGAAACCTTCCCCTTTACTCTTAGGTTTTCCCTAAACATAACCTGTTCTTGTGCATACATACATAAAAGGCTCTTACCACCGAAGCACCCTGGGATCTCGATCCATATTCATGAGCAGCAATGATACTCATATTTTATTCATCCAAGATAATATGTAATCAACGTATGCTTACCAACACCAATTTCTTGGACACAAATTTAAAGTAAATTAATCCGTCAATATGCATATTCAGTTTTTCTGAGAATATCAGTCTAACCATCCATAAATGAAGGCAAAAGTGAAAAAGTATATTTTCAAGAGCTTTAAGTTTTTTTCAGATAGCCATGAACGAAATAGTAATTCCTTGCAATACATAGTATATTGAGTGGAATCCTTATTTACATTTGTTTTGTATTTATGCAGTATATGTGAGTAACATGAGGATCCCACTTATAGCTCGTCATTTGATGAAACAATACATGAATATTTTCACGAGATGATGAACACGTAGTCACATACACAGCTACTACTGCAGATGCACCACATTTAAATAAGCATGCAAATCTTAAAAGAAAAACATGATGCTATAATACAGTAAAATTCTAAGACCAATGAGTGCTCTAAAAGGGATGATTCCTGATGACGGATCATCAGCCCTGATCACAGATATTCCTTAGCTATGCTAACTATGAAACCTAACTATAATACTTTAACTAGCAATAACCATTGACTCTATAAACTTCTACCTTAACTATAACCCTTAGCTAACTATGAAATCACAGACCCGACGGAGCCTCGCATGTTTCAACAGGTGGTTTAGATATCAGTGATAAATATCACTGAGTTATGGTTCATCATCTTTAATGGTTGTTTCAAAGTTATCATCGTATCAACTTACCCTTGTATCATAACGCCCTCCTCTCCCCTATTGAAAATTTCGTTCCTCTACCTATAAATACTACGGACATAAACAGAGCGGCACACAGGGAGGGGAAGGGGTAGAGCTAAAAAAGCTCTCGTGCGCACGGTACCAATAATCTAGGTCTGGACGTCTGTAACTCATCATGTTTGACACTCCTCATTAGGCAACACCCCTATGACGCATTAGGTGGCACACCTGCGTCTCTCCTTGCACCCGGATCCTCCGACTCTGTATTGGCGTGTCGACGTCGGACGCCGATACTTTTTCCCCTGGGCACGGCGGGGCGGTCGCGATCATGCCTTAGGGAAAACGGCCGTCGGCGCTACAACGGGGACTTCCGCGTGAACATCCGTCGAAATTACCTACACCAGAGTGTCATTACGCGGCAAGTGCGATATGATTTGCCGCGAAGAAATAGACACAAGGAGAGTGGATGAATAATATGATATGAATGTATGTATATGATGAATTGGAAAGTAAGGTGCGTTGCGACGCTTTTCGATTAAGTTAGTGCCCAGCTTATTTTATCGGAGAATATACCAGCGAAGTCAATGGACTTGATATCATCTTTTGGTAAAATCTAAACAAAACTGATGTTTTTGTGTCGGGGAAATGCTACTTGGTTGACCCTTCCTTCGAGGCCTGGGGGTCCGATCGGATCCCGCTCGGCTTTTCGTGAATGATTCCGAGTAGATTTAAATAAGATACGCAGAACTTTGCAAAACTCTAGGGTGATTACTTCGACAACTTATGACTAAAAATTGGCATCAGGTCAGGTCAGGTCAACGAGTTATGACGTAATTTCTAGACCCATGTAATGCGATTATGCTCTTCTAAAATGAGATTGACAAAACCAGTAACTCTGCTTCTAGAAGAGCTAGATCAAGTTTTAAGACATTATTCAAAAGCTCTTGAAAGAGCAAATCTGCTGGCTGGCATTCATTTTGAGATCAGGTCAATAGCAAGGTTATCAGAGGCCACAAATGGTCACGGTTTTTGAAGTTGTTTTGGCCTATGACTTTTGAGCAAGAAAAGATGCAGTGATAAATTTGGTATATAGTGATGAGCATGACCAAGAAATTTGAATTATATGCAGCATTAACCTAACAGGTCATTTGACGGTGGCCTGAGATCAAGGTCCCGATGTGACCTTTGAGTGCCATTTTGCATATCATGCGAATCCTTGGGACAAGGCAAACACATCGGGGATGAGGTGGCTTAGTGGATAGCACCATCGTCTTCTAAGCCACCGGTCCCGGGTTCAAGTCCCGGTGGAGCCTCTGAATAAGTCGATCTGATCCCCAAAATCCCTTCCAACAGGGTGAGAGTTGGCAACGCCGTATGACCCTGGCAGTTGGTGCGTCGTTAAACCCCAACAATTATTATTATCATAGGCGTAGGAACCGGGGGCCAGGGGGCCACTGGCCCCCCACTTTTCTGGCATGGGCCCCCGCAACGGAGATAAGAATATCAACAACTGTAATATCAAGCAAGAAACTCAAACTGGCCCGATAGCTTGCCCCGTAACCCCGTTAAACTTATCTGTGCCCCTAAATTAAGTTGAGGTCCTATGAGTTGATTTTAAGGTCCCCTAAGCTTCTCGGGGCCCCTGAACTGGCCTCCGATGCCATACGAGCTAATCTGGGCCCTTTGAGCTGAACTGAGCGCCCCTGAGATGGTTTGGGCAGCATGAACTGTTCTAGGATGCCTAAACTGAGCTAGGAGCCGTGACCTTAAACAGGGCTCCGTGAGTTGGCCAGAACCTATATCCACCGACCTGGGGGCCCCTGAGCTGAGCTGGGACCGTTAAGTTAATATTGCCCCTTGAGCTAATCTGGATCCCCTGTGATACACAGAAGACCCTAAACTTATCTGAGGCCCCTGCACAGGAATAGGGCCCCTGCTCTGAAATTTGGTTATAAGCTTTAATTGAAACCCTGAAATGTTCTGAAGCCCCAAATATGCCGACAAGGGGCCCCTGGATGATCCGGGCCCTTAAGTTTATCTGGTCATCAGAGCTAATATGGGCCTCTGTGTTGAACTGAGGGCCCCTGAGATGGTCTGGGACCCCCTATAAGGCTTTACAGCCACTGACCGGGCGGCCGAGAGCTTGAATGGGCCACTTGAGATGTTCTGACAGTGGTGTAGCCAGGGGAGGGGGTCTCAGGGGTCCGCGGACCCCCTTGGGCTGACCTTATGTACTAAAAAACACAAAACTTGATTTCGGGGGCCCCTGAGCTTGGTCTCGGGGGCTCCCGAGCTTGGTCTCAGGAGGCCCCCGATAATCGGTATCGAGGGCTCCAGAGTACCGAATATTGATCTTGGGGGACCCCTGTGCTCAGTCTCAGGGGGTCCCGAGCTTGGCCTCAGGGCCCCCGAGCTTGGTCTCAGGGCCCCTCCCCCGAGCTCAGTCCCACGGGCCTTTCGATCTTGGTCTCACAGGTCTTTCGATTTTGGTCTCAGGGGCCCCCGAGCTTGGTCTCAGAGGCCCCGAGCTTGGTGTCTGGGGGCCCTCCGAGCTTGGTCTCAGGGAGCTCCCGAGCTTAGTCCCAGGGGGCCCTTCGAGTTTGGAATCAGGGCCCCCGAGCTTGGTCTCAGGGGCCCCCGAGCTTGGTCTCAGGGCCCCCGAGCTTGGTCTCAGGGGACCCCCGAGCTTGGTCTCAGGGATGCCCCCAGGCTTGGTCTCAGGCCCCCCTCTCCCCGAGCTTAGTGTCAGGGGCCCTCGAGCTTGGTCTCAGGGAGGCATCCGAGGGCATCTGATGCATAAGGCTGACCGTATGCACTAGAAAACACGAGCATTGGTCTCGGGGGCCCTGATCTTGGTCTCAGGGGCCCTGAGCTTGGTCTCAGGGGTTTAGGGCCCCCTCGGGGTGCCCCCGACTATTGATATCGAGGGTCTCATGAGTGAGGCACGAGCATTGACCTCATGAGACCCAGAGTTTGGTCCCAGGGGCCCCCAGGCCTGGGTTCAGGACCCCCGAGCATCGGCATCGAGGGGCTCCAGAGCACCGAGCATTAGTCTTGGGGGGCTCGAAATATTGATCTTGAGGGCCCCGGAACATCGGTGTCGAGTTACACCTGAGAAAAGCGCGAGCATGGGTCTAAGGGTGCCCCTGAGCCTGATCTAAGTGGGACCCCAAGCTTAGTCTTAGGACCCCCGGGCATCAGCATCAAGGGGCTCCGGAGTATTGGTCTAGGGAAGCAATTATTTTAGGAGCCTCCAAATGGTGATTTCCAGAGGGCCCCCGAAAGTTTGGATGCAGTGGTGTAGCCAAGGGGGCCCTAGACGTCCGCAGACCCCCACCCCTTGGGCCAATCTGAACCACTGCAAAGGATTCTCTGATCACGGGGCCCCCAGAGTCAGTCTCAGGGGCCCCTGAAGATTCGTTCTCAGGGCGTCCCGAGTCGGCCTCACGGCCCCCGCCCTGAGAGTCGGTCTCAAGGCCCCCGAAAGTAGATTTTAGGGGCCCTAGAGGGTTGGTCTCAGAGGCCCCAAAATTCGGTATCAGGGACCCCGGGAGTCTGTCTCAGGGGAGGGGGCCGAGCTAGTCTCAGGGGCCTCCCAGAGAGTGGTTCTCAGGGCCCTGCAACATAGTCTATTTCAGGGGGCCCCTGAGAGTCAGTCTCAGAGAACCCCAAGAGTCGGTCAAGGGGACCCCAAGAGTCTGTCTTAGGGGACCCCGAGATTCGGTCTCGGGGTCTCCCTGAGAGTCTGTCTCAGAGAACCCCAAGAGTCAGTCTCAGAGCACCCCAAGAGTCGGTCTCAGGGGGCCCTCATAGTCTCACGGGCTTCTCTCTCAGGAGTCAATATTTAGTTTCAGGTGGCCCGGAGAGTTAATCCGGGGGTCCGAGAGTTAGTCTAATTTGATCCGCAGAGTGCTGGTTTCAGGGGGCCGTAATTTTGGGAGCCTTCGAGATTTAGCCTCAGGCTGTGCCCCCCCCCCCGAGTTTTGGTATAAGCGGCCCCGAGAGTCAATCTCAGGGAGCACCCAAAAGTTAGTCTCAGAGGGCTCCCGGTTGTCAGTCTCAGAGACATCCGAGAGTTAATCTCGGGGTTCTGAGAGTAATTTCCAGAGGTGCTCCCGAGTTTTGGTCTCACGGGCCCGGAGTTAGCCTTAGGCCCGCGAGAGCTAATCTATAGCCTCCGAGTCAGTCTCAGGAACGCCAAAGACTCAGTCTCAGAGGTGATTCCACCCCCCCCCGGGTGTTTGTCTCAGGTGCGCCCTAGAGTAAGTCTCAGAGGGCTGTCGGAAGTCATTCCCAGCCACCCTCCCCCACCCCAAAGACAGCCTCAGGGGACCCCAATAGCTAATCTGGATGACCACGATACTCAGTCTCAGCTCCCCCTCCAGAGCAAATCTGGGGGCCCAATAATTAGTCTCAGAGGTGCTGCCGATAACTAATCTCAGGAGCCCCGAGAGATTCTCAGGAGCCCCCAGTTTTGATCAAGAGGCGCCGTGAATCGGTCTCCGAGACCCACTGAGATCTAATCGGGAGAGCGGCCGAAAACTAGCTTTGTGAGCGCCGCCAAGTGTTGGTCTTAGGTGACCCCAGAGCTCAAATAAAAAATTTCAAAATCATATGCCTCGGAAAAAATATACCTACCCCTATTGCGTACTAAAAAAGCACAAATTGAAACATGTCGATCAGGCACCATTATCGAAGGAAAGGCAAAAATTAATCTAATTTTACCATAAGAGCAAATCGAACAGGGAATTGGGCACTTTGTCAATTTTTAATATATTAGCTTTATTTTAATAATATACACCAATAACTACATTCCTAAATATTCTGAAATAAACAACTTTCCAACATTTTCGTAGGAAACCAGACAAACAAGGGTAATGACAGAAATTGATGAGCATAATCCCAAAAAGAAAAATAGGTATGGAAGGTTGAAAATAACAATAACAGTGAGCCAAGGCGATAGATATCTTGGGCGCCTTTTGTCTTGGTAATTTGCTCGTTTACAAGATAGCAAGGGTAAGAAAGTAACTGGATCTCAACAGGATCTGTCGACGGAATAGAGGTTATGTAACGTTCGGGACACACTACCATATCCCTTGTATCTTTATTCGTTTTTTTGTTTCTTTGGAAATTTCCTGATTAAGAGTCCATGGATTAGACACCGGGATATAATTGCTAATCATTTCCCGTAGAAGATCATTTCTTCGTACTCAAAACGACTGACCTCCAATAATTTCATGTCTGATTACCCGAGTGAATTGAGGTAGACTCAGGTTTAACATCATGCGCGCATCAACATTGAACTTCCCGAAATATGGCTCAAAGCTGTTATTATAGCCACGCTACCATATAAGGTATGGGTCATCCTTAATATTTGGTGACCTTAGTTTACCAACACTTGGTCAGATCGAAAAAACCAAGCTATAAACAAAATAAGAACGAATGCTTAAAAAGGCACAACGAAATTTCCTTCGTGTGAATGTTATAATGTTAAAATACTATACAAAAGATATAGGAGATGGGCCCGGTTACTAAGGGGACCCCGGCCTGGGGCCCCACGACGGTAGTCGGACCCCTCCTTGGCTGCATCCTGGCTACGTCACTGTCTTCTGAGACTCTATATCAGCCACCCTGGGACCCCTAAGCCTAGCTGGGGCCCTGAGCTAATCTGGGTACCGCTGTGCTTAACTGGGGCCTCTGATCTGGTATGGATGCCCTGAACTGTTCTAGCATCATTGAGCTAAGCTGGGCTCCGTGAGCTTGAATAAGTCCCTTGAGCTGTTTTGAGACCCTACATAAGTCGACCTGGGGACCTCCGAGCTGAACCGGGCCCCTAAGCTAATCTGGCACCCTGTGCGAATCTGGAACTCCCCTGTGATGAGCTTCTAGGCGTCCTGTCCTTATGTAGGGTCCCTTGATAAGCTGGTCCCGAGGCTAATGCACTGGTCTAAGCCCTTGAGCTGACTGATCTGGGTTCCTGAGCCATGGTCTGGACCTTGGGGCCCTCCGAGATAATTTAGCGGTCCCTGGGTGGCATAGTCATAGGAACCGGGGGTCAGGGAGATACTGCCCCCCTTTGAGGTGGGCCCCCGCAACGAATATACAACTATCAGCAACTGTAATATAGAACAAGAAACCCAAACGGGCCCGATAGCTTGTCAGGGAACGTTCAAGTTCGGTAGTACGCTGCCTGCAAGCCCCTGGAGGAGGAGCGCTTCGTAAAAAGCCAAGGCACCTACTACCCGAGTGTTGCCAAATGAGTCCCGAGAACTGGGCCCAATCAAACTCCATCCCAATCCCAACACAAAATATGAATCGGACACAGACCCCGCACCAAATGCCGAGCAACAGTCGTCCCTGAGCCATCGAAAGGCGCGACGTCTTTCGATGCCAGGGTTATATGGCGTCGCCAACTCTTTCCCTGTTGGAGGGGTTTCTTGGGAGTCAAATCGCTCCTTGCACAAGGAATCTGCCGTGCCTTAAACCCGAGTTGGTCGCGTGGAAAGCAAGGCTGCTAACCACTATAACACCATTCCCACACCTCCTCGGCATCACAAAGCTGGCCATCAAGTACCTACATTGCACTTGCAGTCATGCTGAAACTCTGCATTTTAGGCATCGAAATATAGCTAGGCGTATTTATTGTGATCAGGCTTCACCTAAATCAATCTCTAATGATGGCAAGAAGAGATCTGTAATAACATAAATAAATGTTCTCATTTTCGTCATTGAATAAGAAAATACAAGTTGATTAGGCATAGCGAAATGAGGGTATTTGGTATCAAAGCATTGTCTGTAGTTTTCTAAACAGTTCCTAATTTTGTAAATGTGATGAAAATTTTTGTAGATGTGATGTGTACTTAGCCGCGCCAATTTGTTTCAGTAACAAAATTGTCCCATTTTTTGCCCAATGGCTAAGTATCCTTGGACACCATGCAAAAGTTACAAGCTTGCTTATGGTCTTGCGTGATGTCCAAGGAGATACCTAAATTAATGCTGGAGGTAGGAGGATGCCCTTTGTTCATACGCGTATTTAAATTAAAAAAAAGAAGAAAAAAAAGAAAAAAAGGGCCTAAACATCTGTAAATATAAAAAACGCACTCGCGGTAAAAAATGATTGAAATCCTCCAAAAAAGCTTAAAAATGTATTTCGTATTTGAAATGGGTCTTGGTAAAAAACAAAAAATGTTTTTGCGCTTTACTATGATTTGGTATCAAATAGGTACAACTCAAAATCATAGGGCAAAATTTAATTTCTCAATTTTCCATATATTGACATCCTTGTGTGCATGCGTGCCTTATTGACACCAAACGAGCTAACTAATGTTTTTTTACAATTATGGGCCCCCGTGGACTGGGGCCCCCTTGAGGTGGGCCCCCTCTAAGGTTGGCCCCCCCACTTTTCAAACCGTTCCTACGCCCCTGATTATTATAAGGCAAACACATCAGTGTCTTTGGCTTTGTTCTAGGTCTAATGTTTACCGAGTTATAAAGGATTTCCTAAATTGGTCAAGATTTGACCCATTTTGACCCTCTGTGACGTCACGAGTCAACGGATATGGTTTAAACTCGGCTCTAGAGATATCGTAGGGGTGAGAGTCCGATCGGACCCCCAGACGGTGCCAGGTTAAGCTGTAGAATATGATTTACTCAATATATACGGTCATGGGCCCTAGGGCAGTCAGATTTTCAATATTCTCTGAAGACTTGTAGCCTATAAGTCTAGTTATACACACAAGTCACATACATACAAGTCAAGTTTTAGGCAAAGAACAGCTCATAATTATGTTATTATCTCTGTGTATCAGACCAATTTCACATCCAGAATTCGAAGAGGCATTCCAGTAAACATCTTGTCACCTTATAATTGTGCTCCTCTCCTCAGCACTCCGAAATCTATCAAAATGAGTCATTGAATAAATCGGCTCCTAGACATCGTCTTATAAACGCGTTCATTGCCACTGGCAGCCTAACAAATGATCCTTCCTTCTCAGTTCTCACCCAAGCAAATGGAATAGGGGAGACTGGCGTCAAATGTAACACGGGGCAATTGTAACACTGGCCATATTGGCTAAACTAATCAATGGTTGGCGCTGGTGGCATGACCGGAAATGCGCAATCAGCTGCTGCCTTTGTTAACGAAGTTTCAAATCGGTGCAGCGGGTAAGTCAGACGCTGTTGACAATTATGTGTTTTTGGGGGTGTTTGGTAAATTTTGAAATCTTCAAAGTTGATTAGCTTATTGATGGGTATGATAAGGTACAGCGGAAACAGTTTCAGTGCATAAAGAGTTTTTAATTAGCTACGAAATGAGCACAGAGTCTGTCGCCTAGGCCAGCTCGTTGAGCAGCAATTTGGTTTAAAAGTTGCGCGTTGCGATGGGGACAATTGTAACATTTCTCTTGGGGTCAAATGTAACAATGTTACAATTGACCCCTATGGCCTTACGACGTAATAAACCTGCTTCTACTGCACAAATGCAGTAGCTAGGTTAGTGATTTTATGATCAGGCGCGCACCCGGGATGTTCGTTTGGGGGGCTGACGAGGAGACGTCAGACCGATGAAGTGGGCGCACTTGTTCACCCAAAGGGGCCAATCTTCATATCCTCGGGGGAATGATGAACTTTTTTGTTCTGCAGACCTGGTGTCAACTGTTTTTGGGAGGAGGCACTTGACACGTTGGGAGGGGGGGCAGGTCTGGATCCAGGCCGACCGTTGGGGGGCAAAGTGGCCTAAAATCGGGAAAAACAAGGATTTTGAAGAAAATCGACAAAAATCGGGCGATTTGGGGGAATTGCCCTGTTTTCCCCCGGATCCTCCAGTGGGGAGGGGGAGGATGGAGTGCGGGCCTGCTGCCCCCTGGGTGCACTAATGTTTATGACTTGCTTTCTAATGATATGTTTGTTCGTAGGTTGATATATGTTTCGGAAAAAGGCAATGTGGGCTGCCCTATAGAATATTTCTTATATTAGAAAATTAAGGATTATAATTGAGGTTTAAGGGCACGTCAGCTGATCAGGCTATATGTGCCCAGTTTGAAAAATTAACATGATTTCAGTCAAATTATAAATATATTTTTGTAGGTAGTCAGTCCAATAGGCAAATGTGCCAAAAATAATACGTTTTTGGTTCTAGAAAGTGTCATTCCTTTTCGGCAACAAGTTCAAGATTTACTGACCGTACTGATAAACAAATTTTTTAAAGGAATTTTGAACGCAGTATATTCAGGTCATTTATAGGGATTACCTATTTAAATCACCGGTATTCGTTTTTGTGTTCATCTTTCCAAAAAAAAAAAGCATCGGCTGTTTTCAAACAAATGTCTCGAACTTTCCGAGAGAATGCATCGTTTTGCACCACGTACCACCGAACGCGGGACTTGACTGGAGACGGTTCATGAAGCTGAAGTGAAGGCCAAAATGCAGAAGTGTTTGCACTATGATGTTTTATGGTACAAATAAATCGTCAAAATTCATATGGCTTGGTACAATTGGTACATGGTACAATTGACCCCCCGGTGCTGTTACAATTGCCCATCACGTGGGGTCAATTGTAAAAGCTGAAGTAAATTTTTAGAAGTGAAATTTTGACCCCTAATCATTTTTGTTTTGAATTTTTTTTGAAAGTTGATGAAAATATAATTATAAGTGCTTTAACTGAAAGCACTATTTCTCCAGAAGCAGAAATGTCAAATTTGTTACAATTGACCCCAGTCTCCCCTATTGCAGAGGTAGGTCTGCCTTGGAAGTCGAGTGGGAAAGAGATAAAAACAGCAAAAGTAAACCCGTCGAGTCCATCCTACCTTTAAAAACATTACACAATAACATCTTTTATCACACTGTTCTCTTCGGGTCCTCAAGGACACAACATTGCAATGTTGCACCAGGTCATTGTATGAGAATGATGGCGATTGATTGTGGGAATCAGGGGCGTAGCCAGGATTTCGCTCAGGGGGCGGCACCCCGAAAAGGGCCCCTGCGACGGCGCCAAAAGGGCCCTGATGGGTAAAAAGGACCCTTCTCGTTAGATAATCGTGTCCTCAGGGGGCCCTTCGGGCCCCTCGGGGGGGCTGTCCCTGCCGCCCCCTTGGCTACGCCCCTGGTGGGAATGCGCGTTGAGTCACATTACAAATTTGATCTGCACCCTCTTTGTCCTATCAGTGTGCGCCACTGCTGCCCCGCCCCAGATAACACGGCCTCAAGTATTGTGCGAACATTCACACAGAAAGAGGCGAGCACTCTTGTTCTCTACCATGGCCTCTCAGACGCACAAATTGAAAAGACCGGATAAGTATACCTATTGCCTTTCTTGGCAGAAATATCAACGTGGGCTGCAAATGTAAATTTATTTTTAAGACAGCACCTATATTACGAATCGTATCAACATATTCTAGGGTGGCATTTTCAATAAAGCACGTTGCTTTTATGTACTTTGTTTCTCGGGTCATGCGAAATGAGTTCAGCATCGTCAGGTTCAGATTTGGTTCAGATTATGTGTCCAGGCGCGGGACCACTGGTACGACATCTGCAAGTCCACTTGCAGAAACGCTGAATCAAAAGCGCCTGATATGCTTCGGTAAATTTTGACATTGTCCGCAAACATTAAGCACCGAGAAAATTTAAGCTGGAAGGTCATTCATGTATGTACGTTCGTGGCGAACAGTAACGATGAGATCCCTTCACACGTTCTGGAACTTACCCAAAGCAACTGGGAGCATCACCCATTAACAATGCCACGTTGCAGCCTGCTGTGTTAGCTATGAAGAGAGCCAGTTCAAAGCATCATCGGGTACGATGAAAGGTTTCTTGAGTTTATAGACTGAAAGTGAGGGGTCTGCACTTTGAAATGCTTCTGTGAAGCCAGTGAAAACACAGTCATTTTGTGAGCCCAACGATGGGGATTCCCAGGCAGTGGGTGAGTAGCGTTGCTAGGTTTGAAGCGCAGGATCGCTGAGACTCTTAAAGGCAATGCTCCCGAGCGCCCTGCCCAAAAGGGATATGCAAGACACAGAACCCTAGTTTCTTGGGACCTTAACCTGTCATTTGTGTGTTCATGGGAACTACAATTGCAGGGTTCCACAGTGATGACACCATTCACCATTTAAACGAAGTGAAGAATAGTTTGTTTAGTGGAAGTGCAATAACAACTCACACAGAAAACCTTCTCGTATTTTATGTTGTATAAAGGCGGGTACAAAAAATGTTTAATAGATCGCGTTTCTTCCACTATTACTATTAGCAGGAGCAGGTAAATGGTTTTCATGAAAATGAATAAGCTTACCCCCATGAAACCGCCGGCCACGCAACCATGATAGAAATCAAACTACTGCGGAAGACTTTTCTAACAATGGCCTGGAAAACATTTTGTTCAACTGAGACTGAGAATGAGTTTTTTACAATAAATATTGTAGTGAGCACCCAGTTCCAACACCTGCAGCATTTCGAATAACGACCATCTGAATAAACAACAAACTTGCACAAACCCTGAAAAGTCCAGAAAAATAAACTTGGGGTGCTGTATATTCTTGGACGTGAGCTAATACACCTAAGGCCAAACAAGCTCTCAGAACAAATGGCATTGCTATTAAAATGACAACGAACAGGTCCCAGTTCGGTCTATCAAACTGTTTATTTGTAGTATCAAGCTCTCTGAAGAGATTGCAAGGCTCTAGTCTCTCCTCTATCACCTTTGCAAAGAACGCTCATAAACAGATGACACAGACAAAGTTGATGTAGCGACATAGCACGACAGAAAGTGCTTTGGATTAGCCACTCCGCAAGCTAGCAAACTCTGGACAACAGGAACCAGGAAGCTTTTCCCTATCCAAGAGAACATTTCCCGCTCAAGAGAGCGATATCTTCAAATATAGAGCTGACCTATGAAAATGATTGGTAAGGATGCCCTCACCAAAAAACGAAACGATTACAACATTTTTCTCCGTGTTGATCTATGTTATACACACGCTCATTAAATTACGTCATGACCAAGAGCTTTGAGATCCAATCTGACCTATATCCACAGTTTCTACGACAAATCCAGGCCGATCTGTTTGCTCACCACAATGTTCAATCAAATTCTAATCAATATACGAAAGATATGACTACATCAACAATACCGAGTTTGAGCCCAGAGCCACTTCCAGATCTAAAACTACTTGATCTGCCAGGGCCATCCGATCAAGTTTGATCCATGGATCTGGTTTGGACGAATTTTCATTCAGGTTTCATGTCCACGATTTACTCCAAAATATATAACATGCTATATATATATATATATATATATATATATATATAATGGCCGGGCCGAGTTTGCAAACTAACTAGTTAGTTTGCAAACTAACGGATTTCGCATACTAACTGTAACATATATATATATATATATATATATATATATATATATATATATATATATATATGCATGTATTATTAAAAATCACAGCTTCCTTGGCATTAATTAGTTTCTTGTGCGTCGCTTCGAGTTGGCGGATAAGGCTTCGTTCGTTGTCGTTATATTTATAAAGAATTGTACAAAATGACATCTATGACGTTTCACCTTCCATAAGGCACTTCATGAATACAAATGATATGCAGTTACATTTTACAAGTATAGAATAGATAACATATTTTAGTTTCGATACGGTACAAAGCACATTTTAATCTCTTCGCTGACATTTTTTAAATTGAACACTGGTCGGAAAACAATCGAATGATTCATCCATAACACGTTGACTAGATATTAGTGCACCTACTCCAGAAAAAAACCATCAAATGAAACACACAACAATATGAAACATAACATAACTCAGCTAAACATGAATGTAAATATAAAGCTTAGCTGAACCCTTCCCAATCTAAAGTGTTTTGTCATAAAGTGCCAGTGTTGTGGATTGTTTGTCTGGATGTTGATGATGGGGATGTGTTTCTGATGATAACTGTTTCTAGTGTGGTGAGTCGCCGCCGATCGTTGCAGTGTGCGATGATTTCTGTGTTGGTGGTAAGCATGTCTCTGGTGATGCTGATGCCATGGTGTTCGTGCATGTGTTTCTTCGGTGAACCTTGTTGTATATGCATTGTGAGTCTGCGGCTGAGTGTTGTTGTGTGTAGCCAACGTAATATACCTCGCGGGTTTCGCAGTCCCCGGCTGTACATCGGTAGCGGTATATTACGTTGGTCTGCTTCAGTGGTGCCTGCTTGTGGGTGTTGTTCTTCATGACAAGTGTTGATGTCTTGGGGTTAGTGTAGTAGATGTTGAGGCGTATTTTCTTGTTTGGGTCAGTAGGTACTGTGTTGCGTTTCACGATGTTAGTGATTGCCTTCCATCCGCCTTCCATGATGAAGTGAGAGTGTTCTTGTAGTGGACGGTAATACTTTCCTGCGGTGTCTGTGTGCCTTCATGCCTACGTGTCTCCGTGGTGCCTGCGGTGTCTTCGTGCGGTGTCTGCGGTGTCTGTGGATCGTTTTCCATGTAGTCATTTAACATTTTGTGTGTGACGCGGTCAAAATCAGAGTTGCTGTAGCCGTTATCAACTAGAATTTTCCGCACTCTCTTTAGTTCTAGGTTAACTAACTGCCAGGAGCTGCAGTTTCTCAGCGACCTACGCACGTAGGAGCGGATGACCCTAGCTTATATGCATCTGAGCAGTCCCCTTCTCCATTCATACACCTGCCTAAATTTGTCGGCTTACGATAGACATCAGTTACAAACTGGCCTTCCTGCACATCGATCATAACATCAAGGAATGGCAGTTTGTTGTTGACACTCTTTTCAACTGTGAAGTTGAGTCCTGAGCTATCCTGTAGCGCTTTCAGAAGTCTATCCAGGCATTCATCGTTCGTTACATCGACAGAGATATCATCAATATACCGATAATATAGAGAGAACATCGTTTCGTGGCAGAGAGCCTGACTCTCAACATACCCCATGAAAGCTTGGGCAAATAAAACGCCCAAAGGCGACCCCATTGCAACACCATCCACTTGACATACAGCTTACCTTCTGGGCTTCGGAAGGGGGCTTCCTTAGTACAGAGCCGTAAGAGCCCTTCGAGGACTTTCCTGGGAAGGTTAAGCGGCGGGAGAGAATCATGCTCGTAGACATTCTTCAAGATTATATCAATGGTAGTTTCAATAGGGACATTCGTGAACAAGCTTTCTACGTCCAAAGAAACTAGAGAACCTTTGGCTTATTCAATTTCAGGATATCAACAAACTCATCCACTGACTTAATGGCATGATCGGTGTTTATGTAGGGCGTAACTATCTCATTAACTTTCTTGCAATATGATATGTGGGTGTGGGGATTTGATCCCAAAAGTACGTAGAAAGCTTGTTCACGAATGTCCCTATTGAAACTACCATTGATATAATCTTGAAGAATGTCTACGAGCATGATTCTCTCCCGCCGCTTAACCTTCCCAGGAAAGTCCTCGAAGGGCTCTTACGGCTCGTACTAAGGAAGCCCCCTTCCGAAGCCCAGAAGGTAAGCTTATGTACAAGTGGATGGTGTTGCAATGGGGTCGCCTTTGGGCGTTTTATTTGCCCAAGCTTCATGGGGTATGTTGAGAGTCAGGCTCTCGCCACGAAACGATGTTCTCTCTATATTATCGGTATATTGATGATATCTCTGTCGATGTAACGAACGATGAATGCCTGGATAGACTTCGAAAGCGCTACAGGATAGTTCAGACTCAACTTCACAGTTGAAAAAGTGTCAACAACAAACTGCCATTCCTGATGTTATGATCGATGGCAGGAAGGCCAGTTGTAACTGATGTCTATCGTAAGCCGACAAATTAGGCGGTGTAGAATGGAGAGGGACGCTCAGATGCATATAAGCTAGGGGTCATCCGCTCCTACGTGCGTAGGTCGCTGAGAAACTGCAGCTCCGGCAGTTAGTTAACCTAGAACTAAAGAGAGTGCGGAAAATTCAGTTGATAACGGCTACAGCAACTCTGATTTTGACCGCGTCACACACAAAATGTTAAATGACTACATGGAAAACGATCCACAGACACCGCAACACCGCACGAAGACACCGCAGGCACCACGGAGACACGTAGGCATGAAGGCACACAGACACCGCAGGAAAGTATTACCGTCCACTACAAGAACACTCTCACTTCATCATGGAAGGCGGATGAGAAGGCAATCACTAACATCGTGAAACGCAACACAGTACCTACTGACCCAAACAAGAAAATACGCCTCAACATCTACTACACTAACCCCAAGACATCAACACTTGTCATGAAGAACAACACCCACAAGCAGGCACCACTGAAGCAGACCAACGTAATATACCGCTACCGATGTACAGCCGGGGACTGCGAAACCCGCGAGGTATATTACGTTGGCTACACAACAACAACACTCAGCCGCAGACTCACAATGCATATACAACAAGGTTCACCGAAGAAACACATGCACGAACACCATGGCATCAGCATCACCAGAGACATGCTTACCACCAACACAGAAATCATCGCACACTGCAACGATCGGCGGCGACTCACCACACTAGAAACAGTTATCATCAGAAACACATCCCCCATCATCAACATCCAGACAAAACAATCCACAACACTGGTACTTTATGACAAAACACTTTAGATTGGGAAGGGTTCAGCTAAGCTTTATATTTACATTCATGTTTAGCTGAGTTATGTTATGTTTCATATTGTTGTGTGTTTCATTTGATGGTTTTTTCTGGAGTAGGTGCACTAATATCTAGTCAACGTGTTATGCGATGAATCATTCGATTGTTTTCCGACCAGTGTTCAATTTAAAAAATGTCAGCGAAGAGATTAAAATGTGCTTGTACCGTATCGAAACTAAAATATGTTATCTATTCTATACTTGTAAAATGTAACTGCATATCATTTGTATTCATGAAGATGCCTTATGGAAGGTGAAACGTCAATAGATGTCATTTTGTACAATTCTTTATAAATATAACGACAACGAACGAAGCCTTATCCGCCAACTCGAAGCGACGCACAAGAAACTAATTAATGCCAAGGAAGCTGTGATTTTTAATAATACATGCATTAAGAAAAACACTTCCCAAATACACTAATATATATATATATATATATATATATTTCTCTCTCTCTCCTCTCTCTCTCGCTCTCTCTCTGTAAGGCAGAAGACAAATGTAAACGCCAGCTCAACGCCGTTCAACTCGGCCGGAAAACGGCTGGTGAAATTATTGAGCTCCGGAGACCTAACTGTGAAAACAGCTGCATAGCATGTATGTACCCGCTGTTTGACGGTGAAAAATTGAAATGATTCTCCATTCCTGGTTTGATTCTTATGCAGATGCCATTTATTGCTTGGACAAGGTTTACCACCAAAGCTAAGCTTTGTTAAATAAGTATGCTAGACATTCACTGTAGTACGTACAGTCCAAAATACTCTTTGGCTTTCACATCAAGTTCCCGTGGGGTAAAGTGTTTCCTTGCATTTGCTGGAATTCTGACTCTCATGTACATACATTTTAGCTCATTTTTCCTCGGAAGTCGACAAATTTGTTTACAAGTATCGCACTGTCGAAGAAAAGAAAGTGCACTGTCTAAGAAAGTGCAAGAAAGTACAGAAAGTGAAAAGAAAATGAAAGTGCAACGGGAATTATTCATAATCCTTGAGGGATAACCAGCGTACTCCATCACATTCCCCACGAATGAGACATGCTGTTTGACGTCACAAACCTAGAATAATTACTACGAAACATATCAGACCACGAGCCATCGGACTTGCCGAGATGACGGGATGATGAATCACACATCGCTCGATTGGCATTGTGAGGCAAGCATACACCAGTGACACTTTCCAGCTGCCAATCCCAGCCGCCGATGGCCCAAGGATAAGCATGGATAAGCAGGATAAGCAGAAGGCGCTTTGTATGCACCCTGGTGGTTCTCGGGAGTAGAACATGGTGCATCCTCCATCCCTTCAATTATTTCTAAACACTATGTTCACGATTTTGATCATTTGACTCCACCTTTCCGCTCAACAGCCAAACAGACGCTGTATGGGACCGTCCCTGGCCCTCAATATACACAAACAAGTCTTCTCTGAAGTAGTGGAAACCTCCGGTCACAACCTCAGCCATTTCAGTACACCATAACACGACTATCATTTTCGGGCTTAAAGAGACTGTGCCACTTTTATAATGGGTTTTGCGCTTTGAATGCGCTCTCATCTCACTCCTTCTTTGATATATATTTTTTTATATATATATATATATATATATAATATGATTTGGGTTCGAAAATGACTTTCCAGAACAGTGGCACGAGGCGATTATTGTTCCCATCCTGAAACCGAGAAAGGATGGTAGCAGCCTTGAAGACAATCGTCTTATCTCACTAACGTCATGTGTCGGAAAAATGCAGGAAAGAATGATGAACACTCGTCTCGTATTGGTTTTTGGAACATAGCGAACTTCTGTCTAGTATTCAATGTGGCTTTCGCAGAACCCGAAGTACGACTGATAACTTACTGACTCTGAATGCTGGTATACGCAAAGGTTTTATTAGAAAACGCCATAGTGTCGCCGCATTTTACGATATTAAGCATGCCTACGATTGCTGCTGGAGACACGGTATTCTAGAGAAGATTTTTAGTCTCGGTGTTAAATGGCGCATTCCGTTTTAGAATAAGCGAAATTTTATAAAATCAACATGTTCAGGAAAATGGACCGACTCAAGGTTCTGTTATCTCTGTGACCCTCATCGCCATCGCTATTAACAACGTTACCGATGATCTTCCGCCTGATTTAACAGCTCGCTTTTTGTGAGCGAATCCGCTATGCGGATCACCTTCTCATCTACCGCTTCTGCTCAGGGACAGCTGCAGATCGGGCTGGGTAAACAGCAGCGTTGGAGTGCGAGAACTGGGCTTCAGTTTTACACGAAAGAAACAAAATGTGTCCATTCCTGCCGCAAAAGAAATGAGTGTGTCGCCCCGTCCTTACCTTATATGATCAAACAATAAATGTCGTTCGTGAAACACATTTTCTAGGCCTGCTTTTCGATCGGAGGCTTACCTGTGCTTCTCACTTTAACTAGCTTCGGGAAAGGTGCTTTAACACGCGCATTGGCGGGGGCGGGTACCCGCCCCCTTGGGTTTTACGAAGATAGGATAAAAACGGCGGCGCGTAGCGCAGCCGTACTTAGCATACCTTTTCTCTCATCATTTTTACAACTTTTGTCAAAATTCTAAGGTTAGGTCATCTCAGGTCAGGTCACCAGTACAGGTCAAGTGACCTGACCTAAAAAGTTTAAGATAGCATAAATCGGAACAGGGTGAACTTATCTGATTAAAACTACTATCACAAAATGGGCCCACCGACTTCTCTAAAATATATTCTGGTATTTTTGATATCGATGACCTAAGGTCAGGTACAAGCCATAACCTCTCCTTTGGAAATAAATGGGAAACATGATTTTAACTAAATAACTTAGTAACGGATGGAGATAGAACGTTTATTTTAACTGCATTAGATTTGCCTTGTCTGTGCGGTTCTAATGATATGCATTTTACCTAATTTGACTTCGACCTGACCTCGGGTCAGGTCAGGGCATTTTTTAAGGAAAAGTCAGTGGGGGGGGGTGCATTCCTTGCGCTGGCCGTTATAGTGTCTTGAAGGGATCAAGACCCAATTTTGAGGGGGTTTAATAAAACTCAGACGTGTTAGTGTTAATAAAATGTTTCTCAATTTTTGTGCTTTTCCATGTTATTCCACATTATAGATGCTGCCCAGGGCTGCAAAGTTTTTTTCGTTGGAAAAGGTCAAACCGAGTTAGAAAAATGCCAAAGAGGGGCAAAATTTCATTTTCACTACAATAACAAAATAAATACCACAAGAACCAGATCTGAGGCTAAAACAACCCCTAGAGGTAGTCATAAGCCCACAGAAAAAGCGACTTATATCACTGTTTAAAACTGATTGGTGACAATTTGGTATTGACTTGACGCAATACTTTTTTAGCAATCTACTAATTTGATACTAAGCCAGAGGAGCTCTTCCAATCCCGCGTGACCATCAAATGATTTTATCCACATAGCCAGATAATTTGTTAGCATAATGGATTATAATCGCTGCACCACGCCCCGCTAGAATTTAATATTTTTCTGCTTATCAAAAGTGAATGTTTTGCTCTTGAACAGTGGTGGATCTAGGATTTTGGTAAGTGGAGGGAGGGCGGAGCCTCAGAGAGGACACTTTGCCATCAACTTTTCACCCAAACGGCGCCTAGAGTATCGCATCCTTTGCGTCCGGTTTTCGGTGGTCATCATTTTTGTGGATCGTGTTTTTAACAAAGTTCTGTCCCTCCCTCCCACCACCATACCAGTTTTTCTGCTGCTCTGCTGCTTTTTCGGTGTCAGAATATCGTATTCCAGGGTGGAAGAGGTCAAAATAAGCCATATTTATACAAGGGACAAACCAGAAATAGCTTAGGTGCTAGCAGCTAGAAAAAAAGAGGAAAAGGCCAGATTCCAATATAGGGCCAACCGAAAAAAATCGCGGGGCCAAACACGACAACAAAAGGCGCAATTCGAGGTATTGGCCACGAAATGGCCAGCCAGCCTGGCAGCCCTGACGCTGCTGCAATGTATTCCAAATGAAAAGGTGATTTTTTTATTTTTCTTTATGAGTGTGGCAAGGTAAGTAAATTCCTAAAGTATCGAAAACAAGTGGTTTATAGGCTAAATCGAGATAAGTTTTTATATGCATACCTTCTATGATGTGTGGCTGTTGCTGTCAAAATGATTTAGGGAATGTAGTACAAAAACTAGTTAATAATTGTTTAGGCTTATCGATGCACCAACTGTCAGGGTCATATGGCGTCGCCTGCTCTTTCCTTGTTGGAATGATTTCTCGGGAAATAGTTTTGTGATTCTAACGAAGGGCTGTGGCCGAATATATAATCTCTCCCTACTTTCGACATCAATGAATCTATGAGAAAGGCCAGCTAACAACTTATCGACTTTGCAGAAAAAATTGATGCAGCGATCTCACTGAAAATTTCACGTATGCTACAACAAGCGTCGGAAAATGGGACCAGGGGGTTTACCTCCGCCCACTTCTTGACCAGCAATTTCTTGATCTCAGTCAAAATGGGAGAAAACCGGAAACTTGTTATAACCAGCCGCTGCGGAAGGCATCGAGGACCCCAAATTCGAACAGTTTTTGGTACTAACGTGGAAAGTTTGTTGTCAACATCCGGTTGAAGTTTCGCTGGCCCCCTCACTTTTATGTTTGAAGTTTGTTTGAAGTTTGAAGTTACTTTTATGTATGAAGTTTAGCTGGACCTTGACGTTTATGTATGCTACCACCACAATAATAAATACAAAGACTAAGCTCCTCACACCGCCACACCAGCAACCTGTCTTACGCGCTTTGACTACACCGTGTCCCGCCTAATCCACGAACGAGCTCATAACTGACCTCGTGTGGAACGGGAGCATCATACAATGTCACGATACTGGCTGGGGTGTGGGCTTCCGGTCGGATAGAACATGATTTTTGATTGGTTGTAGGCCAGCGTTATCTCCAGCGTTGTGATAAGTTGATGCCGAGGCTGCTTTGCCGGGATTTCCCGTAACTATGCGCTTTGTTTCGTCTTCGCACGATGGAGGAGACAGCCACCGATAAAAATCTTTAACACAATGTTTGTGGATCGCCAATTTAGCACCAGCAATAAACCTAAATTAGTATTATTGGGTGGTGTTCTGTCTTATTTTCTTTAGGTGAGTTTGCATTTGTTGAAGTTGAAGTCATCTCTTGTCTATTTTACTGGGGGCCAATTTCCGGTCACTGGGGGGGGGCATTTCGGCAGACTCGAGGGCAAATGGCCCCCAGTTAACATGTTAAAAAATGGCCTGGGTCAGGTCACATCCGTGATTTGAGCTAGCAAGCTTATATTATACATCATTCGATTCTGCTTGCTGTGAGGATTCCAATGGTCTAGATTTTTCTCTATCTTCACTTGTTCAGATGTAATGACCGAAAACCTTTATTTAAATGATATCCCTATGGCGGCATAGGGCATAGGCTCTAGTGATCTTAAATATGACCTGACAAAAATAATTTAAATATTTTTGATGGAGAAGTGGATGGGCTACACAAAACTGTCTACCGTTTTTCGCTACCTAGCGTGGTTCTCGAGATCTTAGGGGGACGTGTACCCGCCCCACCCCGTCAAAGCGAAGGTGGCTCAGACCCCCGTCAATGCGCGTGGTAAGTTCCCAAAGGCCCTAATTCGAACCATGACAGAATTACTTTCTTTCTCGTTAAAACAATAGGATATGTCTGAATCTTAAGCCCCTCCCACTTATTGTAAATAGCATTTAGAAACACCTACAAGAGAAGAGGAGAAAGAGTGGGAGGAAGAGAAGAAAGCGTCTAAGCTAAAGAAAGCCATATGAGAAGCTGAACAGAATAGGACCCAGCAGCCTCAGCAGATAGCGCCTCTTAAGCAAGCGGTCCGGTCCCAGTCCACGCTGGGACTGGGAGATCCGGGTCCATCATGGAACTTCAGGGGCCGACGACTCCTCATTGCCGAGGCGTGCGCGACAACAGCTCCAATCTCCGGGCCATGTCTGCGTCACCTGCGCTGGCCAACCCCCTCCATCAGGTGCGACGACGCTCGGGCATCACCGCTGCCTTAATCGACGCCGGCGCCCTAGCATCGCCGAGTCGGTGCCATCGCACTTGCTCGGTCGACGCGTACAGACGCCACAGCAGCTGATGTACCTAGAAAAACAGCGCAAGCCTGGACAAGTATCCTAGTGGGACTCCAGTTTGAGCCTCTCGGTCAGTTCACGCTCCCAGCCCTGCTCCAACGCCAGACTCTACCGAGAGCCGCGGTACACGCGCTCTGCGACCTAGCACTCGGAACGGAATGCCTCCACCTGCTCCGAGCACCGGCGACAAGGGTTCGACCCCTCCGGACACCGAACCTCAGGCAACGGTGGGGGCACTTCACGCTACTCAGGGCCCAACTCAGGGCTGACACCTCAACCCAGAACGGAGCCCTGGAGCCTATCCGTACCGTGTAAAGCTATCCACAACTTCCGGCTCTCTACCCCTGGCCTGTTCTCGCGGCGCGGCAACACGGGATGATGCAGTCAGCGACGCGTTCTCAATGGCCAGCTACGGCCCCCAGCTGCTCAAGCAGCTGACTGCCAATTCGAAGCGGTCGATAGTGCTGAACTTGGTCGAGTGCTGGGTGTTCCCGGGCGCCGTGAACCGGAAGGCCAAACAACACGTGCTGGAGGAAACTGCGCAAGTGGAGGCGCGCCATTTTTTGACCCTATTCTGGGACACGCGTTGCGATTAACGCGCGTTTTAATGGTACGGGCTAGAGACCATCAATGTGGTCAGTTTCTTCAGTACCGCACCCAAAATAGCCAACGACAAAATAGTTGACAAATATCTCAAATACAACTCGGACCGGAAAACGTTCAAAAAGGTCCACACCAAGTCGCTACTATCGGTGACAGTCGACACCTTTGCCATATAATACATGATACCCCGTGGCAGGGCAGGCAGCCCAGCCTGCCTGGTAAAAAGGACAAGACACTGGTGACGTAATTGTGGCGTCATGGAAACGTGCTCTCACACTGCATTCCTGTTTGTGATGGCGCCACGGATTGGTTGAGATTGTGCCAAATGCATGACACTGTGTTAATAAACGGAGTCTGTCCTCAGCAGATCAATAATGGACCGCCAAAATAGGTCCATATATTTGGTTCTCTACGGGGGATAATTCTGTAATTTCGCTGGGAGTTTAAGGAGTGATGTAAAATCTTTAGAAAGGAGGTTTCTCCTAATGGAGAAGCCGCTATTTTTGAGATGAGTCTGTTTATCTTTTTTTGCGTTCAAACCAGAAGCTGATTAGTATTCGTTTAGAGGTGAAGTAATACAATACCAATAAAACAGAACACGCAGTTCATAAATTCACATCACACTGCTGCTAAGCCACAAGCAAGAAGTTGAAATCTGGCTCAGTGACAAGTATCTATAAAAATCAGAGCCTGTTCGCCGTATTCAGGTTTCTTACATATGTTAAAACATGTTTTTAAGACTACCGATGGAAACATTACAAACGCCAGAGCCTGACGCCGCGAAAAACATGATGGGATTTCGCGGTATCCTACATGTTAGCCCAGAGGCGACTGTACCAACGCGGCCGTGACGCTCAGCAAAAAGACGCGGGTAACGGGTAGGTCGGATAGCAACATGCATATCGAAACAATTCAACAGAGTTTCTGAGTTAATTTTGCCTGGAAAAATGTATTTATAAAGAGGAAATCGCGTTAAGCTCTGCGTGCAAGGAGACAATCGATTTTGAAGTGTCGTAGAGCTGAGGTATAAGTCAAAGTGTTGCATATTCTGAATGAATGAGAATTCATTCAAATGAGAAATTTGTGATGTGCGCTGTTAACCTGCTCGACTTGTGTTTTTGCTAAACCAGCCCATATTTTGCTGCCATACTCAAGAACGAACCTGACATTGGCATTGTACGTTGTAATATTTTGCAGTTTAGTTTTGCCTCTCGCAGGCCTGTTTGAAACGAACGAATCATTAGCCCTAGTGCTTTGTAGGACTGGAAAATAATGATGCGCAAGTGTAATGAAAAAAATCAAATTTGAATTGATAATCACACCGAGATCGCCAATTTCTTGTACCGGCTCGGTGGTACAAGATGGTAAGATGGTAAATCGGTGGTAAGATGGTAAATCCTATGTGGAAGGTAGTGTGGACAGGTGCTCGCCTGGGAGTCTAGGTGATGTATGTACATACTTGCAGTTGGAGGGATTGTGTGCCAATCTCCATCTGACGAACCACTCCTGCAGGCAATCTACATCATCCTGCAACTGCTGCCGAATTTTTGCGAAGAGTGGAAAAAGATTGACCAATGGCGGGGCTAGCCGGTCGGTTTGGGGGGGGGCAAGGCAAAATGGAAAAGCAAAAAAAGTCACGCGTTGAAAACTTGTGCCACAATATCACTTAACGGTAGGTTTTCGTAGCACCCAAAGCGAAAAAAGTATCAATTAACGGCTGCACTGGAGGGGTATCTGGCACTAACACGCACTGGAGGGAGCCTGGTAGGCCCCCTAAGATCTCGGAAACTAAGAGGCGTAGAAAAACAGCGGTTGGAGGATGGGTGGGTGCTATAGTGATCTACCTTATGACCAATTTTCATTGACCTAGGTCAATATATTCAGGGTCAAACAAGGTCATAAAGGTCAAATTTGGTCATGCTGGGTACCTGTTGAAAAATGCCGTGATTATGCAAAAAAGACGAGAATAAGCTAAAGGCGGTCCAGATTCATAATGAAAAAAGGCCACAAGGAATCTTTCCTGCAATGTTGAGGTCGAGGTCATTCAAGGTCATTGCCCTATATGGTAAAAAATATGGTATAATACCTATAATGTACATTATGACTGGCACTATAGCAATTGTTTGGCGGGAAATGAGGATTGAGCTTTGCTAATGACCTTTAACCTTTACCTTTGCATTGAGGCACCTTAACTATGAATTCATAGCATAATATACGTCAGACTGGGTAACGTCATTTAACCAGAAGCACTGAGGTCAATTACCTTGAAAGTGCTGATATGACCTTGACCTCTGA
Organism: Lepas anatifera; assembly: GCA_034440635.1. Lineage (NCBI taxonomy): Eukaryota > Metazoa > Arthropoda > Thecostraca > Lepadidae > Lepas > Lepas anatifera. The sequence goes on along the minus strand of JAOTON010001533.1, from coordinate 309,037 downwards.
CCTTTGACATTGACCTTCATTTGAGGTGACCTAGACATATCATGGCGGTTATATGACGTTATGACGTCACCAATCGGTCTCCAATGCAAGTGAACTGGTCCGACCGCACGATTGTGGTGATCTCAAAATGCACTTTGAAAGCCTATAAGTCAAAACATTTTTGGCCGATTTTCAAAGTTCTTTCATCAATCAACGTGCCGTTACATTTAAGATAGCCTCAGAATTTCTTCAACGACTATGGCTACTTTGACGAGCATTAGATCAAACATCAACTTCGCTCCATGGATTTCGTCATCCGGCTCTGCTATATGGTGCAATAACCTAGAATTCCACGAGTAAAGTCCATTCCAAGGAAAGAAAGAGAGAGCTACACGTAAGGCAGTATGCCAGCACACAAATGAAGGTAAAATGATACAAAACAATTCTTTCGGTGAAGTTACCACAGATGAAACTGCGTGCAAAAATATTCGAGCGTTTCTTGTGAGTACAATTGATGAGCGTCCCGTGCAAAACATGAATAGATACTTGTAAATGGGGTCCACTAGCAACGCACAAACTCAGTCTTAGGCTTTCAATCAGGATAAATGGCAATCGAATAGTCGCTCGTGAAAAATTGTCTCGATAGATAATACGAATATCTCTAGACGCACCCATCATCACTGGAGGCTGACACTTTGATCCGCGAACACACTTCAAAAAGGTCCAGAATCGTTCAGGATTCGCTTTAAAATCACCGATCATTCCCTTTATGTGAAGAAAGAACCGAGACTCGGATACTCTTTTGAAAACACGTCGCTTTTCGCCGAATTCACGGGCTGCTTCGGCTGTTTTGGTTCGCCTGAAACGTTTGAAGCCAATTTTTTTAATATTGGCTTCCGCAGGATTTGCAGTCGGGAGCAGTAGCAATATAATTGAGGGAGAGAAAATACATTTTTCATCGTTGGTAATTCGTAACACGTTTTGAAATCTCTGATGAACACATTGAAACAACGTGATCGGCGTAGCACCTAACAAGAATCTTATGAAACTTCTCTTGGTTTAATTAAACTGGAGAGGTTTGCACAACTTCGAAATGCAAAGCTTAGCACGAGCTTGTGAGGGTCGGCTGGGTTGGCGTGGGCTGGTGACTGACAGTCTGGAGGGGCTACTGAGAACGGGGTGTGCGTGCCTGTTGGCGTCGGTATACGAGGGCAGCGCTCAATCTGGTATCGTCGGCTTATTGGTCTCTGTGATTGATCTGAGCTTACCGGAGGTCATTAGCAACAAAAGTCTCCAATCTTCCTCACTGCAGGCCAGGCGTTTATTGGTATAAAATAAAAACGCTAGAAGTGACCCTTTCTGTTACAAATATGTGGTGGACAAAACCCAATGAGTACCATCATATGCAATATAGCATGTATATTTCGCACGCCCTTGCCTAAGATGTCCATTTTTAGTGCTTTCCTTTTTAATGGAGTTTAGCATGAAACGAATCAATCACATATTGAATCTCAAAATGTGAAGGATATATTTTGAGATCTTTTGAGAAAGGGTATTCGCTCCCTCTTCGGCAGGATTTAGACAGGCAAAAAAATAGATTAAACTGTGATTCATTTCATTAGATATCATTGTTCTGACTGTTTGAACCTATTGTAAGCAAGCTTAACTTAGCCATGATCTTTATAAAGAGCATGAAAAATTATTCGAAAATATCAAGTTACAGAGGTTCTACGGACTATTTTGGCTCTATTTTAGGATCGACTGTTGAGGGCCCTAAAGCATCGACAGTCGACCATAAGATCACAGATTCCACACAACACGGAAACGTTTCTCCATGGGGTGTTTTGGAAACTGTGATATTTTAATCGACCCTGTCGAAGGCTTCGGGCTGAAATATCAGTCCAATATTTATAACTTTGCGTTCTCGAGTAATTTTGGACTATCTTTATACATAATACCAGCGGGGATAGGTTAACCTTACTTACCCTAGGTACTCTTAACTAAATGGCTCTCAATGCAGCACTTGCCCAACTGCATATTATTATTGAAGGCATTATAAGTGTAGCATTTGGGCATTTAAACACGGGTAAAACAAATTATTTCAAAAGGTTTCCAGGGATTTTGTTATTAGTCTGAGATCATGGTGCATAGCTGAAACCAGTGAATATGAAACATTTTGGGCAAATATTTTAACTACGACAGCATATATTTTCGGGAAAGGACCATAATCGTTCCACTGCTAAGCTGCTCAGTGCAAAATTCCACAAATCCAAATTAACATTGGAGAGCCCATATACTTGAACAATATATTTCTTGGAGAACGTGCTTTGAAGGTCTGTTGGGGATAAAAATTAAGGGTGTTACGCTATCGAAGCAGCGCCCAAAAAATTAAAATGCGTAATCATCGGTCATCTCACATCATATGCATTAGACATATTTTTCAATTATATATTTTTATCTGAAAAATATATCATGTAATGATTATTTTTGGGACTTAGCAACACCTGTCCCGGGTTCAAGACCCGATGGAGCGTCTGAATAAGTCAATCTGATCCCGAAGATCCCTCCCAACAGGACGGAGCTGGCGACGCCGTATAACCTTGGAAGTCGGTGCGTCGTTACATCTCAACAATAATCATTAGGGGCTTATTATAACAATCATAATTGGCTGCTGCAGTCATCTGACGTCGCCATCTCTCCTTTTGGGAGCGTATATTTGGCATTAATTTTCTTTTTGCTCAGGGACCCTACCAGGGATTTAACCCAGTTCGGTCAAACGGGTACGCTAATTACCACAGCGCTGAATCTCTCTTTGCTAAAACTTAAGAGTTTAAACTGCCATATGAATTTGATAAGCCTAGATACGTTTCTCCGCTCTTGAGACTCACTTTAAAGTCGTTAGATCGGTTCATAAGGCATACCAGAACCTCACCGAGCATCTGAGTACCTCCTTTGTATTTTTCCTCAGGAGCTAAACACTTAAATGTATCCTCACGAACCTTAATGAAATTGCATCACCAGTTGCTGACGAAATATCATACAATCATAAATTAAAGATGCTCGGCATGTGCCAACTTACGAGTGTTACTAAGAGCTGTTCTGAAATCTCCAATGTCTGATAGAACCCAGAGGGTGTAGTAAATGTGGGACTGGAATGACTCACAAAAGCCATGACACTCGGAGCTTACCTAATGATAAGCAAACTATTCTAACTATCACTCACTCTTCCAGGACGCAAATAAACCAAGAATAGGTGCTGTCCATCTAAGGTCACAGAATAATAACCAGGAAGGGACGCCATCTTCTAGAGATGACATATTGCTTATGAAAGTGTCCATCGGCCTAGAAGCCCAAACAGCAATGGCTAACTCTGCCTCAGAATATTTACACTTTGTACACCAGGCACCCCAAATGGGTGCCTGTCAAGGAATCTTAAGCGGGTATCATTACCTCAGAGTGAACACAGACAGCTATCCATTTCAAAATTATGCTTAGCCCATCCCTTGACAGGGGAGAGGCTTGGAAACTGCCCTTGTCATAGCAACCCAAAGTTGTTTAACCCTGCAATACAAAGAGAAACGTGTTGTTCAATCAATTTACCAGCATAAAACTAATGCTTACAGAAACCTTGAACTTACGGGGTTGTTTCACCTCGCCTACTTTAATAATTTCTGGATATCGCCCGAAGTTGCAGTGCAGCTCACACCCTTTGAATATTGATAGAAAAGTCATTGCACATCTTCTGAAAAAAGGTTCTTGTTTGTCAGGTCACTAAGCGATTGCGTCAATTCGAGAGGCAGAAAGCCGGCTTTTCAGAGTTTTGGGTGGTGTGCCACGTACCTTTAGTGCATATTGAATGAAATGCAAACTACAACCTCAGGTGACTTACTGGGACACTTTTGAACCCTGCTGAGACATTTTTTACCTCCTGGCACCTTATTTGACCTCTTTTGACCTTTAACAGACTCTATTACATGGGTTGACTCTTGGTGACCTTTCGGAACCTCTAAGGTGTACCCTACGTGACATCAAAATTTCTTGGGAGGAAACACAATTTTCGGGGTTGAAAACAATGCCTCGATACAGTTCAGTCTTTAATTTGAACTCAGTGTCGAAATAAACTTCTATTAGCGACAAATATAGATTTACGTCAACTTTGACTTTGTATTACCTGCGCCTTTGACCCCACCTCACGCGTTAGAAAATGTATCCCAGAACTACATACATGTCATCCATCGAAGTTTCGAATAATGTTAATGTTAACTATACAATTTGACAATTTAACTTACAATTTAACTATTGCGCCTCCCCCGATCAAATACCGGTTCTCCTGGAGTGGGCTTTGTAAATCCTGAGATATCCTAGGCGTCTCCGGAATTTTCCCTTTTCAACTCATCCACCCCGGGTGTGGTTATCGGCGCCCGGCGATAAGTTCAGGCGCCCCTGATGGGTTGTGCCTTCCAAAAGTAACGCCCCATCCCAATCTCGCCCCGATCGGAAGCCCAGAATCCTGTGGCGTTTTTGAAAGTGTTCTTCAGATTTTTAAGTCGTTTTACTCTATTTTCGCTGAAATTTTTAGGGCCAATCCCTATCTGGCTTGACATACTTTTGCATCCCCATACAAATAAAAATGCCACCCCGGTAGCTCAGTTGGTAGAGCGTTGGGCTCCGGCCCGCTGCTCAGAAGCATGCAGTGTCAGTGCATGTCCAGGCTTGGGATCGGTTCCCCTGAGACGCTCCGGCGCTCAATAGTTTACCCGACATACAGGTCGGCTGGCAACTGACTGGTGAGAGGGTGACCTGAGCGGGGCGGCCGTCCCTGTGCTTTGTGGGACGTTAAACTTTGGCTTCTAAATCAACCCTCCATTGAGGAGTTGCTCGTTCGGGTGGTGGGGTCGGGGTCTCCGTGACAAGTCCTTGATGACTTTAGTGAGACTCCAACTCCAGCAGCCTTATAAGGAACAATTTGAACAAAATTTATAAAAAAGGAAAGCAATGACATGCAAAAAAGATCAGGACGTCACTAAAACCGTCGTATCGTCCATTATTCTTCTAACAATTTTGAGCCACACTAGTTGCAGAATGTAGATAGTTGCAGAAGTTGAGAGCCAGTTGCAGAATGCAGAGCCATACGATGCAGAAAAGATCAGGACGTCACTGAAACCGTCGTATCGTCCATCATTCTTCTACCAATTTTGAGCCATACTAGTTGAGCCGTGGCGAGACAGGGAGCTAAAATTGGGAAAATTTAGACCCATTTAGAAAATCGTTTATAGCTCGTGAAACATAGACCTTTCAAAAGTGCATCAATAGGTTTGTCTTGGCCCAAATAATGGAATGATATGCAGTATGACCTTGCTGGGTTGCATGGTGGCAATGAGTTTAGGGTCAATGTCAAATAAGGATTTTTCATGATCACCCAACATATTTTTGAGATCATGCCGGTCACTATGATATCAAACTTATTAGCCGTTTTCACACGATAAATAAAAGGCATTTAGTTCCTACTGTTTACCATCCTAAAGGTAAACAGTAGGTACTAGGTAGTTGCATTCCTTGAGCACCAATTTTGTATTCATGAAAACATTAAAGCTCTAAAGTATGATGATAAATATTTTTTAGATATTTAAAACGGCATATCGTTTCATCTTGCTTCGTCGAAAAGTTAAAAACACATTGCAACCCATTAAAACATTTGGTGAAGCCTGCTGACCTCGTTACTGACCTGACATCAAAATGCTTAGCGGCATGCCAATTTTTATTTCTCAGAGTTTTCAAATGATAATGTTTAGCAACTAGATCTAGCTTCTTCTGGGAGCTAAGGCATGTACACCCTGGGTTCGTCTACCTCGTTTAAAAAGAAAAAAATCACCATGCAGAGGAGTAGAAATTACATCATAATCCGTTGACCTGGCTTGGCCACATAACAATTCTCCGCGAAATCAGCGATACAATTTTAACCTGCTTGATTATAAACATGCCTTTAGCTTGTTATGAATATAAAAATCACACATTGGTTACCTCTCTCTCCTCTCTCTCTCTCTCTCTCTCTCTCTTTCTCTCTCTCTCTCTCTCTCTCTCTCTCTCTCTCTCTCTCTCTCTCTCTCTAGTGGTTTGAAGGTCAATGAAAAATGCATCTCCTTGCCACGTTACAGGTGCAATTTGTGCCGTCCCCAGACGACTTTTCCTCAGAGTGCCAAGCACCATGTATTACTGAGTTATGAGACCTGGCTCAGTTCAGCCCATAACAACATACTCTGAAGTAAAACAAGACTTTTGCTTCTTCCAAATAGTTTATGAGCTCTGGGATGAACCTCGTCATTGAGTCCTATAGTCCATAAGTCTGGAGGGTGGCAATACGGATATTTGAGAAATGACCAATAACCTGCCAAATGTGAACACAGCTAACAACGGTTACAGCAAAGAAGAGGGAAGGTGGGGCCACTAAATGAATTTGCATTGTTGAAATTACTGCAAGGTGCATCTCTAGGGCGCACTTCTTATGCTTTTACTGTATCAAATTCTGGAATATTTTTACAAATTCCATAAGTCTGGTGGTGATGGATATCTAGTTGCATGGTGTGGTTTTGTTTATGATATTTGATTGCCGCAGAATTCTAATTGATTTGGGCAAAGGCGGATCCAGGGGGGCAAGGGGGGGCACGTGCCCCCCGATCGACCCTCGGCGCCCCCTGAAAGTCGTGCGCCTCCCGAAATGTCGCTTCCCACCCCCCCAGGATACGCAAGTCGGCGCCCACCGATAGGATTTGGCGCCCACCTGATAGGTTTTGCCGGTCATAAGTGGCGCCCCCCTGGTCCGGATGACACCCCCCGGAAGGTACCCCCTCCGATAGGCAATCCTGGATCCGCCTATGGATTTGGGAAACACATTTTATCACTTTCGTTTCCGCTTAGGATATCGATTAGGGAAACATTGTTTGCTGCATTGGAGGTCGATGAATTGCCTAGGATGGAGGCTAGGCAAGTGGATTATAGTTTCCTGTCTTAATTTGTCAGAAGTCGGGAGCATTGCACTTACATCATCAGCAATGCACTTACAGCATCACACACAGTATGCGATGTAGACACATCACAGAAAACAAACTTACCTCTACATAATGCTTAGGACTTACCCAGCTTATAACATCGGCCAGCAACGACACAACAGGGAATTTTGGATGTTCATTCATACAGGTGAATATTTCAGTGGAAGGTTTTTTAATCCGGCATTTGACCCTACTCTTTGCCCAACAATTATCCTGGGATCAAAAAATGTTCTTAGGTAAAGTTTAATATTTCCCTTGGAGGTTTTATTTCTTTTGCATCTATTCTAAAAGATGATATCTTTATATAGATGAGATCTATTCTAGCCCCAACATCTACATATATTTTTGGGGCATCTAACTTTATCCAGCACATCTAACACATCTTCAATATAGAAATAAATTAGGGAATTCCAACCGAGGAGCCGACCCGTGCTGGGGAACGTCTGGATACGTTGTCAAGAGCGCTTGTCATGTGTTTTCTGAAGTTTGAATCCCTCATTTCATAATATTCAATCAGTAAGGAATTCATAAACATCTTGACAAAATATTTATAACAAATCATTCTCGACGAATGCTCCATGTTTTAAAAAATCAGGATCCAACAATTTCAATGCATACATTTCATGTGACAAAAGGTCATTCTTTTACTAGTAAGAACCAAACGGCTGTCATTCATTATATACCAAGTTTACATTCGTCATTCTATCTTAAGAATTAGATCATTTCTTTTTTTATTTTACTATCAGGGGTCCTAAATACTAAGTAAAAACAAAATATCTGAACGAACACGTTATATGACAGGTTTAAGTAAGAAAAAAAAGAAGAAAAGAAAATCGACTCAGAACTAACACGTAACACTCCAAGTTAAAAATGACAAGACACTGGTGACGTAATTGTGGCGTCACGGCCACGTGCTCTCACACTGCATTCCTGTTTGTGAGGGCGCCACGGGTTGGTTCAGATTATGCCGAATGTACGCGCCATGGAATAGAGATACCTGGAACGGAGACCTGAATGCAAACCCGCCCCGCTTTTGGGTGCCAATCTAGGACATGAAAAAATCCTTCGGTGAGTAAAGCTCTGTAAGGACCAATGTAAAGTCTATGGGAGATGTGGTGGCCGATGACTTTGATGGGTCATAACTTATAAACCGTGGCTTGCACAGGAAAACGACGATGCATTTCGGAAAGCGCAACCTGTGCTGCGTCCGCTAAAATACATTTTAGGCATGAAATGTCTAAAATCTCAGGGCAAAGCGCAGGAGAAATCAGAATCTGATACTGCAGCTCAACTTGTATTATTACATGTTTTAAGCGCGCGCGGCTCGGCGCCGTAACAGCGCAGTGTGTCAAGCGGTCGCCTAGTAAGCGGGAGATCCCGAGTTCGAATCCCGCGTGTGGAACTTTTCAGGTTCATAATGGTAATTTCGTCGCTCAATAGCGCAGTTGGCAGCATGCTTGTCTAGCAATCCTAGTGTTCCGGGTTCGAATCCGGGCTCAGGCTGATTTTGCATTCATATTTTATGGCTATTATGCAAGTATTTAGGTTTATATTTGATAAATAATACCTCAGTAGTAGCTGTTTCCTCTCGGTTGAAGTAAGGCACGCGCAAAGGCCGGTTTTTTGTTGAATATTTTACTGCCGTATATATTTTAATGTTCTTGGCTATTTACCCAATTCTTTTTAATGAGCCCCACAAAAGCATCCCAGAAATAAACGAGGTTTCCGTTCCAGGTATCTTTATTCCATGTACGCACTGTGTTAATATTACTTTGGATGTTTTGAATAAAAAGTTCAGTCTGCGAAGAGAAAAGGTTAAGTTTACTGAAAATCGTACTTAATATTTGGTGCGTAAATTTGTTTCTATTTGAACTACAGTTAAAGACCAGGCTTTCCAAAGAAAAGTCAGCTTAGTCCAGTTCACTCAGACAGCTTTTTCTGCTTTGTGCCTCGAGAACAATGCACTAAAATACTGTTTTAATGTTTCAATTTCTCCAGCTATTGTTTGCAAAATACTGTAACCCGCTTCTGTCTCAAGAAAAAAACATTTTCATGGTGCAAACAATTTCATTAAATAGGGTGCATGTGCAAAACTGTTTTTTATATATTTTCCAACAAATGATCTACTCGTCAGACTCTTCCCAGGAGCACGAGGCCAGGCCTAAAAATTCAATAACTTTCACATAAAACTTTCACAGAAGGTTACGTCAATTTACTTAGGAAACATCAGTTTCGTCACTGGCAAAATAGTGAAGAGATCAGTGAATCGAAACCTCTCACAAAGGGAACAGAAACGTTCTATCACTGCAAAGTCTGGAAGGTACTATATGTTTCCAATCATGTGCTGGTAATTAAGTAGCCCCTCGTTCCAGAAGAAAAACATGAGCCAAAAACAAATGCGTCTGGGGTGCACACTGCACAGGGCGATTCTGTTACCGATAAATATTCAGCCCACGAAACATATATGACAAAAACGTTTAACTACAATTAAATTGAGTCGTTTATCGTAGATCATTTTGTTGTTAGATGCTTAAAGTAAGGGTGGATACAGGATTCTTAAGTGAGAGTGTCTTAGCTTGAATAAGTTATGAAACCCTGCTGGTTTATGAAGAGCTTAGCTTTCCTTTACCCGCAAAGCATACACTCCCTTGTTCAAACACACTCACGGAAATAAGCAATTTATTTCCGTGGTTTCAAGCTCTTGGTACCTGGAAGCTGTTGGCTTGAACAAAACCTGTGGCATTAAGTAAAGTAGACCTTCAATCTAGTCCGGTTGAGATAGGTGTTTTCTTTGTAAGCATTTCTGCATTTGAGGGGAAATATAATAAACAAACCATGACTAAAGTTCAAAACCTCACAAGCCCCTAGCATAAATGTAGGTAGGCATTCTATGTTTGTCTATTTCACTTACACACGAATATTTTGGTTCTAAATGTAACGATAAAACAGGTCCCGTTACGAGCTCAGTTGTCGTACGCCTCACACTTATCTTAGTATTGAAAGAAGTATTGAAAAGAACGAGGCACATCCGTCTTTTGCCTGCCGGCGATGGTAGGGAAATACATGAACACCTTTCCACGTATGTTTTTTACGGTAACAGCCACATCCTCCCTTGGAATATATAGTTGAGAAGAATTGGAACACGTCTGGATATCACCATTATTTTCCACTTGACACCACAAATTGAATTTGAGCAGTCCACCCTGTTCAGAACCAGCGCCATAAGGCTTGAGAACACCAAAGAAACCACACCATTCACGTATTTTCCTCCTATCCCCTCTATTTGTTTCTCCTCTCTCTCGCTCTCCTTCTCTCTTTCTTCCTCTCTCGCTCTCTCTCATTCGCCTTACTTGTTTCCATGGTATGAAACAACTGAAACTTGATGTTTTTGACACTTGATCTTGATGATCAGCGATGCTTCCTGCTGGATTCAAAATTGCATCACAGACTCGCACCAGTTTCTAAACTATTCAAGTGTCCTCCTGTACGTTGAGCTCTCAGTGCACCTTCTCCCACTAACACCGACTCTCACCGTTATGGCAACAATCACAGCGCTCGGCGGCGCGACACCCCGATTCGGCGCTCTCCCGTCCCCCCTCTTCTGCGTCGACGGCGCAACTGGCCGCGTCGAGCGACGCCCCGAGGGCTCCGCCCCCTTCACACCCTCCCCAGGCGCCGCCACCGACGCGACGGCCAGCGCCTCAGCCTGCGCAGGCTTTTTGCTTTTGTTTTTGACCATAGTCTGTGGTTCGAATTATACCGGCCAGGTCAGTGCTGCTATGACCCGATTCAATGTGGGGGACTGGAGACGCGTCCTGAAGAAATGTTTTGCCAGAGGCCAGTTACCGTAGAAGCAGTTACTACATGGTCACCGGTACCAGTTTCAATATTGGTAGTAAAAGGACAATGGTGAGGAGCAACAAATGTGGTAAGCAAAATTTCTGGAAAATTGATGCTGCATCAACCAAGCTTAACACGCGCCCCACTGGGGGGGCGATATTCACCCCCTCCTCCTGGTTTTCCCCAGATAGCTAACAAACGAACAGGTGAAGAACAACGTGACTTACAGTACCTTATTCCTGATCAATTTTACACATCTGACCAAATGTTTGAGTTAAATTCATGTCAGGTCAAGGAGCTATTCAAGATCAAGTGACTCGACCTCAAAACCTAAAATCATGAGTTTGAAGCGGCGCCCAGGAAACATCAGCGAACCGATCAGTTCAAAACTTCCACAATATGATAAGGTCATTAGGGTCTACAAATCTGCTATTTCGGAATTTTGATATATGTCTATGGGGAAAAATAGAATGGGCTCGTTTGCCGTAAATACTGTATAGATAAAGCTGAAAATGCTAAAAACGTTTATTCTTACCATGATATTGACCATAAAGTTGAGTTTTTGAGCATTTGACCTCTCAAAGGTCATATCAGGTCACGGGAGCATTAAGTGATTGTTTTGCCAATAACGTCTCACTGAATTGAGATAAAGCTCCCATTTTGCTTGCATTGTGCTTACATTGTCACGGGGAGTCGATTGATATGCAACATGACCATACCAGGCCACTCTGTGACCCTGACCTAGCTTGAGGCCAGGTTATTTTCACTATTTGACCCAGCAAGGTTGTATTATAAATCATTCGATTCGCTGCGATGAGAGAAATCCAATGATGCATAACGATTTGCTCTAGCTCCCCTGAGGGCAGATCTAGAGAAGAGAAACGCACACTGCTCTGTTGTAAGCCTATGGAACCTTCTTTGACCTATGCTGACCTCAATATTGACCTGACATAAAAATGCTTCGTATAAAATCCCTTTGTGTTGTCAAGAGTTTTCGAACACCGTCCATAATTTTCCTTTAGTTTCCGTGGGGAATTAGGTACGGAGGGGGAGGCGAAAATACCCCCCCCAGCGGGGCGCGTCATGCCAGGGACCCCAGCGGGGCGCGTGTTAAACGATGAGTCTCGGCAAGACCGTTTAAAAATACGCCCCTCTCACACTGCTTCAACTGACGTATAAACATAATAAGGTCTTGTTGTTGTCGTTTGTGGTTTTAGGGCGGTTCGACTGCTTGGAAATTTTGCGTGGAGCATCAAGGAACAGAACCCTTAGGCTACAGAATAACTTTTTGACAAAGGGGGCTCAATAATAATTATTGGGGTTTATCGACGCACCAGCTGCCAGGGTCATATGGCGTCGCCAACTCTTTCCCTGCCAGGAGGGTTTCTCCGGAGCCAGCTTGCTCCTTGTTCAGGGAGCCGCCGGGCCTTGAACCCGGGTCGGCTGCGTGGCAGCCAGCTGCGCTGACCACTCCACTACCGCGCCACCACAAAAGGGGCTCAATGCCTGGTACAAGGAAGAGTGGCACTGAAGGACCTACAGGTCCTCGAGTCACGGCAAAGGTCAGAGAATATACCGCAAGTATTCACCAAGATCCGAATATTTATTTGTGGTGCATGACTGGGAAAGTAAAAATCAGCAAGTCCTTGACGCATCAGATCCTCAAGAAAGAGAAAGAGAGAGAGAGAGAGAGAGAGAGAGAGAGAGAGAGAGAGAAAGAGAGAGAAAAGAGAGAGAGCCCTGATCCAGGATTTCATTAAAGGGAATGTGGCACCTTCACAACGTGATTTTAACTGAGATAGCCAAGTTGTAAAGCAAGTCGGAAAACCCGGTACTCCATATTTAATTTGTCTTGTAACTCGATATTTCCGTAGAAAAAAGCTAAAACCTACCTGACACCAGCCCCCCATCAGCCCGTCACCGGGCGGCCATTGCTGTGAGCTGCTGGTGTGACGACATATGCTGACGTCACGATGAGCATCAGCCAATCGAAGCCCTTGAAGCGTTTCAAGTATGGTAGTGGTTGCCCGATCGTAACATCATCCACAGGCTGATATTTATTTCTTTTTCTAGAGGAGTATTTTTAAAAACAAAATATTGAGCCTATTGTAAATTTTTCAGAGAAATCATGAGTGGATTCATTATTTTTGGCTAAAAGTACGCCTAATTTCACTAAATTCCAGGATTCGACCAAGGTGCCACATTCCCTTTAAGGGGAGGAAGCGAAGGCTCAGGGAGGGGCAGACAATTTACCACCTTTGGGGTGGCTTTTAGCATCATGAATGACGCCTGGTAGGGCCCCTGAGATCTCCGAAACTAAGAAGCGTAGGAAAACGCTGGTTGGGGGTGGGTGGGGGCTATGATCATCTACATCATAGTCAATTTTCATTGATCTAGGTCAGTATTTTCAAGGTCAAACGAGGTCATAAATGTGAAAATTTGGCCGTCCTTGGGACCAATTTGGAAATACCGTAATTATGCACGAAAACGTCGGTGATACGCTGACTGCAGACCATGGTGATAGAGAGAAGGCCACAAACAATCTTTCTAAAATTTTGGGATCATGGTCATTCAAGGTCATTAACATATGACGTCACAATACAGTATACACCATGTAATGTGCACTATAACTAGACTGTAGCAAACGTTGGGCGGGCAATGAGAATTAACCTTTACGCGTGACCTTTGACCTTGACCTTGACTTTGACATTGAATTACCTTAACCATGAGGTCATAACATAAAATACGTCAGGCTGGGTAAAACCATTTGACCGGAAGCACTAGGGGCAATGACCTTGAAAGTACTGATGTGACCTTTATTCTGATCTTTGACCTTGACCTTCAAGTGTGGATGCCCGAACATATCATCCTGCTTATATGGCGTTATGACGTCACAGCTTGATCACCTATGCAAGCGAACTGGTCCGACCGTGCGATTGTGGCGACTAGTTTTGAAAATTCCTTCACCAATCGATGCCCCGTTAACATGCGCATTGACGGGGGTCTGAGCCACCTTCGCTTTGACGGGGGGGCGGATACCCGTCCCCTAAGATATTGAGAACCACGCCAGGAAGCGAAAAAACGGTAAACGGCGTTGGGTAGCTTATCCACTTCTCCATCGAAAATATTTGACCCATTTTTTGTCAGGTCACATCTAAGGTCACTAGAGGTCAAAACATGCCATCATAGGGATAACATGTAAATGAAAGTTTTCGGTCATTACATCTGAACAAGATAGAGCAAAACGATTTGAACCATATGAATCCTCGCAGCAAGCTGAATCGAATGATATATAATATTACCTTGCTAGGTCAAATCAAAGATTTGACCTGACTTGATGTCAGGTCAAGATCAAATTACATGAATGCATAGCATTAGAACTGCAAAGACAAAGCAAATCTAATGCATTTAAAATAAACGCTCTATCGCCATCCGTTACTAAGTTATTCACTTAGAACCATTTTTTCCCATGTATTTCCAATGGAGAGGTCATGGCTCGTACCTGACCTTACGTCATCGATTTAAAAAATACCGGAACATATTTTAGAGAACTTGGTGGGCCCATTATGTGATATGAGTTTCAATCGGATAAGTTCATCCTGTTGCGACTTATCTTATCTTACACTTTTTGAGGTCAGGTCATTTCACCTGTACTGGTGACCTGACCTGAAATGACCTAACCTTGAAATTTTCATCAAAGGTTGTCAAAATGATGAAAGAAAAGGTATGCCAAATACAGTGGCGCTACGCGTTGCCGTTTTTATGCTATTTCCGAAAAATCCGAGGGGGCGGGTACCTGCCCGCCCGTCAATGCGCGTGTTAAATGCTGTTAAATGTAGCTCAGTATCGTTTCCCGGCTACGAGCGGTTCTCCGGCCGCCTTGAACAAATAGGCAGGGATCTCCGAGGCCCTCTTCAGTGCGCGTGTCAAAATAATAATAAAAAACATTGTCAGGAAAAATGAGGATTTATCAAAGTGTCTCCGGTCAAATAACAACGTTTGTAAACCAGGCGCCTCTACCCGAACTGCTTTCTAAAGTCGACTTCACGCAGGGATATTTTTTTCAAGGACCAATTTTCGTCCCCTATTTAGCTTGCTTGCCTAGAGCGAATGGGGATAAATCTACAATATTCTACAGGAGGGTGAAAATGTTGGGAATATACATCCTTCGGGGGGAAGGGAGGGAAATGCAATTTGCAGCTGATGCCCGCAGAGCTTTCAATTTTTTTTACAAAGATGACGCAGGAATATTTCTTTGTGGCATAGAGAAAGTTTTGTTTTAGTAAAGTTATAACGCCTTGGTTTTAGTGACACAGCGGCAAGAAACCACCTCGGCACGATAAGCAAATAATATTATTCTTACAGAACATTCTAAACAGAGTTATCGGCAGATTCTGAATAGTCTTGAACAAAATGTAAACGATACTACTCAATGTGCATGAACTCTGCTTCAGAGGAAAACAAGGTTTCTACCAGCCCGCTATATTGCATCGTCACATGCTCTCGTTGCAGCAGACAACATAAACACACATTGGGCGGACATGAGTGGGCCCTGGGCATTCTTGAGTGGTAGTTGAGCAGGATATGGCAACAATCGATACTCAAAGCATACACTAAACGAACGCGAGGTAACTGTTATCACTGAAAGTTAAGGTTGGGGCATGCTGCTGTGCGGCACCCTATACTGAGGCTGAAAAGGGGGTCAACCGTGAAATAGCGGCGCCCAGCCACAAAATAGCGAGCAGAAAAAAATCAACGAGGGCAGACAATGTTGAAGTGGGGCACCCATTGGCATGCCGGGGGCGGCTGAATCAAAATCAGAGGCGGCTCAAGGTGAAGAAAAAAACAGTTTCAGGTGCCTTCATCTTTACGTTTAGGTTCAGCATTTACTGTTCATACCTAAGCTGCAGCCAATTTTTGGCGGATACGGCGCCGGAAGCCGGCAGGGGGCAGCCTCTGGGTTCTAAGGGGAGGGGGCATGACTGCCCCTATGCCTTCTGGATCCGTCCCTGTACAGACATAGTAAATATGTGGTGCACTTTATACGCTTTTAATCCGCACAGGGACACTTGACTTCGGCAAAAGGCGTAAGAGTTCGGGGCCACACAGTGTCAAGTCGTGTTTTTAGGGACAAGTGGTAAGGGCGGGTTACATAATGACTTTTTTGCCTACCTAACGCTACTTCCGTCTTTTAACACGCGCATTGACAGGGGTCTGAGCCACCTTCGCATTGACGGGGGGGGGCGGGTACCCGCCCACCCTAAGATCTCGAGAACCACGGTAGGTAGCGAAGAACGGTAAAAGGTGTTGGATTGCCCATCCACTTTTCCATCGAAAATATTTGAACGATTTTTTTGCCAGGTCACATTTAAGGTCACGAGAGGTGAAAACATGCCGTCAAAGGGATAACATGTAAATTCAGTTTTTCGGCTATTAAATCTGAACAAGTAAAGATAGAGCAAAACGACTTAAACTATATGAATCCTCTGAGCAAGCCGAATCGAATGATACATAATTTGACCTTGCTAGGTCAAATCAAGGATTTGACTTGACCTGGGGTCAGGTCAGGGTCAAATTATATAAAATGCATATCATTAGAACTGCAAAGCCCAGGCGAGTCTAATGCAGCTAAAATAAATGCTTTATCACCATCCGTTACTGAGTTATTTCGTAAAAAACATTTTTCCTATCTATTTCCAATGGAGAGGTCATGCCTCGTACCTGACCTTAGGTCATCAATATAAAAAATACCGGAACATATTTTAGAGAACTCGGTGGGGCCATTATGTAATATGAGTTTCAATCGGATAAGCTCACCCTGCTCCGACTTATGCTATCTTAAACTTTTTTTGAGGTCAGGTCACTTGACCTGTACTGGTGACCTGACCTTGGATGACCTAACCTTAAAATTTTCACAGAAGTTGTAAAAAGGATGAGGGAAACGGTATGCCAAGTACAGCGGCGCTACGCGCCGCCGTTTTTTTTGTTATCTCCGAAAAACCCGAGGGGGGCGGGTACCCACCCCCGTCAATGCGCGTGTTAAGCAGTCGACATCGTGGTCTAAATAGCTACCCACTGTCTTCCACGCTGGAGGAATGGTTGGTGGCCACACGGACGTCCACATCTTTACGGTCATTTCTAGTATCATGCTGTGATTAACACCCGTCCCGGTGGGCTTCCGAACCACTTTTGCCATGGTGGGGTAGGGGTGGTTTTCAAACAAAACCCTCTAACTCGGCTCTTATACGGGAAAGCGAAAAAAACGAGAAGCTGGTGGATAGCTCATATAAATTCAGGACTAAACTACATCGGTCACTTTTTGACTCAGGTCAATATTGAGGTCATGACATGTCAAAGAAGGTGGCATGTTAGAGAAGAGTTTCGGGCTCTAGCGTCTGACAGAGTTGAGTTAGACTAATTTTTAGGCACCAATCGCTTCCTCTCGTCATGGCTACCTCAAATAGTGGCCTTGACCTGACCTGAGGTCAGGTCAAGTTCACTATTTGATCTACCATAGTCAATGTGCACATCAATCGCCTCGGAATAGCAATATAAACGTAATTATATATAAATAAAAGCTTTATGGTCATTTCCTGCAACGTTATTGACCCAAGTCGGAAAATTTTATTAAGTAGCCCAGATGACCTCTCAGAGAAAGAAGGTAAAAATTGCAACATGAACCTGGAAAGGGGTCCAGGTTACCACAATTTGGAGAATATGAAGGATTCTCAGCTGTATCTACACAAATAAACCCCAATTCCTGTTTTTCCCATGTATTTCTAATGGAGAGGGCATGATCCGTACCTGACCTTATGTCATCGATATTACAAATCTCGGAATATATGTTAACCCGCGCCCCACCGGGGTCGGCGCCACCTTCGCCCCACCGGGGGCCATCGATGGCCCCCTCTAACTCCGAAAATATGGGCGTTAGCGCAAATCTGCAAAGTGCAATAGAAAGCTCGCGTGAATTCAGTAAGAAATTACTTAGCATGTTTTAGTGCTCAGGTCAATGGTTTGACCTCCAGAGGTCAAATTAGGTCAAGATCGGCTATTTTCACTCAAATATGCAATGATTAAGCAAACTGGGCATAACTCTTATGTCATTAGAGCTATTGAGGCCTGGTAAAGTACATTTGATAGCAAATTGCCAGTACTTTTTCCGCTATGTGGAACGTAAAGACCTCCCGCCAGTGGTTTGACCGCCAGAGGTCACCTCGTGACCTAATATGACCTGAGGTCACGAAAGGTCAGAAAGTGACCTTGCCGTATATCAAATGAAAGCCAATGACAAGACAAACACGATGGTGTTTGTTTCACCGCTCTAGCTCAATTAGGTCAAAAGTTATTGTCAAAATAGTGTTTTTGACCTCTGGTGACCTTGGATGACCTTGGAAAAGTCAAAGGGCAAATATGACCCCTGGGATCCGTGAAAGGGTGTCCAAAAACGTTGTTCTGAGCAGTCTGAGTATTTGCAATCATTTTTGTGGCTTTTATATCATGAAATAGCTTTTCCCCATGCTTTTCCAATGGGAGAGGTCGCCTCGTGACCTGACCTCAGGGCACGAAATCGAAAAATCCCGGATATACACCTTGTAGACCCTGAAGGGGTCATGAAGTGTAGGAAGTTTCAAATCGATCGACTTTGAAATGTAGCTCTTACAGAGCTCTAAAGGTGAAGTGAGGTGACCTTGGTTGACCTCGTCTGGTGACCTGACCTTGGGTGACCCGGGGTAAAAAATTTCAGGGATGATGGGAAAATGATGCAGTGAGAGGTAGAGCCCTCAACCGCGGCGCTGCGCCTCGTCGTTTTCTGCTATCCCGGAAAAACCTTAGGGGGCCATCGATGGCCCCCCGGTGGGGCGAGGGTTAAAGGACTAAGTGGGCCCATTATGTGGTATAAGCTTCAATTCGATAGATTCGCCATTTTCTTACTTATGCCCCCTTAAACGTTTTTTAGGTGATGTCACTTGACCTGCACTGGTGACCTGACCTCAGATGACCCAATCTTAAGATATTGGGGAAAGTCGCGGAATGTCCAAACACCCCCCCACCGGGTCGAGTCCCTCGCTCCGAACCATGGCGAAGGTGGTTCGGAGGCCTACCGGGGCGAACTCTGACAGTGTGGCTCTATCAGAGGTCAAGAACATCTCAGGTTGGCTACCCACATATCCTTGATGCGACCAACGTGGCTACCTGAAGTGAAATAAACTTTTGCGTGAACTGAGGCTTTAAATTGCTCCCAGAAGATATGTCTTAGTGAGTAAAAAATTTCCTTAAAAAGTTGAAGTATGAAAGGAATTAAATTTACTGAGATTTACAGACTAATGAATTACATATAGTATATTCTTAGTACCAAACAGCGAAAGGTTAAGTATATGTGCAATGATTACAAGTTGTATGTGCTGTAATAGAAGCATGTGTCCATTAGCTGCGCATATTAATCAGTCAAAAATGTTATCAAATACCTAATACAAAAAGTCATGAAAAAATAATATGTGTTGTTT
Source organism: Lepas anatifera (assembly GCA_034440635.1). NCBI lineage: Eukaryota > Metazoa > Arthropoda > Thecostraca > Lepadidae > Lepas > Lepas anatifera. Next base: position 289,665 of record JAOTON010001533.1, on the reverse strand, counting down.
GAGTCTAGTAACCTTACTCCAACTGCTTGCTATGATCAATAATTGCTTAGATTATCATTGCTAAGATGGCAGACAACCACCATTTGACGGTAGCAGTCACCACGCTGAGACTTAAGCTACTTGAAGGATACATTTAATTCACATTTTGTTGAAGGAATACATATAATTTCCATATATCCAATGCCTGCAACCAAATAAAGGTACTCAGCCAGAGGACAAGTACCTCCTAATACCACAACCATCATCCAGCAAATCCTAGAAAGATTGAAGCAGATCAATGAGCATCACCACATTCACCTGCTCAATGGAAACTTTGGTGGAGTCATAAAAATTTTGTTAAGCTTGATTTGATAAAATTGACCTAGGTAGGCACCAAAGAAACCTACCTGCAGTTTACCTGACTTCATGGGCACCAAACAGCATATAATTTTCTAGGTGCAAAGCCAGAACTTGCAACTCTCATCTTGATCTCCACGGGTCTACAGTTTGGATATCTCGCATGCACTTGATTATGATGTGTGCTCTAATTGACACCCTCAAATCACACTACTCTCCTGGGCTTTTGAGATCTGGCAGACTTCACTCCGTCCTACGTTTCTCTGGCTGCGGCATAATATATAGGATTTGGTAATGGGTTTACCACTGACAACAAAACCTCCTGTTTTGATTTAGCTCAACTACAGCCTCTTAGTAAGTAAGATACCCACACAGCAGCTTCAACACGTATTTCTGACTGTTTTCTTCTCGCTACTCCGACGCCAGAAACGCAAAACTTTGTGGTTACCCAAGTGGCTACCTGTGGTCCCTAATCGTAATTTTCGTTGCCAGTCTGGCTACCAGACCATCTCTAATTCCGTAAAACGAGTCCTCAGGTACAACGTAAGCAGTGGAGTTACTATCTTATGCGGAGTAATTTCACTATGAATCCTGATACAGATTTTAAATTTTTCTCTTCTTTTCCAAAATAAATGGTCGAATTCATATAAGAGAATGAATATAACCGTTCTCATGTCATCACAAATCAGAGTACCTTTATCTCATGGCTTTATATGGGTCAATTTCGTTGCCGATATGGTTACCTACCCATCTCTAACTTAGCTGCGAAACAACGCGAGTAAGGATAAATTATTTGTCACTAATTTGTATCGTCTGTCACTAAAGTTATAATGGTACCTAAAATCAGTCAAAGTAGCATTGCATGTTATGGATCGTTCTTTTCACGTGGCAGTAAGATCGTGGAAATACTTGGTTTGTGCTGGTAAGTGCAATTCTTGATGTCTGTCCATTCTCCGTGATTGGCTACCTAAGTTCTGGTCCTTGAACCTCATTTGGCTACCCACGAGCGTGGGCGAGTTGGTGAGATTCTTGACCTCTGGGCTCTATTGCCATGGCGTTACAATAGCACCCAATCCAGGCATAATTTGTTATCACGTGATCTGTGACGTCACATTATCCGGCTACCACGGTTTTGTGATTGCCTCTGCGGAGCAATGGAGCGTCACACGCGTGTGAAACGATGTGACGAGTGGGGTATGGGCATTCAAGACTCCATTGGGTGTTCTTAAAGTATGGAAAGTGTGTTCCAAAGGAAGTAGCAGCTATTCATGCCACAGTCCAATCTTAGCACTTGCTCCCAAGAGGCTCAGCCCTAGCGCCCGGCAAACGGATGTTCCCACGATAGGTACTGGGTGCCTTTCGCAATAGTCCGGTTTTCATGTCTATTAAAAACGTCCAATGTTGAAAATAAATGTTGCAGCCTCTGGTACCCGAACGTGAAATATGTATTGCAAAAGCGCATGTTCCACAACGCTTTCCCACTACAAGCCCGGCTTTTGCCAGAAAGATTGGTTCTTGGCAACCGATCTGTGACAGCAATACGTCCAAGCTGGACATCCACTCAGTCAGTTATTTGGTACCCGATGGCATTCTGCCGTTTTTTTTTAGATTCTCAGGTCCTCAAAATTCAATTGCGCATTAAATCATGATCATAATTGTAAGACTTCGCATTATTACCGAGGGGACGAGAAGAATGTATACCTCTGAGTAATATTTACAATGACCCAGCCTAGTCCAGCGCGGCCCGGCCCCAACCGGTCGTACTAACGCTTTTGGTAAGCCTATTATTCTGCAAGTAATTAAGCTGGGGGGGTGAAATTCGCCCCCCTCCTAGTTTTCCCTAGATAACGCAAAAAAACGAAGAGACGCAGAACAACGAAACTCACAGCACCTTATCCCTGATTCCCTTATCCCTTAATATATATAGTGGCACTGCTGATATCCCTTCCCCTGACACAAATTCTCCTTCATAGTGTAGCCAGGCTATAGGTATAGCCAGCCTCATAGCCGGGCATAGCCAGGCTCACCCTGTTGAGAGGGATCGCGGGGATCAGATCGTACTTATTCAGGGGCTCTACTGAGACTTAGCCCGCGCCCCATCGGGGTCCGGCGCCACCTTTGCCCCACCGGGGGCCATCGATGGCATCGATGGTTGGTAGAGATGATAAGCGGTTCTCCCCAAAACCTCTGAATTACTAATATTTCTAACATACTGTGGTTTTCGCGATTTTAGTCCTGCTTCCCTCCCCGCATATCATCAGTCTAGATCACCACTACCAGGGGCGTAGCCAGGGATTCGCTCAGGGGGGAGGGGGGTGCGGCTAAAAAGGGCCTCTGAAATTCCGCCAAAAGGGCACCAAAAATTTCCGCAAAAAACGTTCAGCACGGTTTTTACGTTAATTAATCTAAAGAAGGTCGCTTTAAACCTGAGCGCCCCTAAGAGATCTTCATGACAAGTCATTTGTGTGCGTGCTCGAAAAGCGAAAAAGGTCGGAAATATTTCTTCCTCCTTGGGAGAAACTTCTCTCAAAGATTGATAGATTTCGGTATGTTGCACTGAGGAGCATAATAATACGTAGAAAAGTTGGTTATTAACCTATGTCCTCAAATCTGGGGTTCATAATGAAGTAAAAGTCCAAAGATTATTCTGAAATTTGGTGAAATCTAAAATTCCAGGTCTCAGCTCCTATTATAATCAAGACTCCAATCAATACATTTCTTGAAAATTCTGAGAAAGGGCTGTGTTCGAACATATTTTCACTGTTTTTGCTATTTGATGCATCCAGGATCCGAGACGAAAAACCAAGTAACAACTTAAGCTTGATGCTTGGTGCCAAAGATAACGTTACTTAAAGGTACGTTCAAGTTCAAGAGGGATTCCTCCACGCCCGAGTGACGTCACATGGGCGTGGAGGAATTCCTTCACCTATGGGCCGTGTGTCAAACTGCTGCTAGTGGCACTGCCCGCTTACGAATTTGTGAGAATACACGATGACCAAGTTTATTCAAAATGCAACAAATAAACATTTTGTCTTCGATTCTGGGCCTCTTTGCGAAAATTTGGACATTTAATCATTAAATTTTCCCATGTTATATGCTACGAGGTGTGACGTCACATCCGGTATCTGCGCTGGCTGTTGGAGGGGGCTGCCTGGCGCCTGCCATATGTGGTGGTTATGCAGCTTAAGCGTTTTACCTCTACATACCTACAGCGGCAGCACATCGCTCAAAGCCCACGCTCACGGCACTTTTCCCCTTAACACCCGCCCTGGAGAGGGTCTGGCACTAACGCGCACTGGAGGGAGGGGCCTGGTAGGCCCCCTAAGATCTCCGAAACTAAGAAGTGTAGAAAAACGCAATTTAGGAGGTGGGTGGAGGCTATGGTGATCTACATGATGACCAATATTCATTGACCTAGGTCAATATCTTCAAGGTCGAATGAGGTCGTAAAGGTCAAATCTTGGCCATGCTGGGGACCGATTGGTAAATGCTGTGTTGATCAGAGTTGTGCGTTTCAGAATTTTCTTGAGTCGACTCAACTCAACTTAAGTGCTGAGAGCGGTTGACTCAACTCCGACTCAACTCATAATCAAGAGTTCAGTGGGTCGACTCAACTCTGACCCAAGGCTAAATTCATCCGACTCAACTCTGACTCAATTCACGACTCAACTCAACTTAAACTTCGACTCGTTTTGAAAATAAAATAAATAAATGATAAACATATAAATCATATTAAAAAATTAATAAATCAATCAATAAACCAGCAAAACACAGGCTGTTGAGAAAGTCTGACATGAAACAGAAGATTAATAGCAGAAAAATTAATTAATTGGCATTCAAACATTGGTTAACAAGTCGCCAGTAACCACTGAATAACTTTTTAGTTCTTTCAGACCGTCAGTGCCCAAAAAGCTACCACATGTTGCAATTATTTCTAAAAGGAGCATGACATGTTAAACTAGGTAAATGTAATGGAAAGGAACATAAAAGGGCTAAGGTAACACTAACACAGGCAAACAATTGAGCCTCCATACTGTCAAAAAAGGTCTAAGCTAAAAAACATGATATAAGCTGTATTTGTAGTGATGGTATAGGTATTACTTTTTCTGTTAAAGAAAGATGCTAAGTAATTTTTATAAATGAACATTAATATGCCATGAGTTAAATAAAAATTTAAGCAATAATTACTGGAGTACCTAGTTGCAATTGCTAGTTCTAAGAACTACAGCAACCCTTTAGAAAAAGTATACCATATATGACAAAGGACAATAGAAAAGGAAACTCTATGAACGTGTGGGATTTTAACATACTCATATTTAAAACCCAATCCAATTTTCAGCTCGAGAACCTCCAACACAGTACATACCTATCGCTCTTCAAAATTGGGACACACGATTTCATAGAAAGTTGATAATGTATAGCTTTCCAAATAAAACACAGACGCCAAGCAAGGGTCTCTGATCAGACAAAGACAGTAACATGAAATAATTCCTCTGATTCTTGTGATAAAGGCGTCTCAACATTTCTGTTCAATCAGGGGTCCAATTTTTCTATGCTAATAGCAGTATCTGCTTTTAATAGGCAAAATGAAAAGAGCGGCGGCAGACGGCGCATTTAGGACAAAAGAAACAATATAACATGTAGGCTTACAAATATTTGTATGGCTTGATGAATTATCACGTGATGTTAACACTTTTGCCTTGAGGCTAGTTAAGCTTGAACCTATATTCGGTTGAATTTGTTATTCAAAGACAGCAATGGCGCACACTATTTTCGGACGACCACCACTGACAACAGTAAAGTTATCTTGGACGACAACAATCAGCGACGACGACACCGCGCGTTGTTGGAGTGGTTGAAGTGCAGAAATAATATTAAATATTGAAGATAAGAAGCTTTTGAGAGATTTGAAATGTATTTTGTAGCGCTTTCCACCACTTTACATGTTTCAGACAAGGCCAGTGATAGGAACCCGTTCATTTTTTTCGAGTATATGTATTATTTGTGCCTAGGGATTTCTTCAGACCGGATGGGCCTTTAAAATAAGCAATTGAACCATATAATTATTGATATATTGAAAAACATTGAAACTTTGATTTAAAAATTTAAACGCTGGAGGGAAAAGGTATTTAAAGGAGGTTAAAGGAGGTTTGCAAAAGGTAGGCAAATTCAAACACTTTTACTTGACATCATGTTTACCTGTTGAGCCAACTTTTTTCGTCAACTCATTTGACTCGCTGTCTTCACAATTCAACTCAACTCAGCTCATTGACGTATTATGAACCGACTCAAATCAAATCAACTCACTTGTCTATTTTTTTCGACTCAACTCAACTCAACTCAGAGTCGAATGAACCGGAATTTGAGTTAAACTCCGACTCTGACTCGCGAGTCGTACAATTCTGGTGATGATGCGACAAAATGGCGGGAATAAGCTAAAGGCGGATCAGGTTCATAAAGAAGAGGTCTCAAAGGGGCTTCCTTACAGTTTTTCGGTCAAGGTCGTTCAAGGTCATTGACCTTTAAGGTCACCATATGTTATACTACTTAAAATTTACACTTTGACTAACATTAAAGCCAATGTTTGGCGGGAAAGAGGATTGACCTTTCACGATGACTTTTGAACTTGACCTTTGCATTGGGGTACCCTGCCGATGACGTCATAGAATAGTATATGTCAGACCGGGTAACGCCATTTGACCGGAAGCTTTGTGGTCAGTGACCTTGAAAGTGCATATATGACCTTGACCTGTGACCTTTGACCTTGACCTTAACTTTCATGTGAGGTGACCTTGACATATAATCCCGGTTATATGGCGTTATGACGTCACCACTCGGTCTCCAATGCAAGCTAACTGGTCCGACCGCGCGATTACGGCGATCTCAAAATGCAGGTCTGACTTTGAAAGCCTATAAGTCAAAAAAATTTCGACCGATTTTCAAAACGTCTTCACCAATCGACGCGCTATTGAATTCTGTTAAATGTGGCCGAGTATCATTTTTCGGCTACGGGCGGTTCTCCGGCCACCTTGGAAAAACAGGTGGGGGCTTCCGAGCCCCCTCCAGTGTGCGCGATAAAGGGAATGTGGCACCTTGGTTGAATCCTGGAATTTAGTGAAATTAGGCATATTTTTAGCCAAAAATAATGAAACTACTCATGATTTCTCTGAAAAATGTTCAATAAGCTCAATATTTTGTTTTTAAAAATACTCCTCTGGGAAAATAAATAAATATCTGCCTGTGGATGATGTCATGATCTGGCAACCACTACCATACTTGAAATGCTTCCAAGGGCTTCGATTGGCTGATGCTCATCGTGACGTCAGCATATGATCAGCATTAGATTTTATTATTCCGTATGTGCTGTTTTTTTATAAATATATACAATATGTTTTAGGGCGTATTTTTAGCGATGTGAGCATGATGCTTTCTTATTCTGTAAGTGTTGCTATCATTCGTGCATGTATGTATATAATTCTATCACAATGACTTCGTCCATAATTGGGAATACCCGTCGACGATTGAATAAATAAATTGAAATTGAAATATGTCGTCACACCAGCAGCTTACAACAATGGCCGCCCGGCGAGGGGTTGGTGAGGGGTTGGTGTCTGGTAGGTTTTAGCTGTTTTCTACGGAAATATCGAGTTCCAAGTCAAATGATATCTGAACTATTGGGTTTTCCGACTTGCTTTACAACTTGGCTATCTCAGTTAAAATCACGTTATGAAGGTGCCACATTCCCTTTAACGACCTGGACCTCCGTTGAAACGCCCTCTGGCATCCGAAGATATCTGACAGCCTTGTGTTTGACCTGTAGGGAGCCGTAGTACACCATGGCAGCCCCCAGACCAGCCACTGCACTGAATTCTGCTTGAACCAGGCGGAGGCTGGTTGGTGCCGCATTAACGATGCCTGTGTTAATGAAGTACCGACCGAAGAAGTGAAGAAAGCAACCGCGTACGTGCTTTATTATGCCGCCATAAATTGGGTTTAGTTCAGGGGCGCAACTTTATGTTTTCGATTGGGGGGCACCCGGCTCGAAAGGGGGCCCGTACATGATGGGGGCCCGTACATGATGGGGGCCCGTACATGATGGGGGGCCCGTATTTTCTAATGAAAATGTGACCGAAAAAACGTATTTTCGACCGTTTGTTGTCGAAAACTGACTGCAAAGGTTAAATAACAATTTTTAGCGCGCTATTCGTCACTGTTCCTGATTTGCACTATTTAGCCTAAAAAGTAGACAGAAGACCCAATCTTTTGAACGAGCTGCCAAACTATGTAAGGATATTGGACAAGTAGGTGTCTACTTACCGTCTTCGTCGTCCACGCGGATGCTCTCCTCCGGAGGTACAACGGGATCAGCCCCGGACGACGCAGGAGGGATGGATGCTGGAGGGTCTTTTAGCAAACGGGATCCAGCTGGTGGCCTGGCCGAGGAAGGCAATGATCAGGAAAAGAAGGATTGGAATTACAACCTTACTTTACCGTTTTGCTGGAAACTATACACATTGCACTTTTCCGAGTTAGTTTTAAATTGGGGTTTTAATTTTTGCGGTCGATAAATGAACGTAGCTTGCAAAGTACCAAAAATAGTAGTGATATGAACTACTTTAAGTGGACGCGTACGTTGCTAGAGATTAAATGCAAATATGATCGGGGTCATTTTGTAACAGTTTGCAAAATAAGCAAGACGATTCTAGATTCATAGGTTACCTGAAAAAAGAACAAAGTTTGGGTAGTTTTACCAGAGCAGCCCCTCGGTATTGAATGTTCTTTGTTTTACGCTTTTGTGCACCCGACTTATGTTTATACTGTCCAACCATTTTAACATTCACACCTGGAACAAAATAGCATTATCGCGAATAATTTGATACAAATGAAAGGTAGAGATCGAAGTACGAAATTCCTTTATCAGCGGGGAAATTGAACCTACTGATATTTATTTTACATGATCAAGACACCTCTTTCTGATCCATTCACCTTGCCGGTTCATGACATTTTACAACACTGGGTACTGGTCAAGGGGTACTATGAATAGGTGGTACAGCCTATTTCCCTTTACAATCCTCATATAGGATCAGTACAAAAGGAATGGGGGCCTGACATTTCTCACGCCCCATCATTTTTCCCCGAATGTTCCAGGAGGCATGGGACCGGCCGCACGTTGCCCGGGAAAACCACAGGGGGCCCGCAAGCATGGCAGGGGGCCGGTTTCGGCAACAGGGAGCACGGATACACCATCTGGGGCACGAAACTGCTAACAAATAAGGAACTCCTGCAAATACGCGACTAACACAACAGCTTCAGTTTCTGTACTATATTCTTAGACCACAAGGGGCCCAGACAGACCACAGAGGGCCTGAGTACACCAAAGGGGCCGGGCAGACCGCAGGAACCCAGAAAACCATAGGACGCCGGTATGCCCACAAGGGGCCCGAGCAGACCACACACAGCCAGCAATTTGGCTGGACTCTGCCAGATATATGCTGGGCTTTGACTGGGCAGAGCCCGCGTACATGGGCTCAGCCCAGGTCCGGCTCCGCTGCGCCTGGGCAGAGCCCATGGTCAAGCAAGACCGGGCTCTACCGCTCGGGCAAGTTGTCATCCTCCGACCTAATGTCGGGCTCAGCCTGAGTCTATGTGGCTCAGCTATGAGTCTTAGGGCTCGGGCAGGGCCCGGCCCAGCCCGCTCTGGGCCCGGTCGGAATTGCTGGCTGGGCAGCGGGCCCGGGCAGACCACACGGGGCCTGGACAGATGAAAGGACCCGGGCAGACCACAGGGACCCGAGCAGAACACAGGGGCCGGGCTAACCACAGAGGGGCCCAGTCTGGAAAGTATGGCAGCAGACCCGACGAGTCCGCACCAGCCTTGTAGATTTTTTTCGCACCACCAGCAGCCTAAAATTCACACCAAGCATTGGTGAGAAATTTCACTGACCCGGAAATTTCGATGTTTTTACCAGTTTCTCCCTTCTCAGACCTCTGTGGGTGTTTGATTTGAGCTCCCTCGCACCATACAGCAAAAGTGGGCATTTGTTTGCTCCAAAGTTCGAACCACCTGAAGGGTGTCCGCACCACAAGATCTCGCCAAAAGTGTCATACTTTGCAGACTGGGAGGGGCCTGGGCAAACCACAGAGGGCCCGCGCAGACAAAAGGGGCCCGAACGGACAAAAGGGGTCCACAGAGGCCACACAGAGGCCCGGACAGACCAAAAGGGTTCCGGGAAAACCACAGGAGGCCCGGGCAGACCACAAGGGGCCTCGATCAGAACAAAATGGGCACTAGCAGACAAGGAGTCCGTGCGGACCAAATGGGACCCGGCCAGTCTGCAAAGTATGGCAGCAGGCCAGACGAGTCGCACCACCAGCCTAAAAAAATTCGCACCAATCTGCCATATACCAGGGAGAAAAACGCACACATTCCTACCCACACGATGCAATACTACCTCTTTTATTAGTTAGTTAAGGACTTTTTATGAGGCCTCCTCCTGTGTCTTCCTAACTATTCAGTCATTTTTTCAGTGTCAACTTCCTCGCACCAGTCTTGCAAATTCGCACCAGGCTGATAAAATTCGCACCACTCGCTCCTGTCTCCAAGGGCACTCGCACCGACGAGATCTCGTCGAAAATGCCATACTTCGTACACTGTGGCCCGGGCAGACCACAGGGGCCCAGGATACCACAGGGGCCCGCATGGCAAGCATGACAGAGGCTGGTTGCAGTTACACGAACCGCATCCATGGCAGGCCCGTCTGCATCCACAGGGTATTAACTACTGGGAGTAGGGACCCGGCTGCAGCCACCAGGGGGCGGGGCGAATGGGGTGGCCACCAGGGGGGGCGAATGGGGCAGCCACCCCTTAAACCCAAGAGCCTCTGAGGACAAAATGCCGCCCCCAAACCCTCCCCTCCCCGGGATGCGACGATTGGTCGCCCTTTGGGTGAAAAGTGCGCCCTTCGGGTGGCTAAGTGTCACCCTGTCCCCTGAGGCTTTGCCCTTCCCCCTTCCCTTACCCAAATTCTAGATACGTCACTGGCGGCCATAGGGGGCAAAATATTCTCCAAGTCTTGGTATTTAGCCATCAGGGGAGCCGGACAGGGGATCATCACTCATTAGTGATTTAGCCCGACAGGAGCTAATAGCAAACAATCACTTCACTTGCCATTCAACACTGCGCATCGGAGCACGATTTGGATTGACACGAAAAGCCCAAACGTAAAATCCAAATCAGAGGCTAACGAAACTTTTCCAGAGTAGACACAAGCCGATTGAATCATAAGCATGCCAATTTTACTGTTCCAGGCAAACTTTGTGCAAATCATCCGCCTCGGCGAATGCGACAAGAGAGCCAGGAGCATGCCTTAGCTTCCTTCGCGCTACGCTGACAAGCCCGGGAAATTAAGAGGCTACCATTCACCGGCGGACGCACATTATTTGACCCAGATTTGACGACAAGATATGTTACACTTTTTGACAGGCAAATTTAAGAGACTTAAATTTGTCAAATTTTGACAAATTTAAGAGACTTAAATTTGTCTGTATTTACAATTCCACTAGAACAAACAAAAATGGAAAACTTTATGCACATTTCTGACAAAAATGCCTAGAAATATATCAATGAAGAAAAGTAGTGCCGGCGGAGAGATGCCAAAATAACAAACATGTCAATTTATTAAACCAGTACTTATCGGAAGGGGCCCGGCTGCGTACGGTGGGGGGCGGGGGGTGGTGAACTACGGGGGTCGTAAGCAAGGCAAGGAGCCCGGCTAGAGCCAGAGGAAGCCTGGGTAGCCCAGAGGGAGCCTGAAATTATAGCACGGGTTCCCGAATACAGCGAAGTGGGAGGAGTGGAATCAGGGGCGGATTCAGGCCGATGGTGGGGGAGGGGGCAACGGGGCCCCAAATCGTGAAAAACATAAGGTTTTTGTTTGAAGAAAATCGGTAAAAATCAGTAAAATCGGGGGATTTGGGGAGGGCATCAAATCCCCCGATTTTACCATTACCCCCCCTGGATCCGCTAGTGCTGTGGTTCCTTGCAGACCACAGGGACACGGACAAACCATAGGAGCCCGGGCAAATTGCAAGGGGCCGGGCAGACCGCAGGGGGCTGGGTAGACCACAGGGAGTCCGAACAGACCACAGAAGGCCCGGGCAGACTAAAAGGAGCCCAGACCGCCCACAAGGGGCGCAGGCAGACCACAGGGGCCCGGGCGGACCACACAGGACCCAGGCACACTACAAAAGCCCAGACCACCTACAAAGGCTCCGGGCAGACTAAAAGTGGCCAAGGCAGAATACAAGGAGCCCGGTTGCAGTCACAGAGGAACCAAAAACGTCCCGAGACTGCCAGAAATAGGGCCCCGGATGCAGTCAAAATGGGTCTGAGAATATCGTTAGGGGCCCATTTGCAGACACAGCGATTATGGGTGGCCCTAAAGGGGACCGCACCCAAGCAAGCATGCCAGGCAAGCATACCAGGGAGGCCGGCCGCAGCCACAGCAAGCCCAGATAGACCACGGGGCCCCGCACTCATGGCAAGGGCCCGTCCGTGACATTAGAGGACCCGCGCCTCCTGGACCACAGGGAGCCCGGTTGCAGTCACAGGTCCCGGTTGCAGTCACAGGGGGCCCGGGTGGATCACAGGCACCCGGTTGCGGTGACAGGGGCTCGGGCGGATCACAGATGGCCCGGTTGCAGTCACAGGGGCCCGGGTGGATAACAGGGGGCCGGGTGGATCATAGGGGGCCCGGTTGTAATTACAGGGGGCCCGGGTGGATCACATGGGGCCCGGTTGCAGTCACAGGGGGCCCGAGTGGATTACAGGGGGCCCGGTTTCAGTCACAGGGGGCCCGGGTGGATCATAGATGGCACGCTTGCAGTCACAGGGGGCCCGGTTTGCAGTCACAGGGGCCTGGGTGGATAACAGGGGGCCGGGTAGATTCCAGGGGCCCGATTGCAGTCACAGGGGGCCCGGTTGCAGTCACATAGTGCATGGCTGCAGTCACAGGGGCCCCGAGTGGATCACAGATGGCCCGGTTGCAGTCCCAGGGGGCCCTGGTGGATTACAGGGGGCCCGGTTGCAGTCGCAGGGGGCCGGATGGCTCACAGAGGGCCCGGTTGCAGTCACAGGGGACCCGGGTGGATCACAGATGGCCCGGGTGGGTCTTAACTGGCCTGGTTGTAATCACAGGGGGTCCGGTTGCAGTCACAGGGGGCCCGGGTGGATCACAGGGGGCCCGGTCGCAGTCACAGGGGGCCTGAGTGAATCATAGGGGCCCGGTTGCAGTCACAGGGGCCCCGGGTGGATCACAGATGGCCCAGTTGCAGTCACAGGGGGCCCGGTTGCGGGTGGATGACAGGGGGCCCGGTTTCAGTCACAGGTGGTCCGGTTGAACCACAGGGAATCCGTTTGCAGTCACAGGGGCCCGGGTGGATCTCAGGGGGCCTGGTTGCAGTCAAAGAGGGCCCGTGTGGATCACAGGGGCCCAGGATGGATCACATGGGGCCCCGGGTGGATCACAGGGGGCCCCAGGTGGATTACAGGGGGCCCGATTGCAGTCACATGGGGCCCGGGTGGATCAAAGGGGGCCCAGGTGGATCAAAGGGGGCCCGGTTGTAATTACAAGGGGCCCGGGTGGATCACATGGGGCCCGGTTGCAGTCACAGGGGGCCTGGATGGATCATAGGGGGCCCGGTTGCAGTCACAGGGGCCCCGGGTGGATCACAGATAGCCCATTTGCAGTCACAGGGGCCCGGGTGGATGACAGGGGGCCCGGTTTCAGTCACAGGGGGCCCGGGTGGATCATAAATGGCCCGGTTGCAGTCACAGGGGGCCCAGGTGAATCATAGGGTGCCCGATTGTAATCAAAGGGGGCCCGGGTTGATCACAGATGGCCCGATCCCAGTCACAGGGGTCCGGGTGGATGATAGGGGGTCCGGTTGTAATCATAGGGGCCCGGGTGTATCACAGGGGGCCCGGTTGCAGTCACAGGTGGGCCCGGTGGATCACAGATGGCCCGGTTGCAGTCACAGGGAGCCCGGGTGGATGACAGGGGGCCCGGTTGCAGTCACAGGGGCCCGGGTGGATCACAGGGACCCGGTTGCAGTCACAGGGGTGCGGGTGGATCAAAGAGGGGCCCGGTTGCAGTCACAGGGGTGCGGGTGGATCAAAGAGGGGCCCGGTTGCAGTCACAGGGGGCCGGATAGATCACAGGGGGCCCGGCTGCAGTCACAGGGGGCCCGGGTGGATTACAGGGGGCCCGGTTGCAGTCCACAGGAGGCCCGGGTGGATCACAGAGGGCCCGGTTGGATGACAGGAGACCCGAGACTGCCGGAATTAGGGACCCGGCTGCAGTCAAAGTGGGCCTGAAAAATATCGTTAGGGGCCGGTTGCTGACACCGAGGTTAAGGGTGGCCCACAGGGCACCCGCAAGCATGGGAGGGAGCCTGGCCTCAGCCAAAGCTAGCCCAAGTAGACCACTGGGGCCCGGAATCGTGGCAGGGGCCCGGCTCTGTCCGCAGGGGCCCGCGACTTGGGATTGGGGGGCTCGTCGGGTCATTGGGGGGCTTCTCCGAGCATTGGGGGGCTCGAGCCCCCCAAATATATGGAAACTTGCGCCCCTGAGTTGGACACTTCGTAAACAGATTCGAAGCGACCTGGTGGTCCTCTTCATCCAGCATGATTCTCTGTAGCTAGTTACAGAAGGCCCGCAGATACCAGCAGAACACGTTGGGATCATTAGGCTCTCTAGAACCAGCAGAGCCCTCTCTGACCAGCTGGACCCATAATGGTCAGCTGAGCTCAACTTTGTCTGCCACTAAATACCATTTTAAGCGTTTTTTTCGCTCGAAAGAAACCGCTTAGAAGGTGAAAGAAGCTCCTAGAAAAGTTGTTTATTACTAACCTATATTATGCCATACCTTAGTCTCATCATTGTAGTGCGAAATTTTAATTCATTTAACGCCACATTCGCTCTTTGAAAAATTGAAAGAAAACCACTTTAACAAGAACTAAACCAGGGGCGCAAGTTTCCATATATTTGGGGGGCTCGAGCCCCCCAATGCTCGGAGAAGCCCCCCCAATGACCCGACGAGCCCCCCAATCCCAAGTCGCGGGCCCCTGCGGACAGAGCCGGGCCCCTGCCACGATTCCGGGCCCCAGTGGTCTACTTGGGCTAGCTTTGGCTGAGGCCAGGCTCCCTCCCATGCTTGCGGGTGCCCTGTGGGCCACCCTTAACCTCGGTGTCAGCAACCGGCCCCTAACGATATTTTTCAGGCCCACTTTGACTGCAGCCGGGTCCCTAATTCCGGCAGTCTCGGGTCTCCTGTCATCCAACCGGGCCCTCTGTGATCCACCCGGGCCTCCTGTGGACTGCAACCGGGCCCCCTGTAATCCACCCGGGCCCCCTGTGACTGCAGCCGGGCCCCCTGTGATCTATCCGGCCCCCTGTGACTGCAACCGGGCCCCTCTTTGATCCACCCGCACCCCTGTGACTGCAACCGGGCCCCTCTTTGATCCACCCGCACCCCTGTGACTGCAACCGGGTCCCTGTGATCCACCCGGGCCCCTGTGACTGCAACCGGGCCCCCTGTCATCCACCCGGGCTCCCTGTGACTGCAACCGGGCCATCTGTGATCCACCGGGCCCACCTGTGACTGCAACCGGGCCCCCCTGTGATACACCCGGGCCCCCTATGATTACAACCGGACCCCCTATCATCCACCCGGACCCCCTGTGACTGGGATCGGGCCATCTGTGATCAACCCGGGCCCCCTTTGATTACAATCGGGCACCCTATGATTCACCTGGGCCCCCTGTGACTGCAACCGGGCCATTTATGATCCACCCGGGCCCCCTGTGACTGAAACCGGGCCCCCTGTCATCCACCCGGGCCCCCTGTGACTGCAAATGGGCTATCTGTGATCCACCCGGGGCCCCTGTGACTGCAACCGGGCCCCTATGATCCATCCAGGCCCCCTGTGACTGCAACCGGGCCCCATGTGATCCACCCGGGCCCCTTGTAATTACAACCGGGCCCCCTTTGATCCACCTGGGCCCCCTTTGATCCACCCGGGCCCCATGTGACTGCAATCGGGCCCCCTGTAATCCACCTGGGGCCCCCTGTGATCCACCCGGGGCCCCATGTGATCCATCCTGGGCCCCTGTGATCCACACGGGCCCTCTTTGACTGCAACCAGGCCCCCTGAGATCCACCCGGGCCCCCTGTGACTGCAAACGGATTCCCTGTGGTTCAACCGGACCACCTGTGACTGAAACCGGGCCCCCTGTCATCCACCCGCAACCGGGCCCCCTGTGACTGCAACTGGGCCATCTGTGATCCACCCGGGGCCCCTGTGACTGCAACCGGGCCCCTATGATTCACTCAGGCCCCCTGTGACTGCGACCGGGCCCCCTGTGATCCACCCGGGCCCCCTGTGACTGCAACCGGACCCCCCTGTGATTACAACCAGGCCAGTTAAGACCCACCCGGGCCATCTGTGATCCACCCGGGTCCCCTGTGACTGCAACCGGGCCCTCTGTGAGCCATCCGGCCCCCTGCGACTGCAACCGGGCCCCCTGTAATCCACCAGGGCCCCCTGGGACTGCAACCGGGCCATCTGTGATCCACTCGGGGCCCCTGTGACTGCAGCCATGCACTATGTGACTGCAACCGGGCCCCCTGTGACTGCAATCGGGCCCCTGGAATCTACCCGGCCCCCCTGTTATCCACCCAGGCCCCTGTGACTGCAAACCGGGCCCCCTGTGACTGCAAGCGTGCCATCTATGATCCACCCGGGCCCCCTGTGACTGAAACCGGGCCCCCTGTAATCCACTCGGGCCCCCCTGTGACTGCAACCGGGCCCCATGTGATCCACCCGGGCCCCCTGTAATTACAACCGGGCCCCCTATGATCCACCCGGCCCCCTGTTATCCACCCGGGCCCCTGTGACTGCAACCGGGCCATCTGTGATCCGCCCGAGCCCCTGTCACCGCAACCGGGTGCCTGTGATCCACCCGGGCCCCCTGTGACTGCAACCGGGACCTGTGACTGCAACCGGGCTCCCTGTGGTCCAGGAGGCGCGGGTCCTCTAATGTCACGGACGGGCCCTTGCCATGAGTGCGGGGCCCCGTGGTCTATCTGGGCTTGCTGTGGCTGCGGCCGGCCTCCCTGGTATGCTTGCCTGGCATGCTTGCTTGGGTGCGGTCCCCTTTAGGGCCACCCATAATCGCTGTGTCTGCAAATGGGCCCCTAACGATATTCTCAGACCCATTTTGACTGCATCCGGGGCCCTATTTCTGGCAGTCTCGGGACGTTTTTGGTTCCTCTGTGACTGCAACCGGGCTCCTTGTATTCTGCCTTGGCCACTTTTAGTCTGCCCGGGGCCTTTGTAGGTGGTCTGGGCTTTTTGTAGTGTGCCTGGGTCCTGTGTGGTCCGCCCGGGCCCCTGTGGTCTGCCTGCGCCCCTTGTGGGCGGTCTGGGCTCCTTTTAGTCTGCCCGGGCCTTCTGTGGTCTGTTCGGACTCCCTGTGGTCTACCCAGCCCCCTGCGGTCTGCCCGGCCCCTTGCAATTTGCCCGGGCTCCTATGGTTTGTCCGTGTCCCTGTGGTCTGCAAGGAACCACAGCACTAGCGGATCCAGGGGGGGTAATGGTAAAATCGGGGGATTTGATGCCCTCCCCAAATCCCCCGATTTTACTGATTTTTACCGATTTTCTTCAAACAAAAACCTTATGTTTTTCACGATTTGGGGCCCCGTTGCCCCCTCCCCCACCATCGGCCTGAATCCGCCCCTGATTCCACTCCTCCCACTTCGCTGTATTCGGGAACCCGTGCTATAATTTCAGGCTCCCTCTGGGCTACCCAGGCTTCCTCTGGCTCTAGCCGGGCTCCTTGCCTTGCTTACGACCCCCCGTAGTTCACCACCCCCGCCCCCCACCGTACGCAGCCGGGCCCCTTCCGATAAGTACTGGTTTAATAAATTGACATGTTTGTTATTTTGGCATCTCTCCGCCGGCACTACTTTTCTTCATTGATATATTTCTAGGCATTTTTGTCAGAAATGTGCATAAAGTTTTCCATTTTTGTTTGTTCTAGTGGAATTGTAAATACAGACAAATTTAAGTCTCTTAAATTTGTCAAAATTTGACAAATTTAAGTCTCTTAAATTTGCCTGTCAAAAAAGTGTAACATATCTTGTCGTCAAATCTGGGTCAAATAATGTGCGTCCGCCGGTGAATGGTAGCCTCTTAATTTCCCGGGCTTGTCAGCGTAGCGCGAAGGAAGCTAAGGCATGCTCCTGGCTCTCTTGTCGCATTCGCCGAGGCGGATGATTTGCACAAAGTTTGCCTGGAACAGTAAAATTGGCATGCTTATGATTCAATCGGCTTGTGTCTACTCTGGAAAAGTTTCGTTAGCCTCTGATTTGGATTTTACGTTTGGGCTTTTCGTGTCAATCCAAATCGTGCTCCGATGCGCAGTGTTGAATGGCAAGTGAAGTGATTGTTTGCTATTAGCTCCTGTCGGGCTAAATCACTAATGAGTGATGATCCCCTGTCCGGCTCCCCTGATGGCTAAATACCAAGACTTGGAGAATATTTTGCCCCCTATGGCCGCCAGTGACGTATCTAGAATTTGGGTAAGGGAAGGGGGAAGGGCAAAGCCTCAGGGGACAGGGTGACACTTAGCCACCCGAAGGGCGCACTTTTCACCCAAAGGGCGACCAATCGTCGCATCCCGGGGAGGGGAGGGTTTGGGGGCGGCATTTTGTCCTCAGAGGCTCTTGGGTTTAAGGGGTGGCTGCCCCATTCGCCCCCCCTGGTGGCCACCCCATTCGCCCCGCCCCCTGGTGGCTGCAGCCGGGTCCCTACTCCCAGTAGTTAATACCCTGTGGATGCAGACGGGCCTGCCATGGATGCGGTTCGTGTAACTGCAACCAGCCTCTGTCATGCTTGCCATGCGGGCCCCTGTGGTATCCTGGGCCCCTGTGGTCTGCCCGGGCCACAGTGTACGAAGTATGGCATTTTCGACGAGATCTCGTCGGTGCGAGTGCCCTTGGAGACAGGAGCGAGTGGTGCGAATTTTATCAGCCTGGTGCGAATTTGCAAGACTGGTGCGAGGAAGTTGACACTGAAAAAATGACTGAATAGTTAGGAAGACACAGGAGGAGGCCTCATAAAAAGTCCTTAACTAACTAATAAAAGAGGTAGTATTGCATCGTGTGGGTAGGAATGTGTGCGTTTTTCTCCCTGGTATATGGCAGATTGGTGCGAATTTTTTAGGCTGGTGGTGCGACTCGTCTGGCCTGCTGCCATACTTTGCAGACTGGCCGGGTCCCATTTGGTCCGCACGGACTCCTTGTCTGCTAGTGCCCATTTTGTTCTGATCGAGCCCCTTGTGGTCTGCCCGGGCCTCCTGTGGTTTTCCCGGAACCCTTTTGGTCTGTCCGGGCCTCTGTGTGGCCTCTGTGGACCCCTTTTGTCCGTTCGGGCCCCTTTTGTCTGCGCGGGCCCTCTGTGGTTTGCCCAGGCCCCTCCCAGTCTGCAAAGTATGACACTTTTGGCGAGATCTTGTGGTGCGGACACCCTTCAGGTGGTTCGAACTTTGGAGCAAACAAATGCCCACTTTTGCTGTATGGTGCGAGGGAGCTCAAATCAAACACCCACAGAGGTCTGAGAAGGGAGAAACTGGTAAAAACATCGAAATTTCCGGGTCAGTGAAATTTCTCACCAATGCTTGGTGTGAATTTTAGGCTGCTGGTGGTGCGAAAAAATCTACAAGGCTGGTGCGGACTCGTCGGGTCTGCTGCCATACTTTCCAGACTGGGCCCCTCTGTGGTTAGCCCGGCCCCTGTGTTCTGCTCGGGTCCCTGTGGTCTGCCCGGGTCCTTTCATCTGTCCAGGCCCCGTGTGGTCTGCCCGGGCCCGCTGCCCAGCCAGCAATTCCGACCGGGCCCAGAGCGGGCTGGGCCGGGCCCTGCCCGAGCCCTAAGACTCATAGCTGAGCCACATAGACTCAGGCTGAGCCCGACATTAGGTCGGAGGATGACAACTTGCCCGAGCGGTAGAGCCCGGTCTTGCTTGACCATGGGCTCTGCCCAGGCGCAGCGGAGCCGGACCTGGGCTGAGCCCATGTACGCGGGCTCTGCCCAGTCAAAGCCCAGCATATATCTGGCAGAGTCCAGCCAAATTGCTGGCTGTGTGTGGTCTGCTCGGGCCCCTTGTGGGCATACCGGCGTCCTATGGTTTTCTGGGTTCCTGCGGTCTGCCCGGCCCCTTTGGTGTACTCAGGCCCTCTGTGGTCTGTCTGGGCCCCTTGTGGTCTAAGAATATAGTACAGAAACTGAAGCTGTTGTGTTAGTCGCGTATTTGCAGGAGTTCCTTATTTGTTAGCAGTTTCGTGCCCCAGATGGTGTATCCGTGCTCCCTGTTGCCGAAACCGGCCCCCTGCCATGCTTGCGGGCCCCCTGTGGTTTTCCCGGGCAACGTGCGGCCGGTCCCATGCCTCCTGGAACATTCGGGGAAAAATGATGGGGCGTGAGAAATGTCAGGCCCCCCATTCCTTTTGTACTGATCCTATATGAGGATTGTAAAGGGAAATAGGCTGTACCACCTATTCATAGTACCCCTTGACCAGTACCCAGTGTTGTAAAATGTCATGAACCGGCAAGGTGAATGGATCAGAAAGAGGTGTCTTGATCATGTAAAATAAATATCAGTAGGTTCAATTTCCCCGCTGATAAAGGAATTTCGTACTTCGATCTCTACCTTTCATTTGTATCAAATTATTCGCGATAATGCTATTTTGTTCCAGGTGTGAATGTTAAAATGGTTGGACAGTATAAACATAAGTCGGGTGCACAAAAGCGTAAAACAAAGAACATTCAATACCGAGGGGCTGCTCTGGTAAAACTACCCAAACTTTGTTCTTTTTTCAGGTAACCTATGAATCTAGAATCGTCTTGCTTATTTTGCAAACTGTTACAAAATGACCCCGATCATATTTGCATTTAATCTCTAGCAACGTACGCGTCCACTTAAAGTAGTTCATATCACTACTATTTTTGGTACTTTGCAAGCTACGTTCATTTATCGACCGCAAAAATTAAAACCCCAATTTAAAACTAACTCGGAAAAGTGCAATGTGTATAGTTTCCAGCAAAACGGTAAAGTAAGGTTGTAATTCCAATCCTTCTTTTCCTGATCATTGCCTTCCTCGGCCAGGCCACCAGCTGGATCCCGTTTGCTAAAAGACCCTCCAGCATCCATCCCTCCTGCGTCGTCCGGGGCTGATCCCGTTGTACCTCCGGAGGAGAGCATCCGCGTGGACGACGAAGACGGTAAGTAGACACCTACTTGTCCAATATCCTTACATAGTTTGGCAGCTCGTTCAAAAGATTGGGTCTTCTGTCTACTTTTTAGGCTAAATAGTGCAAATCAGGAACAGTGACGAATAGCGCGCTAAAAATTGTTATTTAACCTTTGCAGTCAGTTTTCGACAACAAACGGTCGAAAAAACGTTTTTTCGGTCACATTTTCATTAGAAAATACGGGCCCCCATCATGTACGGGCCCCCATCATGTACGGGCCCCCTTTCGAGCCGGGTGCCCCCCAATCGAAAACATAAAGTTGCGCCCCTGATAGGCGTGCTCACGTACCGTAGTTAGGGGTTCACTAACTTTCGAACGTATTTTTGTGTTGTGTCTGTATTCAATGGGCCAAAGCATCGTAGATAGGTATGCAGTTATTCCTAACACCAAATGGACACAATTCATCCATAGGCGGATCCAGGAGTGTTCCCTGGGTCGGCGCAATTTGAGGCGGGGTAATTTGAAAAGTAGTCATACCTAAATGGTGGGGTAATTTGTGTCTTACCCTACTATTTTGCCTCCCTGAATCCGCCTCTGACATAGTTTTGTCATTTTAGCACTTTGCTTGATATCAGAGATATCACCCTGTACCTGGTGTGTGAATTTCTGCAAAAGGGAAGACATGTAAACAATTCATATAATTCCTCTCCCCAATTTCTGGCCCTAGAACCGCCCTTGAATTTTGAATTTCGCCTCAATTAGAGATACGACTAATACCAAACAATTTCCTGTCCATCTATACTAGTTTCATGAAGATCAAGCCAAGAGACAAGAGTTACAGATATTCTAAAAAGGCAGAAATTTTTGTATGTTTTGAACCCCCGCGCCCTCAATTTTCAAAATTTTGAAATTATCTTCTTTTTCAAATGGAGTTTAGCGCAAGGGGAATTGATTGCAGTTTGAATTTTTTAAATCGGCCGGGTAGATTTTGAGATCTTAGGGGGTAGAATCTGCCCCCCCTTTGGAAATAGGGGTAGCCGGGAGTCCGTTGGAAATAGGGTTAAGAAAAAGCACAACTTTATCCAATCTAAGCGCCTCTTCCTACCAAATTATTGACCCGAAAGCTTTACTGCCAGGATTTGTAAAGTTCAGAGGGTCGAGTATTGTGGCCAAAGCCTTGCTATTGTCTACCTCGAAAATCATCGACTTATTGTTGCTCATCGAGCGTTCCTGCAGATCACTGATTGGAGGAAGGTAGCACTGATACCATTAGAACACAGTTCAGTGCACAGGCTGATGGTCGATCTCGGGGGGAATCACCTCAACATCTCCATGAGAAAGCTGATCAATGAGTTTTGCATCTTGTGTAGGACTGCTTAGTACTATTTACGATCGCGCTGTTTGCCAGTGCGTCAGAGTGAACTGGTACATGTGCGTACAACGCCCTTTGCACCGGATCCGGTGTGGTAATTATATCTATTAATGAAAGTTAAGGACGCACCATCTGCCAATATTGTATGGCGTCACCTTCCTTGCGTTCGAGATGAAAGTGATTCGAGGTAATCCACCCTGTTCGGTACAAATAGGAGAAAATGGGTTCGGCTTCAATCAACTGTTCGCATCAAACAACCTTCGCTTCATTTTACATCCATGGCTTAGACGTGTACTCAGAAATGACTTTGGCATTCGTATTTTCTTTGAATTTTTTAGCACTGCCTTTTCTATAGAATTCCATTTCATTTCATTTGGTTTCCATTTATGAACCAGGGTGAAGTTGCGGAGAGGACTAGTGATAATAAAAATAAAAACAGTTGCATATAAGGCAAATATAAGTGCGCTAAAATATATCAAAAGCATATAAACAGCTAAGCAAAATTGCACAACCAAAAACCTTTCATTCGATTCTCTCCCGTGCATCAGTCAAGTTATTCCATCTACCTTGACCTTCGCCCGGGTGGGGGTCTTTTTAGACCCCCCTCGGGTTTTTCCGAAGCGACCAAAAAACGGCGGCGCGCAGCACTGCCAAACTTAGTCTAGCTGTTCCTTCATCATTTTTACATCTTTCCTGAAAATTTCAGCTCAAGGTCATATCAGGTCAGGTCACCAGGCCAGGTGAAGTGACCTCACCTCAAAAAATGTTTAGAACTGCATAACTAAAAGAAGGGTTAATCGATCAAGTTCAAACTCATACCACATATTAGGCTCACCAGGAGCTACAACATTTATTCCGGGATTTTTTATATTGGTGACCTAAGGTCATGTACAGAGCATGACCTCCCAATTGTAAATACATGGGGAAAATCACGAAATGAGCTTTTCTCAGTAATTATGGATGGAATCAACTTCAAACATCGGTTACGATCTGCTCTTAGCCCATTTCTGAAGTTGATAACAAAAATTTTGATTTGTGACCTTTAAAAGGTCACCTTAGGTCAAATAAGCATTTTTTGGTGTTTTACTCTATAAATTTTAAATAAACTAAGATAGAACTTTTATTTTGTCACCAAAGTGTTTGTATAGTCACTGCAAGACAAATGATATACAACATGACTATACCAGGTCAAGATGGGTCAGACCGTTGACCTGGGTCAAGTCAAATTCTTAAATTTGACCTGACATAGCAATATCATATATCATTCGATTCGTATTGACGAGACGATTGCAATGGTGCATAATCTATGGCTGTATCATGTTTGGTTTGGAAGCTATTAGCGAAAAAGTAAACGCCCTTATGCATGGGTGGCTATGGACATTCCCAAGAATATGCCCAATATTCAGTGACCTGTAGCTCCCTAGGCTTTGACCTGACACGAAAATGAAGGCCACTGTAATGAAAGTACATCTCAAGAGCTTTCGAATGGTGTTAGAAAAATCTTTCTAGCTATCATAGTTTCTGAGATATATGAGGTTTTCTTAGTACACCTCATATTAGCGATTTTGACCTATTTTGACCTCCGGTGACCTTGATATTGACCTGACAAGAAAAATGACCAAAGTGTATTCGATATCATTTTCGAAGAGCTTTCGATTGCCGTTTTGTGCTTTTTTCTAGCTCTCTTAGTTTTTGAGATCGTGGGGGTCTTTTTTAGCCCCCACCAGGGCGAAGGTGGTTCGTACCCGCCACCGGGGCAAGGGTTAACGTGAAGTCATAAAACATGTTATATGTAAATTCCGCAACTTTAAATACTGTCGGCGAACTATAAAACAGATTGGCCTCAGCAGTGGTCCTTAAAAAATTCACTGCTCAGGGTGCTCATACAAATTACCTATCTCGTAAAATATTCACTCTGCCATACCGTACTTTAACCCTATTTCCGGCAGGGGGGCTAATATTGCCCCCCTTCAGGTTTTTCGAGAATATCTCCGAAACGGCTTGCGATAGAACTTTGAAACTTCCTGACTTTTCCTAAAACTAGTACAGGCAGGTTTTCTGAAATTTTCAAGATTATATATTTACCAGGGGCGGAGCTATGGCTGGTTTTGGGGAGGTTCTATCCACAAACCAAGTATTATCGTATGCGATGGGTTTTTTTGTAAAAGGAAGCCGTCTCTGCTGATCCTGATGCCAGTTATATGGTTTTACTATATCATTTTTTATGTGAGATGATAGTGCATTCACAATTGTCACTATTTGTATTCATCAGGGGCGGTTACAGCAGTTCAAAATGGGGGAATGTTATCAAGAAGGACTAAACGTTAGTAAGTGAGAAGACTGCTTACAGCCGTGCCAGGGCGAATACAATTGGGTATATGAAAATTCAAAATAGTTATAACCTAATTCTAGATTACCAGAGGCGTGTCCAGTCACAACACATTTTCAAAATGTATATTCCCAGCCAGTATCCCGCCGCGACTCAATATCGTTGTATATTGAAAATGTGTTTCCAATCACCCCCACCCCCCACGACGAGTCCTTGATCCGCCTATGTCACCCCCTTTCCCAGAGCTGCCATGGAGGGTAAAAATTATCAGAAATTAAATTTCAACTAGTCGAGGGACTAATATACTCATGCATACCATTCGCATATTGTTGGTATGTATTTTACCCCACTGTTTTACCTTACTGCATCCGCCCCTGATGAGTTTTTCACTTTTTTCTCATTTATTTATGTGTCAAAGATGCCAAGCAGTATATGACGGCTTCTAATCCGCGTAACAAAAACTTTTAGGTTGTATATATTTCCCCTCATAGTCCTGGTCCTGGAACTGCCATTGAATTTCGAATTTTTGCGTAACTCGAGTATATGCAAATTTTGGGTCAATTATTTGTAAGTCTGAACTAGTTTTGTGAAAATCGTACAACAGAGACAAGGGTTATGGAAAATCTAAAAAATACACAAAAATTGTATATTTTGCACGACCTTCTCCTAAAAAATAAAAATTTTGAAATTTTCTTTTTTCAAAATAAAGTTTAGCAGCAGAGGAATCTATGGCACTTTGAATTTTCAAAATCGGCCGGTTAGATTACGAGATCTTAGGGGGCCGATATTGCCCCCTTGCCGGAAATAGGGGTAGCCGGGAGCCTGACGGAAATAGGGTTAACACACACATTGACGGGGGTGGGTACCCGCCCCCTTGGGTTTTTTTGGAGATAGCACAAAAACGGTGGTGCGTAGCGCCGACGTACTTAGCATGCCTTCCTCCTGGTCGTTTTTAATGTTTTACAAATTTTTAAGGTTAGGTCATCTCGGGTCATGTCACCAGTTCAGGTCAAGTAAACTGACCTAAAAAAAGTTTAAGACCGCATAAGTTAGAACAGGGTGAACTTATCCGATTGAAATTCACATCACATCATGAGCCCACCGAGTTCTCTAAAATGTGTCCTGGTATTTTTTACATCGATGACCTAAGGTCAGATACAAGCCATGACCTCTCCATTGGAAATAGATGGGAAAAATGGTTTTACTGAATAACTTAATAATGGATGGTGATGGAGCATTTATTTTAACGGCATTAGATTTTCGTCGTCTTTGCAGTTCTAATTATTTTATGGTGACCTGATCTCAGGTCAGGTCAAATTCCCTATTTGACCTGATTTGATCTAGCAAGGTCATATTACGTACCATTCGATTCGGCTTGCCGCGAGGATTCCAATGGTATAAATTGATTTCATCTATGTTTACTTGTTTACCAAAAACCTACATTTACATGTTTTCCCTATGACGGCATTTATTGACCTCTAAAGACCTTAGATATGACCTGACAAAAAAATGGTGAAGATATTTTCGATAGAGAAGTGGATGGGCTAACAAACGCCGTTTACCGTTTTTTTTGCTATCTAGCGTGGTTCTCGAGATCTTAGGGAGGGGAGGGGCGGGTATCCGCCCCTACTCCGTCAAAGTGAAGGTGGTTCAGACCCCCGTCAATGCGCGTATTAATCACGGCCTCTTTCGAAATATCTAGCTGTCACGATGAAAAGCACTAAGCAGTTGAGTCGAGATGACCATGCCTCGTTAAATTTGAAGAATATTAAAAAAACACGTGCCGATTTATTTACGAGAGCCGCTAGCTCTTCTGCTGCCATGCTCTACTATCCGACATGTATCAATAATACAAGTGATTCATTGTGATAAAAACAGCTACTATGTGACAATCAGATTTTGTTGCTTTCAACTCTGTTTCAATAAACAAACACCTAACCTGAAGAACCTGGGAAGCGTCTAAATATATGTCGGCTCATATCATCCTGCACAGGATCCCTTGGAATATTAGCTCTCAGGAAATAGCTCTGTTAAATTGGCTCTAATGTAATGCATGCCCTTAATTGCGGAGTCATAAAATCCAAAGACAGCTCAACTCAAATAATTTATCAATAGTTTGAGGAATTGTATAAACCCTTAGATGACTGAGCACGCGCGTCCATTGCTGAATAAAACTGAATAGAACCAACCCTCGGACTTGACATTTAGGCAGCCTGCCTCCCTTCATATCAGTGTGCGTTGGTTCCAGACTTGCACCAGGTGGGAGGCTTTGAGTTCGTAGAATTACTTAAACGACAAGCTCCGAGTCTGTAGCCAATTAAGCCAGGGGTCTATTTTAGCGCACACGTGTGCGAAAACACTCTGGGACGTCTGGATCGACTTCGAAGCACGTCTTTATTATATGTCTTGTCATATAAGAAAATGTACAGTACACACACGTTTCGTACGTTCACAGGGCTCATATCACTCTCATAGCCTTAGACCCATGTGAAAAACGAAGACTAGCACCGGCTCAGAATGATTTTCTTAGGCAAATTAATTTTAGATAGGGAAGACATTGCGTATAAAAACACTTCGGAAACTACACCTCCGTAGTTCCCAACGCATATTACCGATGGTTGTCTTGCATACATCTTACTGAACATGTATCTCAGCATCATATAGAAAACGGATACTCTCTGGCCGCTTTCAAGGCAAGAGTTTAAGACACAGTCAAGATCCGCAACATGCTTCATCTTTATCTTCTCCATCTGAAGTGGCTCTCCAGTGCCGTTCATGCGATTCAGTCGTCCAGAAAGCGTCATGAGCAATGCTCATTATTCCTTATTAATTATCACTCTGCAGCGTGGTTTCTGAGTACAGCACAGTCAGATGAGGTGCTGAGCTGGGGTGCACTGCGCCCCGCATAGCCACATCTGCGATCGCTTCTCATAAACTGTGACTGAGTATAATTACAACGGTCCAATTCATGCACTGGAGGCGCGACCAACATTTCAGTCACCTAAGCGCCAGGCCTGGCTTAGTGCTAAAGATGAGCGGAGGGGCACCTTTGGGGGAGGCTAAAAGGCTCTGAAATTCTCAATTTTTGGTCACTTTTTGGGGTCAATTTTTTGGCCACCCGGTCTATGGTCTATAAGTCTATGGTGAAAAATAGAATGGGCTCGTTTTCAGAAAATACTGGATAGATAAAGCTGAAAATCCTCAAACCGTGTATCCTTACCATGATCTTGACCATAAAGTTGAATTTTTGAGCATCTGACCTCTCAAAGGTCATGTCAGGCCACGGAAGCATAGAGTGATTATTTTTGGCCAATAACTTCTCACTGAATTGAGATAAAGATCCCATTTTGCTTGCATTGTGCTTATATTGTCACGGGGAGTTGATTGATTTGCAACATGACCATATCAGGTCACTCTATGACCCTGACCTAGCTCGAAGTCAGGTCATGTTCACTATTTGACCTGGCAAAGTAATATTATACATCATTCGATTCGCCGCGATGAGAGGAATCCAATGATGCATAAGATTTTCTCTAGGTTCCCTAAGGGCAGATCTAGAGAGAGAAACGTACACTGCTCTATTGTAAGCCTATGGAACCTTCTTTGACCTATGCTGACCTCAATATTGACCTGACATAAAAATTCTTCGTATAAAATCTCTTCGTCTTGTCAAGAGCTTTTGAACACCGCCCGTAATTTTTATTTAGCTATCGTGGGGAATGAGATACTGAGGGGACGAAAACCGCCCCCCCAGCGGGGTGCGTCATGCCAGGGACCCGAGCGGGGCGCGTGTTAAAAAACAACCATATTAAAAACAGAATGCCTTATTTTCACATTTGAAACACAATTTAATTTATTGTGTTCTTTTGTATTTCCAAGGGACCAGAAACAAAATTTGAACATTTTCCGTAGACTCAGCGATAGAAAAATCCCTTCACGCCCACGTGACGTCACACTCCAGACCGGTCGCTCCTCTTGGAGGGAGGGCACGGCCTAATAACGACCTCGAGAAAAAATCAACTTGAACTTTCGAGCATAACAAAGCACACCGAAATGGCATAGCGCAAATCCGAACGAACACTTGATACCAAGGCTGGAAACTATTGCAAGCTTTCAAAATTTTTAGAGCTCAAACAAAGAGCACTCTTATAAAGCCGACACGGAGAGACCATGGGGCGATGAGGGAGCCGGTGCGCCGCCGGAGGGTGGCCGGCGGCCGGCCAGGTCAGTCTATAGCTCGGTCAGTCTATACGGCGGTGTTTATTTGCGGTGGAGCCGCGGTCAGCGGGCGACGGCGTCTGCCTCACGTCACCAGACCGCCGAGGAGTGACGAGCCTGCTGCAGGCCAACATGGCGGCGGCTGCAGTGCCGCTGCACCGTGCTGCAGCGGTGCGCGGCCCGCTCCAAGATGGCAGCAGCACCCGTCTGTGACATGCGCCGCCGCCAGCGTCACTGATACGTCGCAGGAATACTTAGTAAGGGGCAGCTAGTGATTTGACAGATCTGTATGTGCTAGAGGATGGAGACGTCCAGCGGGTCATGGCAGCTGCAGCCTGCCGCCCACTGAGCTCGAAGGCAGGTCCCAGTGGACCTAACAAAGAAGGCATGCAAGAAAAAGAGCGCTGAGGAGCTCCCGGTCTTTTTGCAGTTATTTCCATGTGACAGCTTTCGTCACCAGTTTAGACCCCCTTTTTGGTTGACCCTATTTCTGTCAGGCTCCTGACTACCCCTATTCCTGCCATGGGGAATTGAATTCAGACCCCTCCTAAGGTCTCAAAATCTACCCATCTAAAAAAAAAAAAAAAATGAAATTGTTTTTTTTTCCTTTGTTTTTATTTATAAAAAAATTTAAATATTAATTTTTTAAGTGGGGGGGGGTTAAAAATATTTTTTTTTTTTGCCCTTTCATACATTATCACCCACTCCAGTGAGGCTCCGAGCCACCTTCGCCCTGGTGGGGGTGCTCAAACACCCACCCCTTAGAACTCGGCTCCTACGCAGGATAGCGAAAAAGCGTGAATGCTGTGGGATCATAGGGGTAGGAACGGGGGGGGGCAGGGGGCCATGGTCCCCTCAATATTCTCGTTGGGGGGCCAGACCATAGAGCTGCCTCCCCCAATATTTTGAGGTAGATGCTCATCCACAAATTTAACCATATTGTGCTGAAAATGATTGCGATGACATTTATCATTAAAAACAAAGAATGAGTAATTCATTAGTGTCTCAGCATATAGAAAACTGTAATTGGACCCGTGCCCTATACGCTCTAACTGGGCTTGACTCAGCCGATGAAAAGTGAAGTTCTAATCGCCCGCAACTAGCACCTCCTGAGTGGAGGATTCCGCCGGAATGGCTTCAGCTGAATTTTGAGCTCGCGCGGAAACGTCATCTCGCGTTGCTCGGAGGCGCGCGAGAACCCGCGGTGATTTGCGAGAATGGAAATATCAGCCGACGATTTATTATTTTCCTGTAACAATCGGCAGAGCGCTGGGGCAGGCGTGGTGCAAACGTTTGTTTTGTATCATCGTTCCAGTTGCTGGAGACAGCGACGAGAACAATACCATCCGAAAGTTTTTCACAAAGGTAAGCGAGCAACGATGAGTGTTACCACAACGGAAAAAAGTGATCTCGAAGTTCCTGCTCACAACAAAATTTTGTTCTCAAACCAACCAATAGTTGTTTGATTTGGGCCAGTTGCTACCCTGCGTCCATGTCCCTAACATAACCCGGAAACTTGTGCCGGGGCGCAGCCAGAGCCTCAGTATGGGGGCACATCACCATGGAGGGGCACTTTATAGGAAAAGGTGTACTTTTGCTTGCTTTAAAAAACGTCGCCAGGGAAACGCTGAGGAGTGTCTCAGTCTGTCTGGCCGAAACCTGCTGCCGGAGAAAACTAGGGCACCTCTGGGGTTTCATGGGCTGCTTCACATAGGCACTCAATTTTCTTCCGAGCTGAGCGTCTGAACTGGTTCGGGGCCCTGAGTTGGCCTAAAGCCCCCAGAACAGATCTAGGGGCTCTTTAAGGGAATGTCCCGCTTCGTTAAGTTCTATTAGAGAAAGTTTCGCCATTTTTTTCCCGATTTGGCCCACCCAAACGGGTGGTTGCCCCCCAAGTTGTTTCTAGATCCGCCAATGCCTAGGAACTAATGAGGGGCACGCCAATGAGGGGCTCGGTCCCCTGTATCCCTTTGGCTGCGTCGCTGACCGAGGGGCACATTCAAACTAAACACAATTGTAAAAGTTAAAACAACAGTTAAAATTATTAAAGACATTGGGGTGCTTTCAGTAGGTAAACCTTTACCATTCTAGGTAGACACCTAAATGAGGAAATGTCTTTTTATTCAGAAGAAAATTCACAATGAATGTACACAGTTACGTGATTAAGGCGCACTTCCGAGCTAAGGGTGCATCCATAAAGAAGGTGCACGTTTCAGCGGCCGAGGGGCACTTCATTCAGAGGCAAATTCACAATGGAGGTTCACAGTTAAGTGGTTGAGGGGGCCCTCCTGAGCTAAGGGCACATCCAAAAAGAAAGCCCACGTTTCAGCGGCTGTGGGGCACTTTCATCCGCAGAGGGCACCCGGGAACTAATGGGGGTACTTTCCCCTGTGCCCGCTGGCTGCACCACTGACTGAAGAGCACCTTCAGACTAAAACCAATTGCATTTTCAGTTGCATAGGGGCACTTCTAGTAGCTGAGGGCACTCAACAACCGGTTAGGGGCACACGCCTCATTTGCCGTTTGCCTCTACCATTGTAGGTAGACACCTAAATGAGGAAATTTATTTCATTCAGAGTCAAATTCACGACGGAGGTACACAGTTACGTGACAGAGGGGCACTTCCAAGGAAGGAGGAAATATCGGGAAAGCATGATGAGTGAGGTGATCACGCTTCTTCGTCTGTATGTACATACATACATGACCGTACCGGTGACGACGGCCACGGCTGAGCGTAGCTTCTCCACGCTCCGGCGCACCAAGACGTTCCTCAGAACGACGATGTCACAGCCGCGGCTAAACTCAGCCATGGTGTGCTCTGTGCTCAAGGGGCTGGTTGACTCCCTCGACCTCCAGCAGATCGTAGATGACTTTATGGCGTCCAACGACCGTCGGCGGTTCTTCTTCAGCCTGTAGACCACTGGTTTTCAGGTGGCCAAGTGGCCAGTGCCCCAGTGGAGAAAGCTGTTAAAGATATGTTTGTGTGAAGTAAATATACAGGAGCTGAAAGGATGTGTTTGTTTAAAGTGTCCGTTTGCAAACTTATTTGTGACGAGGCGATATGACGACAGTTTTGCCTCATATAGAGAGCAGGGCTACTACAGATTAATTTAGGTAACATGTTCAACCTCTCTACAGCAAAAAACAAATTCTAAGCCCTTAGGCTGACGAGGATCCATTCAGATACGTATTTTTACGATATCCGAAAAATACAAATAATTTTTCCCGTCAGCTCGTGTTTATCTCAATTTGTGCGTCCTCTGGAATTTTTGTCCGGCTGCGGGCTTGTAGGAGCGCCAGAGCCAATATTTCACCACAAAACAAAGCTTTTTCAAAGCATGGTTCAACTTTATGTCAGCGGCCCTGCCCCCCCCAATAATTTTACCGTTCCTACGCCTATGTGTGGGATAGCTCTTACAAATTCATGAAGAAACTATATCAGTCACTTTTTGGCTCAGGTCAATATTGAGGTCGAGACCGGACAAAGTAGGTGGCATGTTAGAGAATAGTCTCTGGGCGTTTTAGCGTCTGACAGAGTTAATTATAATAAATTTGGAGGCTCCATTCGCTTCCTCTCGTCACGACAAATCGAATGATGTATAATATGACCATACTAGGTAACCATCTTACCTAGTATCGTCATTATGCCTATAAATCGTCTCGCAATAGTGATCCAAACGAAATGATATCGAAATAAAAACTTTATCATTTCCTGCAAAGTTATAGACCCAAATCTGAAACCTGCTTAAACGGAATGTGGCCCCTTCATAACGTGATTATAACTGAGATAGCCAAGTTGTAAAGCAAGTCGGAAAACCCGGTACTCAGTATATGATTTGTCTTGGAACTCGAGATTTCCGTAGAAAAAGCTAAAACCTACCTGCAATGTACCCCTCATGTACCCGTAGCAGCAGGCCACAGTTGTCATGGCTGTTGGTGTGACCACATATGCTGACGTCACGATGAGCATCAGCCAATCGAAGCCCTTGAAGCGCTTCGAGTATGGTAGCGGTTGCCAGATCATGACATCGTCCACAGGCATATATCTATTTCTTTTCCTAGAGGAGTATTTTGAAAATAAAAATATTCAGCTTGTTGTATATTTTTTAGAGATCGGATGGAGATGGTTTCATTACTTTCGGGTAAAAGTACGCCTAGTTACACAAAATTCCAGGATTCGATCAAGGTGCCACATTCCCTTTAAGTAGTCCCAGGTGACCCCCAAAGATCACAGGTCAAAAATTGCAACACGAACCTGGAAAGGGGTCCAGGGACCACGATTTAGAGAATATGAAAGAATTTGCAGCTGTGTCTATACTAATACAGCCTAATTCCTATTTTTCTTATGCATTTTCAATGGAGAGGTCACGATCCGTACCTGACCCTAGGTAATAGATATGAAAAATCCCGGAATACATTTTGTAGTACTCGGTGGGTGTTCCACATCATGTGGTGGAAGTTTCAATCCGATATATTCACCCATTTCTTATTTATGCCACCTTAAACAATTTTGGAGGTGAGGTCACTTGACCTGAATTGGTGACTTGACCTGAGATGACCCGACCCTAAAATTTTGGGGGAAGTTTTTGAATTGATCTAGGATAATGTGTGCCAAGTATATCACACGGTAATAATTTTTCATGTCGCCGCAAAAATCCGAAGGGGTGCTCAAATACCCCCCCTCCCCCACCTGGGTGAGGGTTAAGTCTCTATTCGCAAACCGATTTTTATCGTGCGCCTTTATTATCGTAGCATCATCGTGTATAATCATAAGGTGCGTTCCCCGCACAATAAATCTATTGGGAAATGCCATGGTTATGCGGAAAAAGCCGGGAATACACTATGCAAGAAAGGATGAGGTTAAAAGCGATGTTTTAGCGGAAATTGGATGATTTTGCTACTAATTGCACTCGCTGAGAGTGTAGGAGCCGTGTGAAAGCGGGGCGAGGGGCATAGCTGAGAGGGAGACCATCACAGAGCGGCCTCATATTTATTTATTTATCAGGCTATCTTCTTTATCATCCATCCTTATTCTTACCGTTTTCTTAAAGAATTTTTATTACTTGATGTCTATTACGACGGGCCTGACAAGCCACCTTATGACGGAAGATTTCACAGCTAATAAAAACACAAAAAATTGATAAATCTATAAATACAAGGGTAAAGCATGAGTACAATGGACCCAATTCTATTCCAGTTGCGGCGGCGTCTTGATTTACAAGACCAAAACAGGTAAGTGAAATGACAGTTGGATAGAAAAGAGTAAGCAGAAATTAACCCATTCCCACATAGTCACGTTAAGAAAAACAAGAAACATTAACGGCTCCAAAGGAGAGTAGGTGGCATTCAAGCAAAGGCTCTTCAGGTAAAAGTTTTCTGATGATCTAAAAAACAGATGCTCCCTCAGAAGCAAATCAAGTGTAGGAGACGTGCAGATAGCTCTATTTCAAAATCCTTGCATTCCTCCAGAACATATTTTGCGTTGAGTTTATCAGCACATTTCGGGAACTCTGGCAGGATACGACTAGCCAAAAGAAAGGCGTGTATGGAGTGGGTGTGTCCCAGTCGCAGTCTACAGAAAGCGACCTCGTCCCCTCTGCAGGCCGTTTTTCTAGACGGCCATAATCCTAACCGGCGTCTTAGCTTCCTGTCTTTCCTGCCCTTAATTACCTAGTTACCTTCTCTATTGATGATCTGGTCTCCCCTTCTGACGTTTATGTTGATATACATTCTGGCCAGTTAGTATAGAATTGCTTGCGAGCTTGCAAACTGATACGTTTTAGTTGTGGTGATTTTATCAAGTTGCCGGGCCGAATATGTGCTGCTCACTCATGTATATGTTACGGCCCGTAGAAAACGGCCCGTTTGCATACGGGCCGGCCCATTTGTAAACGGGCCAAATAGCCGGCCAGCAAACGGGCCAGCAAATGGCCCGTTTGCAAATGGGCACCGAGCAAACGGGCCAGCGATGGCCCGTTTGCAAAAAGTCTGGCCCGTTTGGGTTTCTAGTATCCTGGCCCGTTTGCAAACCGGCCGGCCCGTTTACAAACTGGCCAGCCCGTTTGCAAACCGGCCGGTCCGTTTACAAATCAGCCGGCTCGTTTAAAACGGATTTGAGTAAAATGAATTCGCACGCAGCAGCGTTCTTGGAATGGGTCTACTGATCAAATTTCATGAAAATTAGCTCCAAAGCGCATCATGCCTAATTTTCCACTTCTGGACCGAAGCGCATTGATAAATCCCGCCCACTCCACCTCCTGACCATAATAGTGACCCGACCTGCCGCCGGAAGACCAAGCGTTGTACGCCTTCTTTATCTGTGAAGTGCAGGGGTGATTGGACCGCCTCGTCGCCCTGAGACTTGCTGAATCTCTGGTAAATGTTATGCATGGCTGTGTACCTACGTTTAAGAATATTGCGTCATCCCTGGATTGAACCCTAAATATAGCATTAGAAATTTACTATCTTCGATTTCAGGTTATGCTCTATTTCTGGTTTGGGGAGAGGTCCATATTAAAATATTCATTTTTGAGTCATGGATTTAAGAATTTGATAAATATCCTGTGCCACCCCATCTGCATTTACAATCATACCTGGCCAGGATAATTAGATTAGAGGCAATGCCAGCGCCTCTCATCATAGAAGGTTTAGCTAAGGCTGCCATCTTTTCTAGGTAAAGGAAATTAAGTAGCTGTAACAAAGTTCCAAATTAATTTTCCATTTTATGCTGCAGTCTATCTTCCTCTGCTTTACTGAATCCAAATTGGCTGCTTCGGGGCCTTTCTAGGCAAATTATCCCAGGTAACATTACCTCCACCTTTGCTGAGTGCCGGAACAGCTTAGCTTCGAAACTGGATGAGCATTTGAATCCAGGTCATTATCGAATTAGTTGTATTCAATACATATTTATTGGATTTTGGATTCGGATGATAGTCACTGGCCTAGTCTCTATGGCCAAAATGTGATCCGGATCGCATGCAGATGGAGTACGCGCGTTTTTCACATCACTATGGCAGAGTCTGTGCTAAAGTGTTGGGAAAATAGCGCTTCATGAACTCGACGACTCCAAGATGTATCTGGATCTGCGGTTTGATCAGATCGCATTTGGACCATGAAAACTAAGTTGTATGGAAACTGATTGGGTCTGGTCTATTAGAGAAAGTCCGTATTTTTTAGTTTAATGCATCTAATTTTTCCATTTTCATGAATCTTTTATTTCCATGAATTTGTAAACTGGGCGATTAAATTAAGTTAATATTAATATCTGAACATGGCAAGCATTGTGACTGCACTGCATTCCATTTACATGCGTGCAGAAATGCTTGCAATGCTTGAATAGATTGCTGCTTGTAGAGCTTTAGCATTTAAGGATGACTGGTACCTACGTATTCAGTTATCAAAGTAAATATGTATCCGGAAATAACTTAGTGCTCCTTGTTTACCAAAAACAGTTTTAACGATGCTAAGAATCGGCTTAGTCACAGGCAAAGACCACCTCTGGTGAACACCGGCATTATCTAGCCTCTGATCAGATTGGTTTTCGATTGTTGAATACTATGGAAAATATGCCCTGAAAAGTGAATGCGGTCATATCATTTCCAATGTGCGTGTTGTCCTAAACCTCGTCTTGTACCCACTCTCTTGCTTCATTAAGTTACCAATAATGATTATAATCAGGAACTATGTCGCAAGAGGAGTTCTTTGCTTATTTTTGTTGCTGCGAAAGATGAGAAAGCAACGAACACGCAGTCGGTGCCGAAGGTCACTTATGATGAGATCGTCAAAGACTTAGCGGACATTAAGGCTCATGGAAAGCTGTACTTAGCGAGACACTACCCGCGCTTCAAAAGTATGATTTAATTACAATTTTAGGAGTGCAAAAGTTGATCAACAAAAACACAT
This sequence comes from Lepas anatifera, assembly GCA_034440635.1. Lineage (NCBI taxonomy): Eukaryota > Metazoa > Arthropoda > Thecostraca > Lepadidae > Lepas > Lepas anatifera. The sequence continues at coordinate 253,196 of JAOTON010001533.1, read as the reverse complement.
GACGAGAAATCATCCACAATGAGGAAGTCTTTGATGTTATTCATGAGCTGCACCTTTCACTGGGGCATCCTGGCAGTAGCAAGACGTTTAAAGGGAATGTGGCACCCTGGTCGAATCTTGGAATTTAGTGCAATTAGGGGTACTTCTAGCCAAAGTTCATGAAAGCGTCCATGATTTCCCTGAAAAAATGTACAATAAGCTCGATATTTTTATTTTTAAAATGCTCCTCTATAGAAAGTAATAAGTCTCTGCCTGTGGATGATGTCATGATCTGACAACTACTACCATATTCAATAGGCTTCAAGGGCTTCGATTGGCTGATACTCACCATGACGTCAGCATATGTCGTCACACCAACAGCTGACAGTTGTGGCCTGCTACATGGGGTACATGTGGGGTTTATTTCAGGTAGGTTGTTAGCTTTTCTCTACGGAAGCTTTGAGTTTCAAGACAAACGATATATTGAGTGCCGGGTTTTCCAGCATGCTTTACAACTTGGCTGTCTCAGTTAAAACTACGTTATTTGTACTTTACTGCGTTAAAGGGAAAGTGGTGCCACTTTCCCTTTAACGCAGTAAGTACAAATACGCCAACATTAGCCGTGCAACTGTCGGGCTGTACCTAGAAACCTGCAAAAACTGCGAGACGAAGAAGACACGGCTACAGAATACAATAGTGTCTCTCTCAACCATTACTGATGACATGGCCAGACATGCTCAAGTCGACCTCAGCGACTGGCACAGTGAGAGGAAGGATGGATATTCCTATATACTAAATTGTCAGAATCACCTCACCAAATTCGTAGTGTTGCGTCCACTCCGAACAAAGTCAGAAGAACAGGTGGCGTACAACCTAGTTGACATTTTCTCTATCTTTGGAGCCAACCCCCAACATTCTGCAAGTAAGTTTTATCAGAAATGGTGTTGCAATCTGCGGGGAGCTGGTTCAAAATTTGTATTAAATGCACTGTTGCTTAAATCCACTGTTCTGCTGATCTCGTTGCTCTGATGTGGGCTGCAATATGAGAAACTGTATGCCAAAGCCGTGAACAAAGACAAAAACGCCTATGTTTTTATAAATTATCTTGAATTTGACTGCAAACATATTTAACAAGTATCTAGAATGACTAGTAACTTAATCAAAGTACATACTTACCTAGTATGAAAATTAATATTTCACTAAAACAGGGATCGCTAATGATCGCTTATGCCCAGGCTTATGCTTATGCTTAGGTGGTTTCAGAAGGATATATATCTATCAGTAAATATTTAACGGTATCATGACAGCTATTGATAGATATAGGGCAGTTTCATGACAAAAACTATTACCCAAAAACTTTCAGATCATTGATGGCGTGTTTCTCTTATTCAAATTATTATTGACATGGTTGACATGTCACTCACTTACACCTCGCGATTGACAATTTTCTCCTAACCGACATACCATCAACTAAGTTGACTTGTCATTACCTGCCACCCACATCTTTATCAGCTTTGGCCCGTTTGCAAAAAGTCCGGCCGGTTTGCAAACGGGCCGGACGTTATGCAAACGGACCGGCCCATTTGCAAACGGGCCAATTTGCTGGCCCGTTTGCATACGGGCCAGCTATTTGGCCCGTTTACAAATGGGCCGGCCCGTTTGCAAACGGGCCGGTTTTCCATACGGGCCGTAACATATACACAGAAAGACGACAGCAATGTCCCATGAATCCTCCCTGAAAATGATCCTATTTCTTACCCGACACATTACGTCCGACGCGTGAACGTTTTTGGAGTCCAGTCCCCGCCCTGGGAATGACCCAGTTGCTACGAAATTGTAGAGCAGAATCGAAAAACAACCACACTATCTGCATAGGAGAGGAGGGCATAGGAAGGAATCTAAATAGAAAACTGATTCAAGAAAATGGAGAGAAAAAAGCTATCAGGATAAACATTCCATTAACAAACGAGGAACCTATCTCAACTTCAGAATCCAGCAGCACTAGAATCTACGTGATACCAAGAGACCGGAAAAGAGAAACAGCCCAGGGGAAGTATTGAAGAGTATAACGAACATTCTTTATTTCACATCATATTCGTCCTAAAACTTAGCATTTGTGGAGAAGCAAACGTTTTCAGGGTGGAATTCAGCCAGAAATCGTCTCCACTCGCGTGAAGCCCTGACATCACATAACAAGCGCAGTGCAGGAAATCCTTAAGTACCTCCCCCGTGAGATCTCAAAAACAAAGAAGGTTAGAAAACCGCCCGTTGGGGGATGTGTGGGGAAGATGTTGATCGACCTAATCACAAAGTTTCCTCGGTCTAGGTCAACATCTTCCAAGGTCAAACGAGGTCGTAAAGTAGACTCTGGGCCGTGCTTGAGACCTATTGGGGAATGCTGTGACTATGCGAAAAAAGACCGGAAGTGCACCAAAACCGGACTAAGATCGTAGAGGGCAGGTACCAAACAGTGTTCTCTGAAATTTTGAGGTCAACGTCATTCAAGGTCAATGACCTATGACGTAGCAAAATTACATGTTTCCAATAATGTACAATATAACTGGCACTATAGCAGCCCTTAGGCAGGAAATGAGGGCCTGACCTTGAGAAGGCCTCTGACCTTGACCTTGAGCAGCCTCAAATAAGAAGTCATAACATTTTCATACTGAATAATGCCATCTGACCGGAATACTGGCGTCAATGACCTTGACCTGTGCGACGGCGCGAATGCGACGGTTTTAGCTCGCGCTCCGGTGGGCCTCCGAGCCATCTTCGCCCTGGTGGAGGTGTTTTAACACCCCCTTCGAACTCGGTTACTATGTGGGATAGCGAAAAATGCGAACGCTGGTGGCTAGCTCATACGAATTAATGAAGAGACTATATGAGTCAATTTTTGGCTCAGGTCAATATTGAGGTCATAACAGGTCAAAGAATATGGAATTTTGAGCATATTTTTGGGCTCTATCGTCTGACAGAGTTGGGTTAGAATAATTTTTTCGGCACCATTCGGCTCCTCTCGTCACGGCAAATCGAGGATGTACAATATGTTCAATTCCATACTAGGTAAAAATGCAAAAACGACCTGACCTCAGGTCAGATCAAGGTTCCTTTTAGCCTACCATAGGCAATATGCACATCAATCGACTCACAATAACTATCCAAACGAAATGATATCAAAATAAAAGCTGTAATATCATTTCATGCAAGGTTATTGACCTAAGTCTGAAAACTGCTTAAATAGCCCCAGATGACCTCTCAGAGGTCACAGGTAAAAATTTCAAGATGAGCCTGGAAAGGGGACCAGGATGCTACGATTTGGAGAATATGAAGGTATTCTAGGCTGTATCTACACAAATACAGCCTAATGTCTGCTTCCCCATGTAGTTCCAATGGAGAAGTCATGGTCCGTATTTTACCTTAGGTCATCGATATGAAAAATTCAGGAATATATGTTGCAGCACTCAGTGGGCCCATTATGTGGTATAAGTTTCAATCTGATAGATTCTCCAATTTCCTACTTATGCCACCTTAAACTTTTTTTAGGTGAGGTCACTTGAACTGCACTGGTGACCTGACCTGAGATGAACCAACCTTGAAATTTGGGGAAAGTTTTGAAATTGATCCAAGGACAAGGTGTGCCAAGTACTGCGGCGGTTCACGCCGCTATTTTTTCGTGCCGCCAGAAAAACTGGGGGGGGCGTGTTGAAACACCCCCACCGGGGCAACAGTTAAAATATAGGTCTGACATTGAAAGTCTATGGGTCAAAAACTTCTGCCTAATTTTCAAAATGGTTTCACCAATCAAGGCTCTCATGAAAGCTCTAAAATGTGACTAAGTAGCGTTTTCCGGCGGAGTGCGGTTCTCCCGCTACCTTGGAAAAATAGGCGGGGCACTTTAGGACCTCCTCCACTGCGCGTGTTAACAGAGAGGAGAGAGCCGCAGAACGGGGCTAATTCTCGCCCATAGGACGCCTATTTATCAATAAACTTCATTGTTTTGTATAAAGGAAAGATAAAAGCCGGGATCGTTGTGAAGATGCTTCCTTGCATTTAAAATGGTATGAGGGTGGTTTACTCTTTGAATTTTAAGTACTCCGGAGCCAGGGGCGCCGCCACTGAATTTTTACGGGGAGGGACGAACCCGGCTGTTGGTGACTGAGGGGAGGCGAATTTTGAGCATATTCGGTACCTGACAACATTATTGACGATGACTCAAAAAATTTGGGGGAAAGCCCCCTGGTTGGCAAACAGGGGGCACACGTTCCCCCATCCCCCACTTTCGGCGCCCATGCCCCGAGCTATGTTTACAAATGGAAACATATTACACAAACATACATTTGCAAAGTCAGACATTCTCAAAGAAAATTGTATCTAGGTGATATTATTTTAAAAAAATCTATTGGTGATATTAAGCACCCATACTAGCCTAAAAGTAAATAACCAGCCGAAACACCATGACAAAATATCGCTTTATTTCAGCATGTTATTTGCCGCTCTTCTTGTAGAGCCAAGCAAATGTTGTTAGTTCATTTCACAAAAACGTTTTTGAAATACCAGTCCTGCTGTAAGCTTAAACTGGAAACAGTTTAAAGTTATTGCCTCTGATACTCTAACACCGGTTGATGTTAGCAATTTAAACTTCCTGGGATCCTGGGACTCCTGGGAAACAGTTTAAAGTTATTGCCTCTGATGCTCTTACACTGTTCAAAGTTAGCTATTTAAGACTTCCTGGCTTGTCAATGAAAGATTTGTCCAACGCCCATAACTTGTTTAGTGTTCACGTTCCGGTACACTTTAGATCAAGTAAGAGGTTACACAATGCGTGACTACTCTGTGTGCAAAACACGTATATGAGGAAAAACACCAGTGTGTCCGCTGCCAGCCTTTGTGGGTCAGTGAGCATTCTTTCAAAGTAAGAACGTATATCCAGAAACCGGATAAGACGTCGTCACCATCCTTGCCGACTTACGGGGAGCGCCTGGTTCGAGCAAGCGGAACTCGGTACCCTGGTACCCCTCCCTCGTTCTGTCCCCTAAGGGTACGTGTTGCATGCACGAGTACGTGCACATGCACCTTTCAACTTGAAATGCATGGGCAAAGCCAACGTTGTCCGAAAAATGGCTCACTGGCTCCCTGAAAAATGGGAAGGCTCCCTGCTCGGAGCCTTCCCTTACATGTATGTCCCTCAGCGGCGAACGAGGGCTATGAGAGAGCAATTCCGTAATGTTCCAGTGGCACGCGTGGAAACAATTAGGCGTGGTTTGTTTTCGCGGGCGGTACTTTTTTAACAACCATGTTCCCGATATCCCAAAGCCCGATATCCCGAAGCCGACCTTTGAAACTCAACATTGGCACGTTTAAAATAAAGAATCAGGAAACATATACGAACCCATCCATTTTGAATGATTAAGGGGCAGTAGATTTTATTGTTTCCATGACTTGAAGTGCCAAATGTTTTTACTGTTCATTTTGATTTTTTGCACTTTTACCATTTTATTATCTTACCGTGTCTCATTTTTAATGTCATTCATACGTTTTGATATTCTATGTCAATGTATTCAACTATGTCATGGTCTACCATGATGTTTTATCCTTTTGACTTCAGCTATAATTAGGTACCATACCTGTTGCTGATTATGCTCAATAAACAAAAAATCAATTCCTGTAGATACGGCTTGGATCCATATCCTTATACCTTTAGTTTACATCCCTATTCTCCTAATTGGAGCATTCACCGGGGTCTTGTTGTAAGTTTGGATCTGTGACATCTGCGAGCCCATTTGGAAATATTTTAGCAGGTTTTCAGACTTGGATCAATAACTTCGCAGGAAATAACGGGCTTTAACACGCGCCCCGCTGGGGTCCCTGGCATGACGCACCCCGCTGGGCGGTGGGCGTTGTTCGCCCCCCTCCATATGGCATTTCCCAGGAAAGCTAAATAAAATTACGGGCAGCGTTCGAAAGCTCTTGACAAGACGAAGAGATTTTATACGAAGAATTTTTATGTCAGGTCAATATTGAGGTCAGCATAGGTCAAAGAAGGTTCCAAAACCCCAATTAATTGACATAAATTGCACCACCAGAGCAGCGGCAGCACGCTTTAGGAGAAACCACCACAAGATACACCACACCGCCACCGGATCCGTCAGAATAAACGCGCCAGTAACCCGACAAAGTTTCCACAGCCCATAAGTTATCGCCCAGCTACAGTGTCAGGGCCGCCGAAACCGCCGAAAAGGCGCCGCGAGAACACCCCAACCAGGTTGGGTATGGGAGTTTTCCAAACAGTTTGCGAAGGGAATTCACAAATTAGTAACCAGCCACGCCCCGATAGGTGCAAACGCAACCCGAGTCACCGGTACGGGCCAACCCTCGATTGATGGCCGCCGCAGAGCGGCGTAGCACGGCGGCACCGCTCAGGAAGGAACTAACGGCAGGAACCGAACACACACGCGCACAGCAAAGCGGTACAGGGGGGCGAGGATGAGGTAGATAGGGGATGGAGCAAGAAGGATAGGAGGCCAGACGCAACAGCGAGACTAAACCAGTTTTCGGTGTCGGCCCACGGGTGGCGGCGAGAGCGCAGGGAGCGCCGTCAGTGGCAGCGGTTACCGCGCGGGGTGCTGCGCCACTTGCGACACCCAGAGAGTGCAGCCATGTGTCAGCAAAGCCCCCACCCAGGGCAGCAGGCAGCACTCGTCCGCCCATTTCGAATCCCAGGGTCGGCACTCCCACTTACAACAGCCCATCCTCCCAAAAACCCAGAGCCGGAAACATTCCCAGTTCATCCCATATTTAAGTCCGGGATTCCCCGACCCCCAGTTTCCGCCCATCAGTATTATCCCATCCATCACTAAAACCTAGCGGCCGTTCATCAGCAGCCACTACCATCCGACAACCACCCCATCCTCCACCCAGCACGGATTTCGCCCTCGTCACGGGCGAAAGCGCCGGTACCACCACGAAACTGTCCGCCAAGTCGGGGGGCGCCCTCGTCCCCGACTGAGCAGTGCAGGATATCACCGTTATAAAAATGCAGGCCAGGAATTAACTATGGTTTCAGCATACTTCGGCGCCACCCCAGAGCGAGCCCCCAGCGACAATCGGGTGTCTCTAAATCTCACTGTCTCCCAAACAAAATGGGCATTCGGCGCCGGCCCCGCCACAGCATCTCAAACACCAAGCCGCGGGACGCGGTCGTCGCCAGTACCAGAGATGCCCAGATCCCGTCAGCGCAAAAACCACTCAGTCACCACAACGGAAGCATGGCAGACATTTGGCAACCCAAAGTAACCGAAACCCAACCAACGCAAGGCCCAAACGTCGGCAATGATCCAAATCGTAACTCCACAACCAAACCCGCCCACCGCGCCCCAGCGGGTCCCATTCCTCCACCGCAATGCCCGTGGTGGTTCACACGAGGCACGCCCCCCAGGTCACCGCCGAACAGTCACCGTTCCGGCCAATGCATCAGTGTTTGGCACGGACCAAAAACAATACGACCAAATAATTAATTACCAAGGTAATTGCCCAAAATACCAGTCCGGTTATAGACACCCGGCGGGCGAACCACACGCTGCACACACAAGACATGTTCGGGCCAGGGGCGGCCCGGGTGGCGTGTCGGCCCGGGCGACCACCAACAACCAAGTGCCACGCCCACAAGCAACAGGTTACCAGGGGGCCTCCTTAAAGAACGCCGAGGAGCGAGTGTTTCCGGTCCGCTTTGTCGGCCCTCAAAAGTATATAAAGCAAGCGGGACAGGCGCGAGCGAGTGGTGTTGGTGGAGCTTGTCTTTAACGATGTTTTATAAACCCGTTACTGATTTAATGTCGTGTGTGCTCCTCTACCATCCAACTAGGGGCGAGTAGCCAGGAGACCGGGACAATAAGTCTGTCTGTCTTGTCTTTGTCCATAGGCTTACAACAGAGCAGGGTACGTTTCTCTCTCTAGATCTGCCCTCAGGGGAGCTAGAGCAAATATTTATGCATCATTGGATTCCTCTTATCGCAGAAAATCGAACTATGTATAATATGACCTTGCAAGGTCAAATAATGAAAATGACCTGACCTCGACCTAGGTCATGTATGACCTAGGTCATGTATGGTCATGTAGCATATCAATCGACTCCCCATGACAATATAAGCACAATGCAAGCAAAATGGGAGCTTTATCTCAATTCAGTGAGAAATTATTGGAAAAACAATCGCTCTATTCTCCCGTGACCTGACAAAGCCTTTGAGAAGTCAGATGCTCAAAAACTCAGCTTTATGGTCAAGATCGTGGTAAGACTAGACGGTTTGAGGAGTTTCTGCTTGATCTATCCAGTATTTACTGAAAACCAGCCCATTCTATTTTTCACCATAGACTTATAATGGGGTGACCAAAGAATTGACCCCACCTTAGGTCGAAAATATCGAAATTCCGAGATAGCAGATTTGTAGACCCTAATGACCTTATCATATTGTGGAAGTTTCAAACTGATCGGTTCTCTGATGTTCCCTGGGCGCCGCTTCAAACTCGTGATTTTAGGTTTTGAGGTCGGGTCACTTAACCTTGAATAGCTCCTTGACCTGACCTGACCGTAACTAAAAAATTTGGTCAGATGTGTAGAATTGATCAGGAATACGGTACTATAAGTTTCGTTGTTCTGCGTCTCTTCGTTTTTGAGCTATCTGGGGAAAACAGGAGGGGGAGGGCGAAAATCACCCCCAGCGGGGCGCGTATTAATTTTGATATTATTACAATTTAAGGATTTGGACCTTCGATTGAGGGATACGGGCCTTACAGACCTTTACGATGCAGGCCTCCAAATATCTCAGGCCTGTTGTACTTCTTCTACAAGTGCTAATGATCATTCAGACCTGCAATTGGAAACCAAAGATTGGCGAGAATCACGACCTCCACCCTCCCACCCCAATCCAGCATCACGGGATTCATGTCAAAACTATGATAATAGTTCTGTGCTCCCCCCTACCCACCCAGAGTGTTTGTTGTTCAGATGACGATAACATGCGGCGTTCCCAAGTGCGACTATATCGACGCTCTTTTTGTGCTAAACGTGGCGCCCAAGCCGAGGTCCCCCCCTCCCGCGATCCTGAAGAATCCTGGATCCGTCTGTGCTGGAAGCGGTAACAACATCACGCAGTGGCATCCGCCTGCCCCAGTTGGGCGTTGCTCCGGCGCGGCGCACCGCAGCCGCTGCGTCGGTGTTTCCGTTCTCGCTGCCGCTCGGCGTGCTCCCTGGTCGGCCGCCACGTTCTGCCTGGAGGCTCATTAGTCGCTGCGGCCACAGCCTGATCTCTGTCGGCTGCCGAGTGCACCAGTCATCATACTCCCTCCCCCTCCGGCACCGGCGGCCATACGGCTGATCTAAAAACAAACAGAATAAGTGGCCACTACATTTGGAGCGGCTCGGGGGTTCGACGCCGGGACAGGGCCCGCTTTACGGTGCGTGTCCCACGCCGTCTTCGCTAAATATTTGTGTTATGCCTGACCACGGCTCAGTACTCTCCGGCCAAACACACCCCTCTTCACGCAAGGGATGCATTGGAGCAATGCTGTCCTGAATTCTTATTTGAAACGAGGATCTCGAGCAACGTAAATAAACTCGGACATTTGTCGAATCATAGGCGTTGCCTCAGGCAAAACAGGGAGGGCGGCATTCGATCTTCCACCTGCTGCTTACAGTACACTTTCCCACCTAGAACTAAAAGCTCATCGGATTTGGGCTCATTGCTGCCTTTTGCAAACGCTGGTTACAAATATAAATTTCTACCCAATCTGAGACTGAAATCGGGAAATCTTCGGATGGAAAGTGGGCATTCTAGGCCCCCTGCCCTCGAACCTTTTCGACGCTTACGGGTTTAATGTACGGTGCCTTGTATCCGAATACTAAATCTTAGAGGCCATTCAGGCAGCACTCTCAGCTCTTGCTGACTGACTCGGCGTCCTGGGCGGTGGCCAGCTTCAGCACTGCTCCAGGTCTAAATTATGAATTAAGCTCATTGACGTTGACCTCCTTGACCTTTCAGCCGTTGCTGTGTAAGCATACCCAGATTGAAATAATTGTGCAATGTCCTACTTGCAGTAAGTCCTGATTTAGTTTGAAACGTCGTTACATAATCCGCCATAAATTCTAAGCTTTTCATCACACGACTCTCCATACGGGCCAATGACCTGTGCACAGAGAGCCTAATAAAACACAATGAGTAAGCGACAGAAGACAATGCTGAAGGGAGGGCTACTTGCAGTTCCAGGGCACGGGGGGGGCAAAAAAGGCATTCCCCCAAATGGTAAAGCTACCTATGGCTGGTACATAGATCCCGAGGAACTTAATTTCGACTGTGACCATTACCACTCATCATCATCATTAGGGCAGTGCATGGTTTATTTATAATTGTACCTCCACTAACCCATTACATGTTCTACTTGCTCAGGATTCTCTCTTTTAGCAGTGTTTTATTGTATTCTCTTTTTATGGTGTTTTATTGTATCTTACTGTATCGTAATTGTTGTGCTCTTTTATTGTCTCGACTTGAGCTGTTACTGGGACTTTGCCCTGTTGCTTATCTACCTCTAAGAAATAATAAATAAGTATATAAAGCTCAGTGCAAAATTACATTTCTCCCCAAGCTGTCGATCCCCTTTTTGCACCCACTCCTTTTTAGTTTATAATTAAGGTTTTGGTGCTTAAACTCTCAACTTCAAACAGAACCAGTCAACTTCAGTCTAAGCATTGGGCCTCGGATAGCAAAGCAAGCATGTTATGCCCACAAGTTTTACCCCGCGACGTTTTGTTTTTGCTATTGACTCTTGGGTTTACCCCAAATCGTACCATCTAGTTAAACTGTCACATACTCTCACCGCGTGACGTTTTTTTTGCTTTGGCTTGCCCCCAAACCTAACGGCTAGATCCGCAACCGGGGAGGGTGTAAGACCGCCCATCTAAAGCGAATGCACCACTTTAATGGAGTTCTAGAAATAAATGCCAATGGGCAGCATAAGTTTGGAAATCAACCACATTTTGTTTCCACCTGTAATCGTTGAAAAGAAAATCATCGCAAAAAATGGTTCCCTACTATTTTGGGTTGACCTAAGCATCGGGTGTAATACGAAGCTGGTCGCTCACATGTAACGTTATGGCAGTGATGTCATTGATCACGTGACATGGGTGGCCAAATGGAAAGAGATTCCTGCATGGTTTGAATTAAGACCCTATGTTTGAACTTTAATTTGTGGAAATTAAGTGCAGAGAGCTTTGGGTTAAATGACAATAGCGGTTTCTCGACACGCTCTACAAAACTGATATATCAGTTCAAAATCCAGTTTAGAAGTGAAACACGCCCTTTAACCCTTGCCCCGGTGGCGGGTACGAGCCACCTTCGCCCTGGTGGGGGGGCTAAAAAGACCCCCACGATCTCAAAAACTAAGAGAGCTAGAAAAAAGTGCAAAACGGCAATAGAAAGCTCTTCAAAAATGATATCGAAAATACTTCGATCATTTTTCTTGTCAGGTCAATATCAAGGTCACCAGAGGTTAAAATAGGTCAAAATCGCTAATATGAGGTGTACTAAGAAAACCTCATATATCTCAGAAACTATGATAGCTAGAAACATTTTTCTAACACCATTCGAAAGCTCTTGAGATGCGCTTTCATTGTAGCGGTATTCATTTTCGTGTCAGGTCAAAGCCTAGGGAGCTACAGGTCACTAAATATTGGGCATATTCTTGGGAATGTCCATAGCCACCCATGCATAAGGGCGTTTACGTTTTCGCTAATAGCTTCCAAACAAAACAAGATACAGCCATAGTTTATGCACCATTGCAATCCTCTTGTCAATACAAATCGAATGATATATGATATTGCTATGCCAGGTCAAATTTAAGAATTTGACCTGACCCAGGTCAACGGTCTGACCCAACTTGACCTGGTATAGTCATGATGTATATCATTTGACTTCCAGTGACTATACAAACACTTAAGTGACAAAATAAAAACTCTATCTTAGTTTATTCAAAATTTATAGAGAAAAACAACAAAAAATGCTTATTTGACATAAGGTGATCTTTTAAAGGTCACAAGTCAAAATTTTTGGCATCAGCTTCAGAAATGGGCTAAGAGCAAGTCGCAACCGATGTTTGAAGTTGATTCAATCCATACTTACTGAGAAAAGCTCATTTCGTGATTTTCCCCATGTATTGACAATGGGGAGGTCATGCTCTGCACATGACCTTAGGTCACCAATATAAAAATCCCGGAACAAATGTTGTAGTTCCTGGTGGGCCCAATATGTGGTAAGAGTTTCAACTTGATCGATTAACCCTTCTCTTAGTTATGCGGTCCTAAGTATTTTGTTAGGTGAGGTCACTTCACCTGGCCTGGTGACCTGACCTGACATGACCTTCAGCCAAAATTTTCAGGAAAGATGTAAAAATGATGAGGAAACAGCTAGACCAGGTTTGGCGGCGCTGTGCGCCGCTGTTTTTTGATCACTTTGGAAAAACCCGAGGGGGGTCTAAAAAGACCACCCACCCGGGCGAAGGTTAATAAGCCCTGAATTTCACCTGGCGTTTGAAAATGGACGGGAGGTCGTCAGCTGGTGCAAGTGGTTAGCCTGTGTCATTAGTGACAAGAGCGTCACCGTCGGCCAAAAAGAGGTTGACACGCTAGTCATAGCCGGATCCAGAACCGATGAGAGGAGACACTTTGGCCAGGGAGCGCTATTCGGGTCCAGGAGGGGCGCCATCTGAGCCTGGGGCGACAATTATCAAGGTGTAACTTATCAGGAGGCGCCAAATTGCAACGCCAAATTGCAATATGACAGCCAAATGCATTGGAGACCTCATTGCACTTAATCATGCGCGCCACCTCAAACCAAAGTCAGTTCTGAAACAACTCGTGGAAGGTCTTGTCATATCTGTCACAAGATATTGTATTTCTATTTATGGTACTTGCGGGACCACACAACTGCTTTGTGTTCAAAAACTCATTAACTTTAGTGCCCGCGTAATCACCGCAAAGCGCAAGTTTGACCATATCTCTCGTGATGTGAAGCAGCTTGGTCTGCTCAATTCTCATCAACTCACCGAGTACCATCAACAGTGTCCTGTACATAATATTCTGACCACTGGTGAGCCCCACGCTCTGAGAACAATGTTTAGATGTGTTAATCATCATCATGACACTCGCCAAATAGGCGAACTACGTCCCCCACGAGCGAAGACGAACGCAGGAAAGCGCAGGTTGAGTTTTACATGTGCAGCCCGCTCCAATGCTCTTCCGCCTGAAGTACGTCACTCTGCTAGTCGTTCAGGCTTCAGACACAGTCTATTGAGGGTTTTAAGAGGCGATGTTTTGAATGTCTGATTTAATGAGTGTATGGAGTTTGTCTACACTTTTACTCTGTCACGCATGTTTTACAAAACCACTCGATTTTTTTCTTACTTGACGTGGTGCATGAAAAGCCTTGGTTTGTGGGATGTGCCCAAATAAACTGACACTAACTGACATTGTCGGGGCGCCACTACTTGCAGCCTGGGGTAAGCAGCGTTTTAGGGGCCGCCGGGACGGTTCTAGGGGCACTGGTATGGTTCTAGGGGCGCTGGGACAGTTCTAAGGGCGCTGGGGCGATTCCAGGGGCCACCGGGACGGTGGTTCCAGGAGCCCCCGGGATGGTGGTTTCAGGGGCCCCGGGACGGTGGTTCCAGGGGCCCCGGGACGGTGGTTCCAGGGGCCCCCGGGACGGTGGTTCCAGGGGCCCCGGGACGGTGGTTCCAGGGGCCCCGGGACGGTGGTTCCAGGGGACCCGGGACGGTGGTTCCAGGGGCCCCCGGGACGGTGGTTCCAGGAGCCCCCCGGGACGGTGGTTCCAGGAGCCCCTGGGACGGTTCCAAGGGCTGCCGGCATGGTTCGGGGAGGAGGGCTCCAGGACGTTTCGGGGTGGGGGAGGAGAGGGGTGCCTGAACGGTTCGGGAGGAGGGATGCATTGGGACTGTTCCAGGGGTCGCCGGAAGGGTTCCAGGGGCCACCGGGACGGTTCTAGGGACCAAACGGATGGTGGTTTCAGAGGCCGCCGGGTCGCATTTGGGGCTGCAAGGTGGGTGTTTGCATTCGGCCAAGGTGGTTCTGTGCATGGTTCGTTTACTGTTTAGTGAGCGCCCCTCATCCTCAACCGTAACAAAACGTCAAGATACAAAAGCTATGTGTCTTGGAAAACATAAGCTGATGATCAAAATGCAGGTCTATCTCTAAGTACATACTAAATACGCATACTAAATTCGCATACTAAATATGCCAAAACTAGGCTCCACTCTATCAGTCATACGGTAAGCGAGCATCACCCTCAATTTGCTTATTCCGATGCTTAACGTCACTGTTTACAGGAGATATATCACTAGCATGACAATTGGTGCAATCACAGACTGCAGTGGTGTTAGCGGCAATCTTTATTCAAAATAAAAGGATATGACCTTATTGTTGCTAAAAAATAGTTGAAAAAGCTAATAACTCATATTATTCATTTTTCCTCTGTAAGAGTAAAAATTGCATGATGTCAAATGAGCGTAGGATTTGGTACGCTTTGTGTGAGATTGAACCTCTTTGATTTGAAATATTAACCCTCGCCCCCCCGGTGCACGGGGGGGGCCATCGATGGCCCCCCTAAGGTTTTTCCGGAATAGCAGAAAAACGACGAGGCGCAGCACCGCGGTTGAGGGCTCTACCTCTCACTGCATCATTTTCCCATCATCCCTGAAATTTTTTAACCCGGGTCACCCAAGGTCAGGTCACCAGACGAGGTCAACCAAGGTCACCTCACATCACCTTTAGAGCTCTGTAAGAGCTACATTTCAAAGTCGATCGATTTGAAACTTCCTACACTTTATGACCCCTCCAGGGTCTACAAGGTGTATATCCGGGATTTTTGATTTCGTGCCCTGAGGTCAGGTCACGAGGCGACCTCTCCCATTGGAAAAGCATGGGGAAAAGCTATTTCATGATATAAAAGCCACAAAAATGATTGCAAATACTCAGACTGCTCAGAACAGCATTTTTGGACACCCTTTCACGGATCCCAGGGGTCATATTTGCCCTTTGACTTTTCCAAGGTCATCCAAGGTCAGCAGGGGTCAAAAACAGTATTTTGACAATAACTTTTGACCTAATTGAGCTAGAGCGATGAAACAAACACCATCGTGTTTGTCTTGTCACTGGCTTTGATTTGATATACGGCAAGGTCACTTTTTGACCTTTCGTGACCTCAGGTTATATTAGGTCACGAGGTGACCTCTGGCGGTCAAACCACTGGCGGGAGGTCTTTTCGTTCCACATAGCGGAAAAAGTACTGGCAATTTGCTATCAAATGTACGTTACCAGGCCTCAATAGCTCTAATGACATAAGAGTTATGCCCATTTTGCTTAATCATTGCATATTTGAGTGAAAATAGCCGATCTTGACCTAATTTGACCTCTGGAGGTCAAACCATTGACCTGAGCACTAAAACATGCGAAGTAATTTCTTACTGAATTCACGCGAGCTTTCTATTGCACTTTGCAGATTTGCGCTAACGCCCATATTTTCGGAGTTAGAGGGGGGCCATCGATGGCCCCCCGGTGGGGCGAAGGTGGCGCTGGACCCCCGGTGGGGCGCGGGTTAATAGATAAAAACACACTTTAAGCGTATTCAGATAAAAGACATTGTAAGGAACCAAAATGGCACTGATCGATTTCGGTTCTTATTATTGATACCGATATCAAAGCATACTCTACATGCATTTATTAATTTCTTTATTTATCTATCTATTCCACGGCTCAAGATCGCTCTTCATTACGTGTCTATTCTTGATATTGCGTCAGTCAGATAAAATAATAGGTATCGCCAATTAAACGTGTCACAGTCTTGCAAAAACAGCATAAACAGCAAAAGGTCAGAATATAAAAAGAACACCGGAGCCAATCAGCTCAAAGTGGACTCCGCCGCTGATCAGCAGGATACCCTTTCAGCACTTGTTTGATACGAGCCGGCGGAAGATTTCGTACGTCACACGGAAGCAAGTTAAAAGCATACACCATCGAGTTCATAAAGCAATGTCTTCCGATTTCAGAGTGGATCTGAGGCACTCTGAAGCCTTCGGCATTCCGGGTTTCACACTGGTTTAAACCAGTGGCGATGGACTCCGGTTCACCGCAGGCTAAAACCCGTTCCGAGAGGGTAAGTCCATGGTAAAGGTACAAATCAGTCGCATCAGGTCATCCAAATATAACCAAAATGTTGTGGATATGACCAAATATACGGCGTTCAGAGATACCAAGTGCAGCAAAACTTATTGACTTTTTGGATCCTGTTCAACTACGTTCTGTTTTTGGCACTAACAAACATAAGAATTGCGCCATGATAGACTGCTTGAAAACTTCCATCGAATTTGGTAAGGGAAGTCTGTGCAAAGAGTACGCACTTAAATTTCTAAAGGCTTTCACTTTTCTCCTACATGTCTAACAGCTAGAATGTGTACATAATTGTTTAGCCTGAAGAATTGTCAATGTATGGTCTATGTTTCAACTCGATGTATCTGAAGTGAGTTCGCCACGAGTCCATCAAAAATAAAAAGTCACGTGCGTACTCTTGCCGGAGTGGGTCGGTAAGAGTACGCACAAGAGGAAGCTGGAGTACGCATTGATGCCCCGCAGTGTTGCATAGGCCATGTCGCGAAGTTTTTTTGTCGCCAAACTAGGCGATTGAATGCTTTTACTTCGTTCTGAATATACAAGAACTATGTTGCAACGTTTGGTTTTCCAAATATGAATTACGGACTCTGTCCTGAGCAAAAATTAAATTTTCCTATCTCTTAAGCATGCGCACTCTTGCACAATGGTCTACTGCGAGCTCTTGCCGGACATGCTCCCCTGTGAAGAAAGTCTTCACAAACATTCTGGCAGGTGTTTTAGCGTGAGCTCCGGCCCCGCAGCTCAGTCCCAGATCGGCTTTCTTACTGATGACGGACCGTAATGCCATACCTGTGATAATAGAAGCATGGTCTACAAGTTTACCTACGAAGAAATATGCATACATGTATAACAGTGGTTGACAGATATTAACACTTAAACCAACACAGCAGGTAGATGAACGCGTTTCGACAAAAATTGTCTTCTTCAGCATCTATGGTAGAAGGGATAAGGAACCCGTCATCAAGACATTCAGCAGTTTCATCGTTTGGATTTTTGTGCAAAATTATCGTGCGATAGAAATATAAAGACACCGTTTTTGAGGATATTCCAATAATGCTTCTTGAATTATTCTAAAATGTATATAAGCAAGCTTCGATATGAGACAATCTAGCCTTATCACTGTTTTAAATAATGTTCTATGTTTTATCATCATTATTGTTTTTGTTATTATTATATAAAACTTTTTTCTCTCTTTGCTTAACCAACTCCTAATACACGGTCGAAACGCGTTCATCTACCTGCTGTGTTGGTTTAAGTGTTAATATCTGTCAACCACTGTTATACAATTGTCTGACATGAACATCGAAACCAACATCACAGAGAGACAAGAATTCGTCACCAGAAAAAAGATATCCAGCAGTTTCAATCGTTTAAAATTCCTTCAAGACTGTATCATTGAACAAGTTTTACCAGAATCAGCTCCTCAACAACTTAAAAGAAAAGATCATCCCTTTAGTGCTTCTGCGCGTTCTTTCCTCGAAGAAGCATGTGCTGAGATAAAAGACAAGATATATGTTCTAAAAGACGAACTAAAGGGAATATAATTGTCGATATCATTACGAACAAAGCTCAACAAATTCAAAGATAAACAAAAAGCGAAACTCAAACAAAAACTGAAGAATCTGTGTGATGCTAGTCCATGGAAAGAAGCCGGGAACGTTGACATAGTTACAAATTTATCAACACGGTCACTCAGTAATTATGAAAAAGAAGCGTTATCTCTTGGTTTCAAGTTTGATACAGGCAGAGACAAAGATCATTATGTAGATCATGTCCGTAGGAACTACAAATATTACGAGGATGATGTAGAGAAGGGATTTATACAAGGCATTCTGTTATGTTGTAAGGCTCTAACGGACAAAGAACCTGATAAATTACCTAGAAGATACATGAACGCGTTGAAGAGCCTTGCCAATGACCCGTCAATAATCATTACTCAAGCGGATAAAGGGGGAGGAGTTGTGATATTGGATAAGGCTGCATACATAAATAAAATGAAGAATCTCTTACAAGACACAGATACCTATGAGAAAAAAGCTTCTGGATTTATTGAAAAACTCAGTAAGAAATTCAACCAAGAAACAAGAAAACTGTTACAAAAGTCTGAAAAGGGAAAACAACTCCTTCACCTTCTGGAAGAGGCTCCTACCGCACCACAAATGCGCGGTCTTCCAAAGCTGCACAAAACAAATATACCGATGCGTCCCATTACGTCAGGGATTGGCAGTGCTCCTCATCGTATCGCCAAAGTATTAGCAAGACCCCTATCAAGCTCGTTGGGTGCCGTCAGCGACGCACACCTCCGGAATACTGATGACCTCATGATGAAAATTAAGGACATCGACTTCTCAGATAAGTTTCTAGCCAGTTTTGATGTTAAATCATTATTTACGAACGTTTCAGTAGAGGGGGCAATGAAAGCTATCGAATCCGTAACAAAGAACATGAACCCTGACCATCTGCCCTTACCAAAACAAGACTATTTAAAATTGCTAAAAATGTGCATGAATTTTGGTGGTTTCACTTTCAACTCGGATGAGTACTTTCAACACAGTGGTCTTGCGATGGGTTCACCGTTAAGCCCAGTTGCTGCATGCCTATACATGGAATGGCTTGAAAAACATCATTACCTAGAGATAATGGGGTCAAATGTGATCTGGGCTCGATATGTCGATGACATATTAGTTGTAGTCCCCAATGATATGGACTTAGAAACTAAACTCAATCAACTAAACTCAGTTGATCCGAAAATCCAGTTCACCATTGAAAAAGAACATCAGAGAACTCTAGCTTTCCTTGACACAGAGATTGTTAGGAGTGCCGAAGTTAAATTCAAAGTATATCGAAAGCCAACGAACAAGGAATGCTATGTACATTATTACTCAGGTCACAGTGATAGGGTGAAGCGAGGAGTAGTATTAGGATTTTTCTTAGGGCCTTCCGTATTTGTAGTGATGAATACCTGCAAGAAGAGATAGAACATATTATGACCTCGTTCACGAAGCTAAAATATCCGAGAGGATTTCTGATAAATATGAAAAAGAAAGCTCTAGATATAAGAAAACGATCCGCGAAATCCAACAAAAAGGAGCAGATACGATGTGTTACGATACCTTACTCCAAACCAGCTGAAATTATTGCAAACAAACTTGAAGAAACGGGTTGCAAAGTAGCATTTTGTTCCGGTAAAAAACTTAGTAGCATCTTAGCGAAAAAGAAAGATCAGATGACTTAGATCCAAAAAGTGTAGTGTACCAGGTGCCGTGCGGGTCGTGTACGAAATCGTACATAGGTGAAACAGGACGGGGTCTAAAAACAAGATTAAAAGAACATAGAAGAGACCTTCGAAACAACTCAGAATTCAGTGCATTTGTCATACATTCCATGAAGACAAATCATCTACCAAACTGGGATAGAGCTAAAATTATAGCAGTTTGTAAAAACAAAGATAATAGGAAAGCTACAGAAGCAGCACATATAGCTAAAAATGATACTTTTAATCTTAGGCCAGGCTTCATGAAATGGGCAAAATCTGCGGCTGTATTAGGAGTTGGTTAAGCAAAGAGAGAAAAAAGTTTTATATAATAATAACAAAAACAATAATGATGATAAAACATAGAACATTATTTAAAACAGTGATAAGGCTAGATTGTCTCATATCGAAGCTTGCTTATATACATTTTAGAATAATTCAAGAAGCATTATTGGAATATCCTCAAAAACGGTGTCTTTATATTTCTATCGCACGATAATTTTGCACAAAAATCCAAACGATGAAACTGCTGAATGTCTTGATGACGGGTTCCTTATCCCTCCTACCATAGATGCTGAAGAAGACAATTTTTGTCGAAACGCGTTCATCTACCTGCTGTGTTGGTTTATGCATACATGTATATACATATTATATACATACATGTATATACATTAAGAAATATACATAAAAGGTGCCCAGAAACTTATTTTGCTCTGTACTCCCGTGGAATGCACAGGAGCACGTTAAATTTGTTTGTGCAGCCTAGACACTGACCTTGCTTGTTTATACCAGGGTATCTACTATCTCAGTGCTTGTTAAGTAATCAAAACAGCTGCTGCGTACTCTTATCTCCTGCGTACTCTTACTCACTCCTACCCTAAAGTTTGTAGAGCTTCCAGGTTCGGTTTTTTATATCGATCATAGGCTCTTTGATTCGTGTGAGTTGAAAAATAAATAGCTCAATACCAATATTAACCCTCGCCCCACCGGGGGCCATCGATGGCCCCCCTAAGGTTTTTCCGACATAGCAGAATAACGACGAAGCGCAGCACCGCGGTTGAGTACTCTACCTCTTACTGCATCGTTTTCCCACCATCCCTGAATTTTTCCCCCGGGTCACCCAAGGTCAGGTCACCAGGCTAGGTCAACCAAGGTCACCTCACTTCAACTTTAGAGCTCTGTAAGAGCTACATTTTGAAGTAGATCGATTTGAAACTTTCTACACGCCATGACCTCCTTAGGGTCGACAAGGTGTATATCCGGGATTTTTCTATTTCGTGACCTGAGGTCAGGTCACGAGGTAACATGTCCCATTGAAAAAGCATGAGGAAAAGCTGTCTTATGATCTAAAAGACACAAAAACGGTTTAAAATGCTCGACTTGGTCAGAAAAGCGTTCTTGGACACCCTTTTACGGATTCCAGGGGCTATATTTGCCCTTTGACCTCTCCGAAGTCATCCAAGGTCACCAGGGGTAAAAAAACAGTATTTTGCCAATAACTTTTGACCTATATAAGCTAGAGCGCTGAATCAAACACCATCACGTATGTCTCGTCACTAGCTTTCGTTTGGTATACAACAAGGTCACCTTCTGACCTTTTGTGACCTCAGGTCATATTAGGTCACGAGGTGACCTCTGGAGGACAAACCACTATTGGGAGGTCATTACGTTTCACATAGCGAAAAAGGTCCGACATTTTCCGATCTATTGTACTTTACCAGATCTCAATAGCTCTAATGGCATAAGAGTTATGCCCAGTATGCTTAAGCATTGCATATTTGAGTGAAAACAGCCGATCTTGGCCTAATTTGATCTCTGGAGGTCAAACCATTGACCTGATCGCTAAAACATACAAAGTAAGTTCTTACTGAATTCACGCGAAATTTCTAATGCACTTTGCAGATTTGCGCTAACGCCTATATTTTTGGAGTTAGAGGGGGGCCATCGATGGCCCCCGGTGGGGCGAAGGTGGCACCGGACACCGGTGGGGCGCGGGTTAAAGGAATTATAGGGTATCCAACATGGTATTTGAAGAAGCTATTGCTTTGAACATTTCGTTTCTTTTTTCATACGTCTAAGAAGACTCCATAGCATGTCAGAAGTATACTCTAATTCAATTTGTTTTTAAAATGAATTCAGAGAAAAGAAATCACATTTCCCTTCTCTTGAAATATCTAAGGAATATTTGGGCTATTAGCACTTTGTCCAGAAAAGCGAAGAGTGCAGAAAATGTCCCGAAAAGCGAAGGGGTCTTTAAAGAATTTCAGGTTTACTGCGTTGAAGATCAGATCTCCAAAACGTTTGAATCAGCCCAACAAATTCTCAATAGTGTCTTGATTATACAAGACTAAAACCATTGTGTCTTCGCAAAAAAAGAACGATGAGCAGCATTTAATCTCTAGGGTTTCGAAATGAACACGCGCAGTGGAGAGAGGCCTGGCGTCAGCGTGCAATGGATGTGTGTCCTAAAGTGTCCCCTGAACTCTCAGAAATCAATAACGTTAAAAAACGTAAATTAGGGGGTGGATGGAAGCGACGGCGATGGTCAATATCTTCAAGGTCAAAAGTGGTTGTAAAGGTCGAATCTGGGTTGTGCTGCAGACCTATTGGAGAATGCCGTGATTTTGCAAAAAAACGGTAATTCCCCAAAGGCAGGATAAGGTCAGAGAGAAAAGTTCCCAAACAATGTTTTCTGAAATTTTGAGGTCAAGGTCATTTAAGGTAAATGACCTACGACATAGCAATATGTATAACTGACAATGTACCAGCTTTTAGGCGGGAAATGAGTATTCGACCTTGAAAAGGCTTTTAACCAGCGCCTCACCGTGGATCCGGCGTCACCTTCGCCCCTCTGGAGGGGGCATCGATGGACCCCGCTAACTCCGAAATATGTGGGTTAGCGCAAATATGAAAAGTACATTAGAAAGATCGCGTAAATTCAGTAAGAAATCACTTCAAATGTTTAAGCGCTCAGGTCAATGTTTTGACATCCAGTGGCCAAGCTAGGTCACAATAGGCTATTTTCACTCAAATATGCAATGCTTAAGCAAACTGGGCATAACTCTTATGCCATTAGAGCTATTGGGATCTGGTAAAGTATGTACATTTGGTAGGGAAATATCAGACCTTTTCCCGCTATGTGCAATGTAATGACCTCCCGTGAGTGGTTTGACCTCCAGGGGTCACCTCGTGACATAATATGATTTGAGGCCACGAAAGCTCAGAAAGTGACCTTGTTGTATATCAAATGAAAGCCAGTGACGATATAAAAACGATGATGTTTGATTCAGCGCTGTCGCTTAATTAGGTCAAAAGGTATTGTCAAAATACTGTTTTGACCCCTGGTGACCTTCGATGGCCTCGGAGAGGTCAAACGGCTAAAATGGGCCCTGGGATCCGTAACAGGGTGTCCAAGAACGCTTTTCTGAGCAAGAAGAGCATTTGGAATAGTTTTTGTGACTTTGAGATTATTAGACCTCGTGACCTGACCTCAGGTCACGAATCGAAAAAATTCCGGATATGCACCTTGTAGACCTCGGAGGAGTCATGAAGCGTAGGAAGTTTCAAATTGATCGACGGAGAAATGTAGCTCTTATAGAGCTCACAAGTTGAAGTGACGTGACCTTGGTTGACATGGCCTGGTGACCTGACCTTGAGCAGCCTGGGTAAAAATGTTAAGGATGGTGGGAAAATGATGGAATGAGAAATAAAGCCCTCAACCGCGGTGCTCCACCTCGTCGTTTTTCTGCTATCCCGAAAAAACCTTAGGGGGTTATCAATGGCCCCTGTGGGGCGAGGGTTAACACGCGCATTGACGGGGGCGAGTACCCACCCCCTCAAGTTTTTAGGAGACAGCATAAAAACGGCGGTGCGTAACGGCACCGTATAATGCATACTGTATACTATAAGGCATACTAGGTAGGTATAGGTATACTGCGTAGGCATACTATAGGTACACTACGTAGGCATACTAGGTATACTACGTAGGCATACTAGGTATACTACGTAGGCATACTAGGTTCACTACGTAGGCATACTAGGTATACTACGTAGGCATACTAGGTATACTACGTAGGCATACTAGGTATACTACGTAGGCATACTAGGTATATTACGTAGGCATACTAGGTATACTACGTAGGCATACCAGGTATACTACGTAGGCATACTAGGTATACTACGTAGGCATACTAGGTATACTACGTGGGCATACTATAGGTACACTACGTAGGCATACTAGGTATACTACGTGGGCATACTAGGTATACTACGTAGGCATACTAGGTATACTACGTAGGCATACTAGGTATACTACGTAGGCATACTAGGTATATTACGCAGGCATACTAGGTATACTACGTAGGCATACCAGGTATACTACGTAGGCACACTAGGTATACTACGTAGGCATACTAGGTATACTACGTAGGCATACTATAGGTACACCATGTAGGCATACTAGGTATACTACGTAGGCATACTAGGTATACTACGTAGGCATACTATAGGTACACTACGTAGGCATACTAGGTATACTGCGTAGGCATACTAGGTATACTACGTAGGCATACTATGGGTACACTACGTAGGCATACTAGGTATACTGCGTAGGCATACTAGGTATACTACGTAGGCATACTAGGTATACTACGTAGGCATACCAGGTATACTACGTAGGCATACTAGGTATACTACGTAGGCATACTAGGTATACTACGTAGGCACACTATGGGTACACTACGTGGGCATACTAGGTATACTACGTAGGCATACTAGGTATACTACGTAGGCATACTAGGTATACTACGTGGGCATACTAGGTATACTACGTGGGCATACTAGGTATACTACGTAGGCATACTAGGTATACTACGTAGGCATACTAGGTACACTACGTAGGCATACTAGGTATACTACGTGGGCATACTAGGTATACTACGTAGGCATACTAGGTATACTACGTAGGCATACTAGGTATACTACGTAGGCATACTAGGTATACTACGTAGGCATACTAGGTATACTACGTAGGCATACTAGGTATACTACGAAGGCATACTAGGTATACTACGCAGGCATACTAGGTATACTACGTAGGCATACTAGGTATACTACGTAGGCATACTAGGTATACTACGTAGGCATACTAGGTATACTACGTAGGCATACTAGGTATACTACGTAGGCATACTAGGTATACTATAAGGCATACTAGGTATACTACGTAGGCATACTAGGTATACTATAAAGGCATACTTTTTCTCATTATTGTTACAACTTTTTTTCAAAATTCCAACACGCTAATTGACGGGGGCGGGTACCCGGCCCCCTCGGGTTTTTCAGAGACAGCATAAAAACGGCATCGCGTAGCGCCGCCGTACTTGGCATACCTTTTTTCTCGTGATTTTTACAACTTCTGTGAAAATTTTAAGGTAAGGTTATCTCAGGTGAGGTCACCAGTACAGGTCAAGTGACCTGACCTCGAAAAAAGTTTAACAAAGCATAAGTCGGAACCGGATGAACTTATCCGATTGAAACCAATATCGCATAATGGGCCCACCGAGTTCTCTAAAATATGGTCCGGTATTTTTGATATCGATGACCTAAGGTCAGGTACGAGCCATGACTTATCCATTGGAAATACATGGGAAAAATGCGTTTGACTGAATATCTCAGTAACGGATGGTGATAGAACGCTTATTTTAGCTTCATTAGACTCACCTTGTCCTTGCAGTTCCTAATGATTCGCATTTTATACAATTTGACCCTGACCTGACCTCAGGTCAGGTCAAATCCTTGATTTGACCTAGCAATGTCAAATTATTCATCATTCGATTCGGCTTGCTGCGAGGATTCATATAGTTCAAGCAGTTTTGCTCTATCTTTACTTGTTAAGATGTAAGGGCCGAAAACCTTCATTTACATATTATCCCTATGACGGCATGTTTTGACCTCTCGTGACCTTAAATTTGACCTGACCAAAAATTATTCAAATATTTTCAATGGAGAAGTGGAGGGGCCACCCAACACCGTTTACCGTTTTTCGCTACCAACCGTGGTTCTTGAGATATTAGGGGGGCGTGTACCCGCCCCCCGTCAAAGCGAAGGTGGCTCAGACCCCCGTCAATGCGCGTGTTAAGGGTTAGGTCATCTCAGGTCAGGTCACCAGTACAGGTCAAGTGACCTGACTTCGAAAAAAGTTTAACAAAGCATAAGTCGGAACAGGATGAACCTATATTGAAACCAATATCACATAATGAGCCCACCGAGTTCTCTAAAATATGGTCCGGTATTTTTGATATCGATGACCTAAAGTCAGCTACGAGCCATGACTTATCCATTGGAAATACATGGGAAAATGGTTTTAGCTGAATAACTTAGTAACGGATAAAGATAGAGCGTGTTTTATTTGAATTAGATTCGTCTTGTCTTTGCAGTTCATATGATATGCATTTTACTTAATCTGACCTTGACCTGACCTCACATCAGATCAAATCCTTGATTTGACCTAGCAAGGTCATATTATATACCATTTGATGCGGCTTGCTGCGAGGATTCATATAGTTTAAATTGTTTTGCTCTATCTTACTTGTTCAGATGTAATGGCCAAAAAACATTCATTTACATGTTATCCCTATGACAGCATGTTTTGACCTCTAGTGACCTTAAATGTGACCTGACAAAAATGGTTTGAATATTTTCGATGAAAAATTGGATGGGCTGCCCAACGCCGATTATCGTTTTTCCCTACCTAGCGTGGTTCTCGAGATCTTAGTGGGGGGGGGGCGGGTACCCACCTCCCTCCGTCAAAGTGAAGGTGGCTCAGACCCCGCCAATGCGCGAGCTAACAGATGTGAGCCTCTCAATCATCCGTGACGTCCACCTGCTTCTGCTCACCAAAACTGGTATGTATTTAAAGTATGTATAAAACTGGCACTGGTATGTATTTTTATTTCTTATTTATTTATTTGATTGGGGCCACACCCAACAGGCACATTCAGGGCCGCCACGGAATTTTCGCAGGGGACGGATCCGGGCTGGTACTGACCGTGGGAGGCGAATTTTGAGCATATTCGGTACTTGACAGCATTAATGACCATTGACCCAAAAATTTGGGGGACGTCCCCCCTGGTTGGCCAGCAGGGGGACGCGTCCCCCGTCCCCCCGCTTTCGGCACCCATGGACACATTTACCTAATTACAGGGGTTATTGGGCACGTGTGCTCCTGATTCGGACTATTGGACCGAAAACTCTTCATCTCGACACAGGGTGACGAGGTGTTTGATCTTTTCTTCCAAAACATAACCTTTGCGACGTGATACCCTGTGCTTTGTGTATTTAGGGATGGTGTTAGGTCACTTTTCAGTTTCATACGTTTTTTTGTTAATTGACCAATAGCGTAATCGAGCTTCAGAGAGCAGTACCGAACACACAGAAACACCGGATATACATAGAGCTGTCATGTTCAACTGGGTGGTGACATTATAATGTCACCAAGGCTACTATAGTAGCCTTGGTGTTTCCTAAATCTAAGTAGAGCATGGCGATTCTGATCTTATAGGATGAAGAGTAACAAAACTATGCCGGCAGACATCTCAATATTTATGAGCACTTACTAAGCACCCATGAAAGCTTTCAGTGACTTTGCTAAGTTCCTTATGAGATCTAGTTTTAGAGTCCTGGTCTGTCATAGTTGTCAACCACTCAGAGATGCCGGACTAAACCGACGAAGCAGGTGCGAAAATTATCACCACGTGCGTGAGTTTCGAAAGTTTTGAGTTGCGTGAAATTGGCTATCAAACTACCCTCTAGAAAATTTGCTACTGACGAATTGGACACCATTGAAGGTGAAGACGTATACACATACATGGAAAACCCCATCGGACGAAAACGTCCCGCCGCCAGCGGGAAGGCGGATCTGGACAGGTTTTTGCTGACACTGAGAAACAAGCCATCGGACCGGGGGTGCGTGAAGGTGACCGAACAGCTGACCACGCGGAAAGCGGCTGATGGAGAGTCGCAGCTGGCGCGCTCCCGGTGTCCAGCCAACCTGCCCGGGCCCACCCGACAGCCCAGACACAGCGGCGGCCTGAAAACTGGGTCAATCGAGTACCTACATACAAACAGGGGGTGGATGCAGCGGACGGGGAGTTTGTCGTAAATCTCCGACATGGGGTGATATTCATCATGATTTGTTTGTGCATGACTCTCGACCTTGTTCGAGCTCAGGTGTCCGTCTGGCACCCTTACTGGCAGCCCAAATCGACCACCCCAGCACACATCCAGTGACCCGTTTTTTGCGACCCATAAACTAGATAGAGGTCAAACAACTAGGAAATGGGGTATACAACCAGCCTTATTCTGGACGGCGCAGACAATTGAACCCAGGCAGTTGCCAAATAGCGAAATAACTTCGGAATTGCCAGTTCCGAACTTATATTTCACTTCTAGAAGTAAAACTGCTCAGCTTTGATATTCTTCTCCGCACGTCCTAGTTTTAACGTCTTACAACTGTCCCCAATTTTAATAAAATGGAGCACATTTATGCAAAGTGAGGGATGGGCTCCCCACAGTGGCGGATCTAACCGGTCAGTTTGGGAGGGGCAATGAGAGTTGAAGCACCAAAGTCTTGTTTATGAATTAAAAAGGAGCCGGGGGAAAAAAGAGGTCGATCGCATAGTTAAACATAGTTTTGCCCTGAGCCTTTCCGTTTGGGCGGGGGCAAATGCCATTTTTGCCCCCCTTGGATCCGCCACTGGCTCCCCATTGTTTCAATTCATGCACTTTCTCCGAGGGGTCCTTTTCTATCGTTTGATATCACGCCTGCAAGACTTGTAATCTCAGATCAAGATGGCTACCTCAGATGGCCTCAACCACAACGACGAGATGAGATCGTAGTCTCGGATGCCAGGTAGTGTTTAGATCGGTATGTCGACGAAGATTATGGTAGTTCTGGTATCTTTGACCTGGTCACTTGATCTAAACCATTATTCTTCAAATTGTGGCACGATGTAATTTATCTAAATATTTTCCAAAATTAGCTACAAATCTAAAATAGAACAGTCTAAGCACGCACATTAACCCTCGCCCCACCGGGGGCCATCAATGGCCACCCCTAAGGTTTTTCCGAGATAGCAGAAAAACGACGAGGCGAAGCACCGTAGTTGAGGATTCTATCTCTCACTACATAATTTTCCCACCATCCCTGAATTTTTAGCCCGGGTCATCCAAAGTCGTGTCACCAGGCGAGGTTAACCAAGGTCACCTCACTTCAACTTCTGAGCTCTATAAGAGTTACATTTCGAACTCGATTGATTTGAAACTTCCTACATTTTATCACCCTTCAGGGTCTACAAGGTGTATATCCGGGATTTTTCGATTTCGTTACCTGAGGTCAGGTCACTAGGTGACCTCTCCCATTGAAAAATCATGGGGAAAAGCTGCCGTATGATCTACAAGTCACGAAAACGATTAAAACTGCTCGGCTTACACAGAAAAACGTTCTTAGACACTCTTTCACGGATCCTAGGGGTCATATTTTCCCTTTGACCTCTCCAAGGTCATCCGAGGTCACCAAGGGTCCAAAACAGCATTTCGACAATAACTTTTGGCCTAATTAAGCTAGAGCGCTGAAATAGACACCATCGTGTATGTCTCGTCACTGGCTTTCATTTGATGTACGGCAAGGTCACTTTCTGACCTTTCGTGGCCTCAGGTCATATAAGGTCACGAGGTGACCTCTGGAGGTCAAACCACTGGCGAGAGGTCTTTACGTTCCACATAGCGGAAAAAGGTCTGGCATTTTCCTATCCAATGTTTTTTACCAAATCTTAATAGCTCTAATGGCATAAGAGTTATGCCCAGTTTGCTTAAGCATTGCATATTTGACTGAAAATAGCCGATCTTGACCTAAATTGACCTCTGGAGGTCAAACCATTGACCTGAGCGCTTAAATCTTACCGCATTCACGCGAGCTTTCTAATGCACTTTGCAGATTTGCGCTAACCCCCATATTTTCGGAGTTAGTGGGGGTATCGATGGCCCCCGGTGGGGCGAAGGTGGCGCCGGACCCCCGGTGGGGCGCGGGTTAACAGGGGTCTGAGCCATCTTTGTATTGACGGGGGCGGGTACCCGCCCTCCCCCAAATCTAAAAAGCACGCTAGATAGCGAAAAACTGTAAACGGTGTAGGATAGCCCATTCAAGTCTCTAAAGAAAATATTTGTACCGTTTTTTGTCAGGTCACATGTAAGGCCACTAGAGGTCAAGGCATGCCACCATAGGGATAACATGTAGACGAAGGTTTTCAGTCATTTCATCTATACTGGTAAATATAGAACAAAACTATCTAAGCCATAGGAATCCTCACAGCAAGTCGAATCGAATGATATATAGTATGACCTTGCTAGATCAAATTAGGTCAAATCCAGAATTTGACCTGACCTGAGATCATTTCAAAGTCAAATTAAGCAAAATGTATATTATTGGAACAGCAAGGATGAGGCAAACCTAATGCCGTTAAAATAAATACTCCAAAACCATCCTTTGCTACGTTATTTAGCTTAAACAATTTCTCCATGTATTTCCAATGGACAGGTCATGCCTCGTACTTGACCTCGGGTCATCGATATAAGAAATACCGGAATATAAAGCCTGTGGGTCCACTACGTGATATGAGTTTCAATCCAATAGGTTCACCGAGTTCAGACTTATGTTATCTTAAACTTTGAGTTCAGGTCGCTTGACCTGCACTGGTGACCTGACCTGAGATGACCGAGCTTTAAAATTTTGTTATAAGTTGTAAAAGTGATCAGTGAGAAGGTATTTCAAGTACAGCAGTGTTAGCGCCGCCGTTGTTATTCTGTCTCTAGAAAACCCGAGGGGCGGGTACCCGCCCTCCCCGTGAATGCGCGTGTTAAACGTAAAAGTTTTGAAAAATATGTCTCAGAGATTTGGGCTCTACGAGATTGCAATCCAATTTACTTCTAACAGTTTTGGTGATCTTGAAGTCACTTGCCTGTCCTAAGATCGTTGTCTTAACCCTTCACTGCCTGGGGTATCCACTTGGTTTTCTGCGAATGATTCTGAGGCGAAATAAATGAGACGTGCATCGCATTGCAGGCCTGTAGAGCGACTAGTTTGACAACTTAGAATACAAAACTGGTATCAGGTCAGGTCAACGAGTTATGACGTCATTTCTAAACCCATATAAGTCTGTTCTTCTAAAATGGGGCTGGAAAAATCTAGGGTGTAACTCGGCTTCTAGAAGAGCTAGAGCAGGTTTTTAAATATTCGAAAGCTCTTAAAACGAAAAGCTTGCAAGCTGTCATCCATTTTGAGATCAGGACAATACCGAAGGTTACTAGAGGTCACCAAATGTCACACTTTTCCAAACAGTTTCTGTCTATGACTTTTTAACGAAACATGTTTAGCCGGTGGATTTGGGGGCAGGCCAAAGTCGATAGGCAAATAAAACACGTCATGCAGTGAGGGTATGCCACAATTTCCCTAGAAGGTAGGTTTGTGGGTAAAACACAGAATCGATAAAAACAAATGAATGTAGTGGGGTCAAAGATTTGGCCACAAGATGCTTGCTTTTCTATCAAAGTCCAAATGTTTACACTGAAGTTAACTAGTCCTCTTTGAAGTGGAGAGTTGAAGCACCAAAACCTTGCTTATAATGTAAACATGAGTCGGGGCAAAAGGGAGGTTGACAGCTTGGAGGGTGGGTGGGGGGAGGGACAAAACACACTTTTGGCCCATCTGGGACACAAATGTCTTTCCCTCCTGGATCCGCCACTGACTAGTACATGTAGGCGCTTTCTCTTTTGTTACATTTCCCAAGGATGGATGAAGTGTGAACAGGTAGAGGAAGTGCATCGGTAAACAATCAAAATACTTTGATTGGTATTTATGGTTGAAGTTAAGGTCAGGTAGATCTCCGACTGTTGAGAAGGGGACACCATGCTCGGAGGGCTGTGAACCACTGCTCTAGCTTATTTCTGCATCTGTAAAGTGCAAAGACCAGGATGGGTAACCGTATCACTGTATAGCTGAGTTAATGTTGACTAATCTGGAACCAGTCGGGGTGACCCTGGCCTACCGAGTAATCGCGCTGGGAATCTTGCCTGGTGGCATCGGATGCATGATCGGGTACTTATTGTCGTTTCAACCGCAGAGATAAGTGAAAGGCTGTTCGGACTTCTGCACAGGTGCGCTTCCAGTCGAAAAAATGTCACACCCATAGTCTTGAAAAGATTGACAAATAACTGCACCTGCAGCTGACGAAAACCACGATACAGATTAGCCTGCTCTGAGGCAGTGGCGAATCTACGACTTCATTTCGGCGAAGAGGGGCGCGGGGGGAGGGGCTAGGGGCTCGAACTTTCCCTGCCATTGGCTCAGAACAGCTTCCGGCGAAGCCTTGACTATAGGCACTGTGACACTTCGGGGAGGGGCGGGGGGGGCTTGGGGCCCCAGTCCCCTTGAATCCGCTACTGCTTTATGGCATTAAGGTGTGCTTGAAAGGAACGATACAACTGAGAAACCTGTAAAACCTGATGACTGTGGGCGCGGAGTCGAGCCATGGGATATGTACAGGATGATCACTGCGCTCCCCATCATCCAAATTGTAGCTTACAAATCATACACCGCTGCGGTGCTCACGTATTCAGAAAATCACCCCAATAACTCGATGCAAAGATAACTGTAGACTCTAGATACAGTAGATAAAGAGCACGCTAGGTATAATGCTAAACATTCTTTATGACATGTTAACTCGGCACCGCCTGGGCTCCTTCGAACACACCATCGCCTGGGGGGGGGTCCAACCGAACCCCATACGATCTTGGGAGCCGAAAATGGTACGGACAAAATTCAAACGGCACTAGAAGCGCCTCGCCGTCTTCTTCTTTGGAGCCCAGTTTGAACCATATATGTTGGCCTGTAAAGTCACAGTGGGCCAAAAAGGGTCAAATTTAGACCCATTTCGGAAATTCTTTATAACTTGGGAACCATTAAACCCAGAACAAAGTCAAGGCATCAATGTGTTTGTATTGACCCATGCATTAGAATGGTTTGCAACGTAACCTTGAAAGGCCACCTCGTAACCTTGACCCAATTAAAGGTCAAATAATGACTTTTTAGGGTTATGCTGTACATCAGTCGAATCCTTTGGTCATGTTCGTCACTAGGATGCAATCGTTTGGCTGTATCTTATCTCGTTCAAAGGTTTTAGACATCAACAGTTTCATAGACCGTAAACTTAAGAGATTTTATACGAAGAATTTTTATGTCAGGCCAATATTGAGGTCAGCATAGGTCAAAGAAGGTTCCATACAAGATACCTTTGCTTGAGGTTCCATAGGCTTACAACAGGGCAGTGTACGTTTCTCTCTCTAGATCTGCCCTAAGGGGAGCTAGAGCAAATCTTGATGCCTCATTGGATTCCTCTCATCGCAGCAAATTGAATTACGTATAACATGACCTTGCTAGGTCAAATAGTGAAAATGACCTGACCTCGAGCTAGGTAAGGGTCACAGAGTGACCTGGTATGGTCATGTTGCATATCAATCGACTCCCTGTGACAATATAAGCACAATGCAAGCAAAATGGGAGCTTTATCTCAATTCAGTGATAAGTTATTGACAAAACAGTCACTCTATGCTCCCGTGACCTGATATGACCTTTGAGAGGTCAGATGCCCAAAAACTCAACTTTATGGTCAAGATCGTGGTAAGAATAGACGGTTTGAGGATTTTCAGCTTTATCTATCCAGTATTTACTGAAAACGAGCCCATACTATTTTTCACCATTGACTTATAATGGGGTGACCAAAATTAGGTCAACAATATCGAAATTCCAAGACAGCAGATTTATAGACTCTAATAATCTTATCATATTGTGGAAGTTTCAAACTGATCGGTTCGCTGATGTTGCCTGGGCGCCGCTTCAAACTGGTGGCTTTAGGTTTTGAGGTCGGGTCACTTGACCTTGAATAGCTCCTTGACCTGACATGACCTTAGCTACAAAATTTGGACAGATGTGTAAAATTGATCAGGGATAAGGTACTGTAAGTTTTGGTGTTCTGCGTCTCTTTGTTTTTTTAGCTATCTGGGGAAAACCAGGAGGGGGAGGGGGTGAATTTCGCCCCCACCCGTGGGACGCGTGTTAAGAATAAATCTAGTAACTATTACCGTTTCTCTATCTCTTATTGGCTTGGTGTCTGCTTAGAAAAACGCATCCGTCCTAATTAGTTCCTCTTCTTCGCGTCCCTGCTACACGGGCGCTGAAGTAGTTCTTTCCGGCGGAGGCCTGCACGGGGCAAAACACGAGCCGCGAGCTATTGATCGGTATGGAATGGGATGAGACAGGATGAAATTTTCCAGACTTCATTTGGGTTCGGAGCTGGAAATTTTCTCCCGAAAATTTCACAGGAAAAAATTGGGAGGAGATGGGATCATGTATTATATATCTATCCACAAAGGGGATGACTTAACACGCGCCACACTGGGGAGGGGGGAATTCGCCCCTTCTTGGTTTTCCCCAGATAAAACGGAAACGAAGAGACGCAGAACGACGAAACATAAAGTGCCTTATCTCTGATTAATTTTAAATATCTGAACAAATTTTTAGGTCATGCCATATCA
This sequence comes from Lepas anatifera, assembly GCA_034440635.1. NCBI lineage: Eukaryota > Metazoa > Arthropoda > Thecostraca > Lepadidae > Lepas > Lepas anatifera. The sequence goes on along the minus strand of JAOTON010001533.1, from coordinate 219,093 downwards.
GGTCAAGGGGCAATTTAAGGTCAAGCGACCCGACCTCAAAGCGTAAAATCCCGAGTTTGAAGCGGCGCCTAAGGAACATCTGCCAACCGATCAGTCTGAAACGTTCACCATATGATGAGATCATTAGGTTCTACAAAAGCTTCTATCTCGGAATTTTTAGATTGTTGGCCTAAGACGGGGTCATTTTTTATCACCTCATTTTAGATCTATGGTGAAAAATAAAAAGGACACGTTTTCTGTAAATACTGGATAGACAAACCTGAAAATCGTCAAACCGTGTATTTCTAGTTCAATATTGACCATAAAGTTGAGTGTTTTACCATCTGAACTGTCAAAGCTTAAGCGAGGTCTCAGGAGCAGGCAGGGATTGTTTTGTCAATAACCTGTCACTGAATCACTGAATTGAGATAAAGCTTCCATTTTGCTTGCATTGTGCTTATCTTGTACCGAGAAGTTGCAACATGACCATACCAGACCACCCTGTGACCCTGACCTAGCTCGATGTCAGGTCATTTTCATCATTTGACCACGAAAGGTCATATTATAAATCAGTCGATTTGCCACGAGGAAAGGAATCTTAGTGGATATCCGGTCAGTCCGGTCCATGGATAGGATATAAGATCCAGTCAGTCCGGTCCATGGATAGGATATCTGAGTAGATATCCGGTCAGTTCGGTCCATGAGTAGGATATCAGATCCAGTCAGTCCAGTCCATGGATAGAATACCTGAGCGGATATCCGGTCGGTCCGATCCATGGATTGGATATCTAAGTGGATATCCAGTCAGTCCGGTCCATGGATTGGATACCTGAGAGAATATCCGGTCAGTCCGGTCCATGGATAGGCTACCCGGGCGGATATCCGGTCAGTCCGGTCCATGGATAGGATACCTGGGCGGATATCCGGTCAGTCCGGTCCATGGATAGGATACCTGGGCGGATATCCGGTCAGTCCGGTCCATGGATTGGATACCTGAGAGGATATCCGGTCAGTCCGGTCCATGGATAGGATACCTGAGAGGATATCCGGTCCATTGATCGGTTTGGTTTTCATCGACGAAGAATCGAGAGAGAGAGAGAGAGAGAGAGAGAGAGAGAGAGAGATTGATCACGATATGAATGTGGGTTAAATCTGTAATAATTGAGTTGTATTTTAGGGTATGGATAGGGTTTAGTTTGAAACTAGTGGTGTGCTGACAGATTTACCTGAATTTGTCGGGAAAACTTCGGATATGGAACGGATGGGATCGCAATTCAGAATTTTCTTGGCTATGACAAACTCTAATTGGTAGCCCTTTCCAAGACAGCTAAAAACTCGAGCTTTGCTTTACAGCCCCGTCCCGTCGTTACCAGGTCAAAGTTAGTCATTCCCAGAAGAACGTTATTGGCGACAAATTATTTTGGGGAATTATCGACGTGCCAGCAGCCAGAGATATATGGTGCAGTCAACTCTTTCTCTGTTGAAAGGCTTCTGATTGCCTGCGGATGGCCTTGGCCAGAATGCTATGACGGATACGTTGCTAGGTCCAATTTCCAGAACTTCTTCGCAGCGTATCTTCGATTGTCGCAAAAATCTATCTGCTACAAATGCTGCATAAGAATTGGTATAACGCATTCAGTAGCAATAAACAAGCGGATGCTTTTGTTTCAAGTGGTAAGTGAGGGATTGCTTAACCCTCGCCTCGGTGGGGGTTGGGGGTGTTTGAACACCCCCTCGGGTTTTTCCGGTGACAAAAAAAATCGGCGGCGCAAAGTGCCGCCGTACTTGGCACGCCTCATCCTTGATGAATTATCCAACTTCACCCAAAATTTTAAGGTCGGGTCACCAGTGAAGGTCAAGGGAACTCACCTAAAAAATGTTTTGAAGTGGCATAGGTAAGAAATGGTAAATATATCAGATTGAAACATACAGATTGAAACAAGTTTTGTATATCATTGAACTCGTCTTGAACCATACATTATTTTGAAAAAAGAAAATTTTAAAATTTTAAAAATTTTACTTTTAATTCGTTTGACCTTTTCCTAGATGACCTAGCTTGACCTTTTCGACATTGAAATTGACGTTTTAGACGCCTCAAAAATTTTGCTTCATCAAATATCTTTCGATAGAAAAAATAAAAAATGCGTTTTTGCTATAAGTTCCAAATTTTTAGCACCTAAGGTAGGTATGCAGACGGTTTTTGACCACTGCGGTAGTACAGCCTTATGTTTAACGCCGCAAACAAAGCGATTGCTTTTGTAATCGGTTGCTTGCAATCATATGACATTGTCTTTACGAAATTTTCATCGTGAAAGTGTCAAAATATATGAGAATTATCACGCGCCCACACAAGGGGGTGGGCAACCGGCTTCTTCAGGTTTCCACAGGTAGTAAAAAGACAACTTCGCGCAGCGCCACCGTACTTCATGTACCTCTAACTCGAAATTTTTGCAGCTTCTAGCAAAATTTTAGGTCTGGGTCATACTAGGTCAGACGGCCAACCAGGTCAAGAGACCTAACCTCGAAAAAAGTTTGGGAGGTGCATCAATAATATCAAATCTAGCCTATCGTCGTTAGATTCACATTACAGAGTAAGGTCGCCGAGCACGATAATTTTCGTAGCAGTATTTCTATGTCGATAACCGGGAGCAGGGTCAGGGTCATGATCTTTCCATTAGAAATGCATGGGGCAATTGGTAAATTTTGATAACTTGAGAGAATTGAGAATTTTCGAGAATTGCGATGGAGGTTTTATTTTTACGTTGTCGTGTCTGACTTGCCACTGCAGTTTGATTAATATTTTTTTTACCATACAGACCTAAGCCTGGCTCTAGGTCAAAGCAGGTTAATTTTGACATTTGACTAGGCAATATTATAAGATACATAGTCCGCTTGGGCTCAACAAGAGTGTTCCAATGGTGCTGAACGTTTCTTTCTACGGCTCTCCTCCGTAACCTATTATGCCACAAAATTTAGGTTTCCACTTAGTTCCTGTAAAAAATACTGTGACCTCGAGCAAACTCAAAGGTGACACGACCAAACGATTGTATGTAACATATTCGGTAGTGGTCAAAACTGGCTGTTTAGCGGCATCACTCCCAGTGCACTGTGTCATTATTCATCTGAGATTCTGGGATCCGTGTCAGCTATGAAATGATCACCTTGTAAAAATATCATGAGGCAACCTGTTCAAGTGACCAAGTCGAATGCATAACAATTTCAGGAATTTTTTCTCATATATGAGCAGATTCAAATTACTTTTTGGGAATGAAAGCCTTTCAGACACGTTTGTTTACATTGCATGAATCCTCTCAAACGTATGCTGTGCTGCACTGGGTCACCTTGTATCGATATTATTTTTCCATCTCCAGGAACGATGTAATTGTGTGAGTTAGTGGTGCCCATACGATAAGTTATACTTGTTTCAATTATGGATAAAGCCGCGACATCTTTGTAAATTTTCGTTTAAGGCTGAAAGGTCAATTATTAATAAGTTCATTTGCCCTCGTCTCCCTCGAAACAACGGATCCCTTTCTATCACTTTTAATGACTGCAATTTTTATTTTCATAAATATTGTCCAAGTTGTTGCCAGTTCAGTTTTAGGAGTAGGTGTCTCACTAGAGTCATCAAGTGACTTTTTACGGAGACCTCGACCCCACCACTCAAACGAACAACTCCCACGATGAAGTGTTAATTAATGAACCAAAGTTGAAAGTCCCACAAGGCATAACGACGACCGTCTACCTCAGGTCACCCCCCTCGCCAGTCAGTTGCCAGCTGGCCTTCAGTATTTACGGTACCTACCACCTCCCAGTTGACCCAAATTATTTTTTCAGAAGTTGCAAAATGTTGTGTTAGAGGTACATGGAGTACAGTGGCGCTGCACGAAGGTGTTTTTTACTACCTGTAGAGACCTGAGGAGGCCGGTTGCGCACCCCCTCGGGTGGGCGCGTGTTAATTGTCATATATTTTGACACTTTCACGATGAAAATTTCGTAAAGACAATGCCATATGATTGCCAGCAACCGATTATAAAAGCAATCGCTATGTTTGCGGCGTTAAACATAAGGCTGTACTGCCGCAGTGGTCAAAAACGGTCTACATACCCAACTTCGGTGCTAAATATTTGGAATTTATAGAAAGAACGCATTTTTTATTTTTCTATCGAAAGATATTTGATGAAGCAAAATTTTTGAGGTGTCTAAAAGGTCAATTTCAATGTCAAAAAGGTCAAGCTAGGTCATCTAAGAAAAGGTCAAACGAATTAAAAGTCAAAATGTTTAAAATTTTAAAATTTTCTTTTTTCAAAATAATGTTTGGTTCAAGACGAGTTCAATGATTTACAAAACTTGTTAATCGGGCAATGCGTTGTTGAGTTATGAAGCATCAAAGATGAGTCTACAAGGGGACCTCCCGAAAATGCCTCGGGCTATAACTCGGTCACCGTTGGTCGGAGGGGGCTAAGATTCTCACAGGCGTGTTTGTGGCCCAAAAATACCCCGGAGACAAAGTTTCAGATTTTTTCTAGACATGGTGGTGTCAAATTGAAATTTTTTGGTCGTTTTGTCCTGGAATGCCCCTGCTACCAAATTTATTCCGGGATTTTTCACATCGATGACCTAAGGTCAAGTAAGACTTGAAGTCGGTGGCTGCAATTTTGCACACCAAGTATATTCACATACCGAACTCATTTAATGAACTCATGCTCTTCCCGACCTATCAAAGCTGCACACCGCGCAAACACCTAACCCCTATGTCCACCGACGTGCACAGAATGTCTCCTTCCTCTGTGCCCCTCCCTGAGACTAACAACAGTCACAACCACCCCCATTCTCTACAGCGCACATGTAGGTTTTATAATCTGTCTCACGACCCTTCCCCACTGAGGCTCGGACTCGGCGTCAGTGGCGCCGAGCGTGACCTCTCTAACCTCTGCGCCCTGCAGGCAAACGGCACCCAGTGGATGGCGGCCGCTGATTGGTGGAGGCGCGTTCACTTGCATTACGGGAAATTCAGCTGAAATTTATCCATTAAAATAATAAAACCTTAAACCATGGACCCAGACATATATTACCATTAACTTTGTCAAACATTCCTAACCATACTTCGCCCTCTATTTGCTTGAATATATGCTGCACAATGCGAAGCTGCTCTTTGGTGCAGGCGAGACGGTCGTATTAGTCAGCATAGGCTAGCCGGCGGCCGAGTTCGCTGAAGTCGGGAGTGTCGCGAGATGGTTCTCTGCTGAGTGGAGAGGACTGGGGGCGGCTCGAAGGTAGCTGAGGAAAGGGGAGAGAGACGATAAAACTATAACTGAACCATCAGATGAGTTATAGAGAGTGAGGACTAATAGAGTGCGCTGCCGAAACACAACCAGATAATATACCAGAAGAGGAAGCACGCGCTGCTTTGTTCCGTTTTGGATGGTGAAAAAGCATGAACTTAATTCGGGACTCAAAACATTCTCATGTTTTAGTGCATTTCACTTTTGATACCATACCGCGATAAATAAAACTCTATGGCGAAACCCAGGAGTCACAGGTGACAGAATGTTTTTGCCTAAGGCACAGACTCTAAATTGATCCATCATACTCAAGTGGACTTTTGAACACCATCACTGAAAAAATTGATGGTGTTTTTCCTTGTAAGACCCTTATTATTAGGCATTTGGAAGATATTACCTTTCGTTTGGTAAGACAAGGGAGCATTTTTGTACGCATTTGGTTTTGCGAGATTGATGCAAGGCGCTGTGACGAGGTAATTACCGACGCCAATGATCCATAACTTGCTACTTCAGCAGAGCCCCGCAGGTGGGAAAAATTCGCCCCCCCCTCCTGGATTTCCTCGAACAAAACAGAAACGAAGAGACGCAGAACAACGTAACTTACAGTTATACCTTATCCTGATTAATTTACCAGGTCAAGGAGCTATTCAAGGTCAAGCAGCCCGACCTCAAAACCCAAAATCACGAGTTTGAAGCAGCGCCTAAGGGCCAACCGATAAGTTTCCAACATCTACGATATGATAAGGTCATTAAGGCCTACTAATCTACTGTTCCACAATTTTCATAATATTGACCAAGATGGGGTCAATGTTTTGGTCACCCTATTTTAAGTCTATGGTAAAAACAGAAACGACTCGTTTACGGAAAATACTGGATAGATTAACTTGAAAATCCTCAAACTGCGTATTCTTAACACAATCTTGAAACTGCAGTTGAATTTTAACACGCGCATAAACGGCGTCGCGTAGCGCCGCCGTATTTGGCATACTTTTTCCCTCATCATTTTTACAACTTCTGTGAAAATTTTAAGGTTAGGTCATCTCATGTCAGGTCACCAGTACAAGTCAAGTGACCTGACCTCAAAAATTAAGATAGCATAAGTCGGCACAGGGTGAACTTATCCGATTAAAACTCATATCACATAATGGGCCCACCGCGTTCTCTAATATATGTTCCGATATTTTTTATATCGATGACCTGAGGTCAGGTACGAGGCATGACCTCTCCATTAGAAATACATGGGAAAAATGGTTTTTACTGAATAACTCAGTAACGGTTGGAGATAGAACGTTTATTTTAGCTTCATTCGACTCGCCTTGGCTTTGCAGTTCTAATGATATGCATTTTAAATAGTTTTACCCTGACCTGACCTAAGGTCAGGTCAAATCCTTGATTTGACCTAGCAGGGCCAAATTATATATCATTCGATTCGGTTTGCTGCGAGGATTCATATAGTGCAAGTCGTTTTGCTCTATCTTTATTTGTTCAGATGTAATGACCGAAACACTTAATTTACATGTTATCCCTATTACGGCATGTTTTGACCTCTCGTGACCTTAAATGTGACCAGACAAAAAATGGTTCAAATATTTTCGATGGAAAATTGAATGGGCAGCCCAACGCCGTTTACCGTTTTTCGCTACCTACCGTGGTTCTCGAGACCTTAGGGGTGGGTACCCGCCCCCCCTCGTCAAAGCGAAGGTGGCTCAGACCCCCGTCAATGCGCGTGTTAAACTTCTGATCTCTCAGGGGTTGTGTGAGGTCACATGAACATATCGTTATGATTTTTCGAATAAACCGCGCCCCGCCGGAGGTCCGGTGTCATCTTCGCCACAACGGGGGGCATCGATGCTCCCCTCTACCACCGAACGTATGGGGGTTAGCGTAAATCTACAAAGTGCATTAGAAAGCTCGTGTGAGTTCAGTAAGAAATGACTTTGCATGCTTAAGCACTCAGGTAAATGGTTTAACCTCCAGAAGTCAAGTTAGGTCACGATAGGCTATTTCCACTAAAATATGCAATGCTTAAGCAAACTGGGCATAGCTCTCATGGCTTTAGAGCTATTGAAATCTGGTAAAGACATTCGACAGGAAAATGCCAGACACTTTTCAGTGGAACATAATTACCTCCCACCAGTGGTTTGACCTCCAGAGGCCACCTCGTGACCTTATATGACCTGAAGTCGCGAAAGGTCAGAAAGGAACCTTGCCGTATATCAAATGAAAGACAGTGCCGAGACATACACAATGACGTTTCTTTCAGCGCTCTAGCTTGATTAGATTAAAAGTTATCGTAAAAATACTGCTTTTGACCCCTGGTGACCTGTGATAACCTTATATAGGTCGAAGATCGCCCTTGGGATCCATGTAAGGGTGTCCAAGAACGCTTTTCTGTGCAATTTGAGCATTTTCAATCCTTTTTGTGACTTTTAGATCACAAGACAGCTTTTCTCCTTGCTTTTCCAATGGGAGAGGTCTCCTCGTGACCTGACCTCAAGTCACGAAATGAATCCAGGATATAAATATTGTAGACCCTGAAGTGGTTATCAAGTGTAGGAAGTTTCAAATCGATCGGCTTAGAAATAAAGTTATGGTAGAGCTCAAAAGTTGAACTTAGGTGACCTTGGTTGACCTCACCTGGTGACCTGACCTTGTGTCACCCGGAGCAAAAAATTTCAGGGATGGTGGGAAAATGATGTGGTGAGAGATAGAACCCTCAATCGCGGTGTTGCGCCCCGTCGTTTTTCTGCTACCCCGAAAAACCTTAGGGGGGTGGGCATCAATGGCTCTCCTGTGGGGCGAGGGTTAACGTAGCACTGAATTGAGGTGGAGCTTCCACTCTGCTTGAATTGTGATAATCTTGTCACGGGAAGTCGATTGATATGCAGCATGACCATATCAGGCCAACGCGCGACATTGCCATAGCTCGATGTCAGGATATTTCCACTCTTTGACCTGGCAAGGTGAAAGTCTCATCAAAACTCGTCATGATGAGAGGAATCCAATGATGCCTAGAGATTTGCTCTAGCTCCATTAAATCAAAATCTAGAGAGGAAATGTACATACAATGTCCTGTTGTAAGCCTATGAAGCATTCCTTGACCTCTTCTGACCTCAATATTGACCTGAAAAAGAATAGTCCGCGTTACTTCTCTTCAACACGTCAACAGATTTCGAACAACTTCCGTAAGTTTGCTTCGCTTTTTTGAGAACAGATACAGAGAGGGGATTACACTCCCCCCAGCGGGGTGTGTCATGCCAAGGAACCCGGCGTGGCTTCCCCCCCAGCGGGGTGTGTCATGCCAAGGAACCCGGCGTGGCGCGTGGTGATAAGACAAATGCATGCTTGTTTTAATTGAAATAAAGACAGAACGAAGTCGCTTGCCTCGTTTTACATGTGCATTGCGATGTGCCAGCCCTTGCTTTACTAGCTTTCAGGGATTTATACGGGTTGTTAACTAGCTTGTAAACCGTCTCGTATTATGGTTTTAATCTTGCATTTTGACATCTTATTAGGTTTGCTTCCCGATTGCTATAATGCATTACAATTTGACGAGGATTAAGAAATATACACTTGCTTACCCGTGAAAGGTTTTTATGGAAAGGTTCGATTTCAACAAAATCAAACATTGAAATTTATCATCAGCAAACAATTTCACCTCACTGCAATGAGTGCACAATGCATTGTGTGGTACACATTTCTTCGGAGCCATCTCACATATTCTGTTGCGGATTATCTGTCCCTGACACCGGCTGCTTCCACACGGACAGCGACAGCACGACAGTGAGCACACAAAAACCCATCATCCTGGAAACCAAGGGCAGAACGGTGAAAAAAGGAAGGTAACATGGAAGAGGCGCGGTGGTGGCGATAAGCGTGTCCATCTCCGGCGAACCATTGCAATTCTTCGACATAGTTCTCAAGAATGAAATTAAGGAAGTGCCAAACCAGGTTCGACAAGGAAATGACATTGGGCTAAGGATTAAAACTGCAGCCAAGGCTAGCAAGGCAGCAATCATGTGTCAGGGTCAATAAGGCTTAGAGTAAAATACCCAGAAGCTAGAATGTCACATTGTCATTCGACGGAGGTCCACATTGGCCAAGGTTTGCACCAGGAAACAGAAACCAGCAACACTTTATGAAAATTTATGAAAATCTCGCAGGACTCTCACTAATATTCCGAGCAAGGGCCCACCACTCAATCAGGAGGCTCCGGATATCCCTCGCCCCACCGGAAGGGGGGCCATCGATAGCCCCCCTAAGATTTTTTTCGGATAGCAATCAAACGACGAGGCGCAGCACCGCGGTTGAGAACTCTACCTCCAGTCTATCATTTTCCCACCATCCCTGAAATTTTTTACCCCGGGTCACCCAAAGTCAGGTCACCAGGCGAGGTCAACCAAGGTCAGCTCACCTCAACTTTTGAGCTCTATAAGAGCTACATATTTAAGTTGATCAATTTGAAACTTCCTACACTTTATAACCTCTCCAGGGTCTACAATAATTATATTTTGGATTTTTTTATTTCGTGACCTCAGGTCAGGTCACGAGGTGACCTCTCCCATTGAAAAAGCATGGGGAAAAGCTGTCTTATGCTCTAAAACTCTAAATAATGAATAAGCCCAGCGTTTCGCTATAATAACTTCCCCAGAGGCTTCAAGAGCGAATGCATAATCAAAGGACATGCATAACATGCAAAAATAGCAAAACATTACCTTACAACATAGCATAGTCGAACAAAATCCACATGATGTCTAGAAGTCCGAATTCCAAGGAAGAATGTCATCATCCTTTGGATTTTCTTCGGCTGAGATATGTTGTATTGTAATGTTTTGCTACTGTTTGCATATTGTTCTGCATCTCCTCTGATTAAACATTGGCTTTCCAAGTCCCTTAAGAAGCTATTGAACCGAAATGTTGGGCTAATGTATTATTCATTGGTAAACGTAAAATAGCTAAATGTCGTTTTAACGTAATTTGGCCTTCACTTCGCACTGCCCACCTTACATAAACCTAAACTCACTGGTGCAATTAACTGTGGCGGATTAGCTGCGAACGAAGTTTTCCTACCAAAGGATCTCTAATCTCCCGCTTCGCTTTCAGAACCCCCGAGGCTATAAACCGCCCAAACCGGCGCGCAGACCCGTATCTGAAGTTATAGATGAACAGGAGTGCCGCCCACAGCAGTGTCAGGTCTGTCAGTGTATGTACATACTAGCTGTGGCGAAGCATACGCTGTCTACTTCAACAGTCATTTTTCCCTCTGAGATCTTCATGACAGCTGGAGCCGGTTCCTATTCGGGATTCAGTACGACGGGGTCGCTCCCAGTGACCATAATATAGAGGCCTGCATACTCGATCTGCAACAGAAAATACCATGTTTATAATAGAAAATAACCTCTTATAACTTATCATCACTGATTCCTTTCCATGTTTGGGGTGCCTACCTAGTGGGTGAAAACAATACAAGTTTCTGCTTCAAAAATGTTTTCAACAATGGCTTTAACACGGGCATTGACGGGGGAGCGGGTACCCTCCCTCCTCGGGTTTTTGCAGATAGCACCACAACATCGGCGAGCAGGGCCGCCTACTGTATACATTTTGTCTGAGCATTTTCACAACTTTTTTAAAAATTTTAAGTTTAGGACATTTCAGGTCAGGTCATCAGAATAGGTCATGTGACCTGACCTAAAAATTTAAGATAGCATAAGTCAGCACAGGGTAAATTTATCTGATTGAAACTCATATCACATAATAGGCCTACCGAGGTCTCTAAAATATGTTCCGGTATTTTTATATCGATGACTTAAAGTCAGGTACGAGCCATGACCTTCCGTTGGAAATACATGGAAAATGGTTTAACTGAATAACTTAGTAATGGACGGTGATATAGCGTTTATTTTAACTGCTCTATACGTCTTGTCTTTGCAGTTCTAATGATATGAATTTTGACCCTACTTGACCTTGACCGACTTCAGGTCAGTTCAAATCAAATATTTGAAATAATTGACCAAACAGGGTTATATTATATATCATTAGATTTGTCTTGCGCGAGGATTGCAATGGCTAAATATTTTACGCTATTTTTACTTGTTCAGATGTAATGACCGAAAACCTTTATTTACATGTTATACCTATGACGGCATATCTTGACCTCTGGTGACCTTAATTGTCACCTGACAAAAAATGTACACATATATTCGATAGAGAAGTGGATGGCTACCCATCATCGCTGACGATTTTTCGCATCTAGCGTGGTTCTCGAGATCTTGGGCACTCTCGTCAAAAAGTGGCTCAGATCCCCGTCAATGCCCGTGTTAAAATGGAAAATGGAGGGGTGTGGAGTTGGGAGTTCACTGGAGGGGAATGAAGAGTTTAAAATGGGTTGGGGGAGTTTGAACACCCTGCCTCGGGTTTTTCCGGCGGCACGAAGAAATACGGTGCGCGAAGCGCCCCGTACTAGGCACACCTATCAATGATCAATTCCGCAATTTTCCACAACATGTTAAGGCTGGGTCATCCCAGGCCAGGTCACCAGTGCAGGTCAAGTGACCAAACTTCCAAAATGTGTAAGGTGGCAAAAGTAAGATTCTATATATCAGATTGAAACTTATACCATATAATGTGCACACGGAACGCTACAAAATATATTCCAGGATTTGTTAAATAGATGGCCTAGGGTGAGGTATGGATCATGACCTCTCCATTGGATATGCATGAAAAACACAATTAGAGTGTATTTGTGTAGATGCAGCTGATATTACCTTTTATTCTCCAAATCGTAGTACCCCGGGCCCCATTCTAGGTCCATGTTGCATTTTTGACCTGGACCTCCGTCAGCTCATTTGGGGCTCCTTAAGTATTTTCAGACTTAAGTCATTAACTGCAGGAAATGATGATGCAGCTTGTATTCTGATATCATTACGTTTGGATTGCTATTGTGAGCCTATCGATATGCGTATTGACTTAGCTATGTTGGAAAGTGACTTTGACCTGACCTGAGATGAGGCCATTTTTGTGTTTTGACCTAGTATATTCATATCATATACATCATTCAATTTTCCATGACGAGAGGAAGCAAATAGTGCATAAAATGCTTCTAATTCAACTCTGTCAGACTCTAGAGCCTAAAACACTACTCTAACATGCAGCCTTGTTAGACCTGTCATGACTACAATATTGACCTGATCCAAAAAGTGACCAATGTAGCTTTGTCTTGAATTTGTACGAGCTATCCAACAGCTTTCGCGTTTTTGCTATCCCGAAAAGGAGACGAGTTCGAAGGGGGTGTTCGAACACCCCCACCACCAAGGCGAAGGTGGCTCGGAGGCCCACCGGGGCAGGGCTTAACACCCGCACTAGAGGGGGTCTGGCACTAACGCGCACTGGAGGTGGGGGGGGGGCCTACCAGGCCCCCTAAGATCTCGGAAAATAAGAGGTGTAGAAAAACGAAATTTGAGAGAGGATGGGGGTTATGGTGACCTACATATGACCAATTTTATTGACCTAGGTCAATATCTTCAAGATCAAACGAGGTCATAAATGTCAAAACTTGGCTATGCTGGGGATCAACCGGTAAATGCCGTGATTATGCGGAAAAATGGCGGGAATAAGCTAAAGGCGGACCAGGGTCATATAGAGAAGGTCTCAAAGAGCCTTTTCTTCAATTTTTGGTTCAAGGTCATTCAAGGTCATTGACCTGAAAGGTCACAATATAGTATACTACTTATAATGTACACTTTGACTAACACTATAGCCACTGTTTGGCGGGAAATGAGGATTGACCTTTGCAAATGACCTTTGACCTTGCCCTTTGACCTTGAACTTGGTATTTGGGTACCTTATCGATGACGTCATATCATAATGTACGTCAGACCGGGTAACGTCATTTGACCAGAAGCACTCTGGTCAGTGACCTTGAAAGTGCAGATATGACCTTGACCTGTGACCTTTGAACTTGACCTTGACCTTCATGTGAGGTGACCTTGACATATAATCCCGATTATATGGTGTTATGACTTCACCACTGGGTCTCCAATGCAAGCTAACTGGTCCGACCGCGCGATTACGGCGATCTCAAAATGCAGGTCTGACTTTGAAAGCCTACAAGTCAAAAAAATTTCGACCGATTTTCAAAAAATCTTCACCAATCGGCGCGCTATTAAATTCTGTTTAATGTGGCAAAGTATCGTGTTTCGGCTACAAGCGGTTCTCCAGCCACCTTGGAAAAACAGGTGGGGGCCTCCGAGGCCCCCTCCAGTGCGCGTGTTAATATCGTGAAGGCACTGGGGTGGCTTTGGGAGTGGGCAGAGTAAGCAACGTTTACCTATATTTCCGTGCAGAATCAAGTGTAGCAGAAAGACATTGAAACGGGAAATAATAATTATATTTCTGTCGAAAATCCCGCAAAACCTTTAAAAATTGGTCTTGTAAGAAACATGTTTATGCAGAATTGTCTGCCAGCACGACGTCTTTTAATCCGCACCCCACCGGAAGTCCGGCGCCTCCTTCGCCCCACGGGGGGCCATCTATGGCCCCCTCCAACTCCGAAAATATGTGGGTTAGTGAAAATCTGCAAAGTGCATTAGAAAGTTCGCGGATATTCAGGACGAAATTACGTGCCATGTTTAAGCGCTCAGATAAATGGTTTGACCTCCAGAGGTCAAGTTAGGTCACGATAGGCTATTTTCGCTAAAATGTGCAATGCTTAAGAAAACGGGTCATAACTCTTATGCAATTAGAGATATTGAGATCTGGTGCAGTACATTTGATAGAAGAATGCCAGACCTTTTTCTGTTATGAGTAACGTAATGACCTCCCGCAAATGATGTGACCTCCAAACATAATATGACCTGAGGTCACGAAAGGTCAGGAAGTGACCTTGCCGTATATTAAATGAAAACCAGTGACGATACATGCATGATGATGTTTGATTCAGTGCTCTAGCTTAATTAGGTCAGAAGTTATTGCCAAAATACTGTTTTTGAACCCTAGTGACCTTGGATGACCTTAGAGAGGTCAAAGGGCAAATATGGCTCCTGGGATCCGTGAAAAGGTGTCCATGAACGCTTTTCTGAGCACGCTGAGCATTTGTAATCATTTTTGTGACTTTTAGATAATAAGACAACTTTTCCCCATGCTTTTTCAATGGGAGAGGTCACCTCGTGACCTAACCTCAGGTCACGAAATTGAAAAATCCCGGATAAATATCGTGTAGACCCTGGAGGCGTTAAGAAGTGTAGGAGGTTTCAAATTGGTCGAATAAGAAATGTAGCCCTTATAGAGCTCAGAAGTTGGAGTAAGGTGACCTTGGTTGACCTCACCTGGTGACCTGACATTGGGTGACCTGGGGTAAACAATTTCAGGGATGATGTAAAAATGATGGGGCAAGAGATAGAGCCCTCAACCGTGGTGTTGCGCCTCGTCGTTTTTCTGCTATCCCGAAAAAAACCTTAGAGGGGCATCGATGGCCCCCGGTGGGGCGAAGGTTAATGCGGAATAATAAATGGTCTGGCATCATTTTGAGGTTTTATGAACACAAAATGGTAGTACACAGCACCAGAAAATGTGAGTTTATGATCAAGCAAAGGGAATGATTTGGGGCATGTAAAGACAGAAGAAGGACATTTTGTGAAGAAAATTTACAAAACTTTGTAGAAGGTTCGTACTTTCCCCTGCCGATGATTTGAATGTCCCAAAAAATGTTTATTGAAGCAATGTTTACCGTGCCCTGAGACAAGCCAACCAACTTACTGAGCTCTGCGTCTCATACCAGAAGCGCAATGTTATGGTACGGGCAGGGAATAAAGATACCTGGAATGTAGAGAACCTTTTTTTCTGGGATGCATTTTGGGACTCATTCAAAAATGTAAATAATCAAGAACAGTAAGATATAGACAGAAGCATAAAAGATAACAACTAAGAAGCCTTTAGGAGTGTTTTGAATCAAGCTTGAGAAAGGAGCTGCTACTCAGGTATTATTTGTCCAATATAAGCCTTAATGATAATATAAAAGCCAAAATAGATGTAAAGGAAATGAGCATGAACCGGGATTCAAACTCGGGACACTAGGATCAATTTTAACACAAACAAATATAGTAAGAATCAGGGATGCGGCCGGCCGGAGCCGGGCCGGAGCCGGTCGGAGCCGACCATTTTGCCCGGAGCCGGAGCCGGAGCCGGAGCCGCCGAAACACTTTGATCGGGCCGGAGCCGGAGCCGGAGCCGTCAGAAAGGGTCCGGCTCCGGCTCCCAAAGGGCTTTAAAATTACCAAAAATCAAACGGAAATAGTCACATTTTACTTCGTGAGATGTCGCATGGAAACACCTTTATTCACCTGAAAATTACATTTTCTCAATATGTTATGTATATCAAGATTAATGAAATATTGCAACTACGGTGTTCCGTAGACGGTCTCACACTCGGGCAGGTAATGTGCCCCGGCCATTTAGCATGACAGAAATTGGCAACAAATGAAAACATTGGCGGACACTGGCGGATCCAAGAGAGGGAGCAAAAAAGGCATTTGCCCCCAAACTGCCCAATTTTTGGCGATTTTCTTAAAAAACCGTATGTTTTTCACGATTTACCCCATACCGTCGGCCTGCATCCGCCCCTGTTGACAAACGCAGAGGGGATGCCATTCCGGTCATGCCCCCAAAGCCCTGGAAGGGGGCAGACTATCTTTGGCCCCCAAAGGCCGAAGAAATTGTTTGAAAAAGGTGTTTACACTAGGTCTGTCGAGCAATAAAATCTTTGCTCCCACCTCCCCCTCCCCAGGAGAGCTATCATGTACTCGGAGAAGTAGTTTATACTAGGTCTGTCGAGAACCCAGGGCAAAAGGCGCAGAAAACAGCATCCCCGTCACTCGATGCGGTACTAGCCGACTTCAAAAACCTGGGTCGCCTAAACAGGGCACCGTATGCGACATCTTAGATAGATATCCAGCCGGCTAGCCTGGTAATGGCCGCGCTACCAGTTACTCAGGTGTCCGTGGAGAGGTTATTCTCCGCGATGAAGCTACTGCTTACTGATCTCAGGTCCAGACTAAGAGCAGACATATTGGAGGCAATGTTGCTGCTCCGCTCCAACCGCGATTGGGTGGTGTAGTGAGCGAACCGGGTGCTGGGCCCTGAGCAGTAGGGTGGTTGGTTCCGATTTTCTCGAAAAGGAATTATGCCATCAGCCTATCTGATGTGTTTTTCGATGTTGAACACTGTTAGCTTAGGGTCGTTCAAACAACCATTTTATTTCTTTTCAGACTCGAACCCACTTTTGCCATTATATATTCAATTCTGATTTCAATGAGCCACATTTCAAGCGTCTACGACAGCGGGAAAGATCGCCTCAAAACGGTTAAAGATTTCATGTTTCGGGCGCGATTGGCCACCCGGCGTAGCAGTCTCCCCTCGTTAAATTGGGATATAAGGGTGCAAACCTACCAGTAAAGACAGCGTGGCATGTGCGTGCGTATAAGAGCGGTAGATGGGATTTAACATGCAGGCATTTACTTGTCAAATGTATTTGTAGCGCAATACAAATACATGTTATTCCCAAAAGACCTGAAATTAAATGATTCAGCACCCTTGTACTCTAAATCCCGACAGAACATGAATGCCTTCCGAAGGCGAACCTTTCTCTAGTAACTATCGCTGGAGAACGTCGTGAAGCAGGTGCTTCTCCCTATTCTCCTGCGAACTATTTAAGAGCTCTGGTACTGATAAAAGAAGATCCTGTTTCATATTTTTATCCTTTAGGTGGCTCACGAAATCTTCCACCAGCTTCACACCACGTTCTGTGGGACCGTTCATGACAATAAGTTCTGGAATACCTTGAAACAGAGGAAGCTATACCAGCTTCTCAACGGAGTCATTTCTGGTTAGAATATTTCAGATTCAGGCAATCGAATACCAGCCAGCTGTCAGGAGTAACAAGCTGGCTGAGGCTTAGTACCGACCATTTACAGAGCCTTCATAGCCTCTATCGGAAACTTAAGCCTGCCCTTGTCAAATGGAATCGTTTGCTGTTTTGACCAATTGTTGTGCGACTGGCTCCTTACCTCCACGATGGTGGTCCTCACCAGCGCACAGAATATAACTTTCCGTGCACAGATACCACAGCTGATGACAAATTGACTTCAGCACATTCAGGGCGATTTTTATATCAACTTAATGAAAGCACTGCATTGCATTTTATGGATAGCTTTGAGGCTCATAGAAAGCTCAAAGCTGACTATCCGCGACGGAGGAACCCAAATGCATGGTTTAGAACCAATTATAAGGAAAGCCCTAACTATTTCGGAGTCTGAGTGGCTCAGTCGGTTAGCGCTTGCGCTCGGCTTCCAATGACATTCATTATGTGCTGGGTGTCGTGGGTTCGAGCCCACCCAGAGGCAGAATCTGGCGCCCTGCTCTAGCCCGAGCTAATTCTTTCCCTCTCTCCTCTGATGCCATATGACCTGAGCAGTTGATGCGTTGTTAAACTCCAAAAATTATAATATTCTGTCTTGAAGTATCTTCTGGAATGATGAACGGAATCTGACACAGTAGTAGCACGCACTTCATGCCATAAATGTCCTATATTCCATAATATGGCTCGCTGGTGAGCTCCGGGTCTTCTAAACAGACAGTTGTTGGAGACAACCTCCCTGACAGCCACACGTAAACCAGCTTGCGCAATTCGAGATAATACTCCGGTATTGTAGAGGCGCTGAAGTCAATGTGCAAACGCAACTGTTATTTGTAACCAGAAAGTTATAATCTGCTTCGCAAATAAGAATCACAATGCTGAAGGTAAAAAGTCAGTGATACAGTACCTGGCCTAAACAGCAAAACCATCCACCTTCAGTTAGGTAAGCTAAAGTTTCCGACAGAGGCTATGAAGAGCTCGGCTCGATACCAAGCCTCTGCCAATTTCCATTCCTGAAAGCTGGATGGTATTCGAGCGCCTGAATCTGAAAGATTCTGACATGAAATGGCTCCGTTGAGAAGCTGGTGACTGGTATAGCTTCCCCTGTTTCAAGGTATTCCAGAACTTACTGTCGTGAATGGTCCCACAGAACGTGGTGTGAAGCTGGTGGAAGATTTCGTGAGCCACCTAAAGGGTAAAATTATGAAACAGGATCTTCTTTATCAGTACCAGAGCTCTTAAATAGTTCGCAGGAGAATAGGAGAAGCATCTGCCTCACGACGTTCTCCAGCGATAGTTACTAGAGAAAGGTTCGCCTCCGGAAGGCATTCCTGTTCTGTCGGGATTTAGAGTACTAGGGTGCTGAATCATTTAATTTCAGGTCTTTTGCGGAATAACATGTATTTGTATTGCGCTGCAAATACATCTGACAAGTAGATGCCTGCATGTTAAATCCCATATACCGCTCTTATACGCACGCACATGCCAGGCTGTCTTTACTGGTAGGTTATACACCCATTTCATTCCAATTTAACAAGGGAGACTGCAACGCGGGTGGCCAATTGCGCCCGAAACATGAAATCTTTAACCGTTTTGGGGCGATCTTTCCCGCTGTCGTAGACGCTTGGAATGTGGCTTATTGAAATCAGAATTGAATATATAATGGAAAAAGTGGGTTCGAATCTGAAAAGTAAAACAATATTGTTTTGAACGACCCTGCTCTTAGCTCATCGAAGTTTTTCTTTGCGGGCTGTCCAAGCTTTACTTGATCGTTGTATCTTTAATTTTTATGTGGGTTTGCGGGCATGTCTGACCCATATTTCTGTTTGCCATAACAGTGCAGTGCAGTTTGCCATACGACTGCACTGCAGTGTAGGTTGGTCCAGTTCTGAGGTTCACTGGCCTTTGGCATCTAGTCAAGAGCATTCGTTCATCCAATCGCCATTTTCATTCGTACAAATACATAGTCACTTTGTATCTGATTGACTTTCACGTCGTTGAGAACGTTTCGATCACATTTTGGATATATGTACATTGCCGGAGCCGGAGCCGGAGCCGGAGCCGGTCGGAGCCGACTATTTTGCCCGGAGCCGGAGCCGGAGCCGGAGCCGTTAGGACACTTGAACCCGGAGCCGGAGCCGGAGCCGGAGCCGAAATCCTAACCCCGACCGGAGCCGGAGCCGGAGCCGTCCAAAATTGTCTCGGCTCCGCATCCCTGGTAAGAATACATAAGTCATTACCGGTAATGGAAATAATTATTGCAGAACTTGTTTGTCTTAGCGTTCATTATTGTGCTCAATGTAGCCTTCTCATGTTTTTTTAGGGCCACTCCCAACAGGAACACTTGCCCAATTACAGGGAGTATTGGCGTGAGTGTTTAATGATCCTCTCCACCGGGTTAAATAGGACACGGAAGGCGGTTTCCCGCCGTGGGAATTGAACTCACGTTAATCCATGCTATCTGATCCGAAGACTGGCAACAAAGCCACTAGGCCACCCCGGCCCCATCTTCAATGTAGCCTACTCATGGTCGTGGGTTTTGTATCCGTACACTTAACAATGACAAAAACAGCTGGGCAGCAAGTTTACATCAACTGCGCAACAGCGACAAAAGAACGCGTTCAAATTGACGGTGTAGATACATTATCGTAAAGCCTGCTAACCCAAAGTCCGAGAAACCTAGTAAGCAACACACTGAAAGAGCCTGAATATATTCAGGTTCCTCAACCACTCAATGCTATAGCATTGAGCATTGATAATGTTTTTACCACGCTTGCTTTTGCTAAGTTATGAAAATTTCAGCACCTGCCTCTGTTTCTATTGGCCCATTGACATAACATGACATCCATGACCCAGCACACTTCAAATCCTTATTTTTCTGATTTATGGGATAGAAGGAAGGTTTCACAAATGTTGTGTGACAAGCCAGGCATACATCACACCAATCTTGTGACAGCCAGTACACTTTCTGCACCTCTGCAGTAGGACGGATAATTGTGAAGAATATAAAAGTCAGCAAAAATGCATATTCTAGCACCCCATGCCATAATTTTTAGGCTTTTGAACTTTTCCAAAATGGAGTTTGACTTGAGACAAAGATGAGATGAGACACTTTGAGTTTTTCAAATCGGACGGGTATATTGGAAACTTTATAGTGTTGTGTTTGCCCCTACCCCTGAAGGAATAGAGGTAGTTACGAGACTGGCAGGAATGGGGTTTAGTTATCGGTCTCAGATTCACATAATATGATAGAGTCATCGAGAAAAACAACTTTTAATAAAACTATTTTCCATATTGACGGCTCCGAGTTGCATGGGGGTCATGACCTCTTCATTGGAGATGCATGGATGAAAATGTTTGGGCTCAATTAATTTCCGGGGAATTGTAGTATATATTTTATTCTGCCATTGAAATGACATTAGGTTAGGCCTGTATTAGGATTTCACCTCGTCCAGACCCATTCCCAAAGAGCAGGAGTTGGCGATGCCCTATAACTCTTGCAGTTATTAGGATTTTACTCAGTAAGGTCATATGATACATCATTTAGCTAGACTTGACAAGAGGATTCCTAAGGTACCCATGTATTTTACATAGCTCTGTTCCGTCAACTACTATGACAAAATCTTAAATTGCAAATGTTATCCCTATGGTAGCATTTTTCAACACACTGTGATCTTGAGAGGGATCTGTTCAAAAATGATGCAATTAAAGCTTTGGTAGAACTAAGCCTGCTGGCTCTAAGTAATCATTCGGAGTTCGTTTCCCATTCCTAGATACCCTGTCATTCTTAGCACCCGGCAGGAGTTGCCTAGCGGGCCAATAGGTAAGAAGGCACATGACCCACTCCAGTTCCGGTACAACGACTCCAGTCCTCTCAGCAGACATGACCCGCTCCAGTTCCGGTACAACGACTCCTGTCCTGTCAACCCGCTCCAGTTCCGGTACAACGACTCCGGTCCTCTCAACAGACAACTTGTCCTTGCACCGTCCCCATCTCGCCGATATCCGGTCACACCCCACCAGCGACGATACGCGACGCGACGCATCCGACGCTCTTCCGCCGCCCGCGCGCTATTGCCGCTGTTTTTGCGGCCGGTTTGCGCGTGCGCTACAAAGAAACGCTGTGCCGACGCGCACTCGTCGCTATCGTCGCTGTGAGCTGTCGTCGACGCAGACGGAGACAATCCCGGCACACTGCGGCAGCGGAAGGAGCCCCGGATATGCTCGCCAGCTGCTGCCTGTCGAAGTCGACGGCGACAGCCGCCTAATGGGCATACTGTTGCGACACGGACGTGGTGCTGTTGTTTTGCAAGCACTTAGTACTTCTTCGCACGTCCTCTTGGTGTGGAATCGGCACGGGGTACATTCTTCTGTTCCTCGTTCTACTGCACGTATTCAGGTCGGTCAAATTTATCTATAGGGGAATTCAGCCAGATGCTCGCGAACCCAATGCAACAAACATTGGACAATGTAAATACCAGAAGCATCATCGTCACTTAAAGAAGCCAATAAATCCAAAACGAGAACATCTTAGTGTATAGGAAATGCGATCATTTCCAGCATTTTAATGAGAAGATTATCCATCATTAGGTACTGCACGACAGCGTTTATGGTGGTCCGATAGCATCGATTTGGTTCAAGCTGGAGAGTCGGACCTCATAGATTATTCATATATTCATTTAGGGAGGTAAGATACGTTAGGAGTGGTACCCATCGCCAGGACGGAATTACTATTTTTTCTTCGTTAAGTTCTTTCATCATTTTCACCCTAGATACAATTTTTGATTCACACGATGCTAATTCGAAATTTATTTTCCTAAGACCATTAAAGGCGTTTACCCCGATAGCGGGTAAAAGCCCAAATTAAAGGCCGTCATAAAACTCACTTATATGACCTTGCTTCAAGTGAACAATAGGAATATATTATACTTACGTTGTAAGACCATTTAGTGACAAAGTGGTGGTGGCACATTTACACCCATAAGTACAATCTCAACTTAAGATAGCTGTTTTTATGTCCGGAGATGCAATAAGCAACAAATATTCTAAAATAGGAGTTTATGGGCGGTCAATCTGCCAGGACGGACCAAACGCCTACCAGAAAAATATTAGATGAGGCTACAGTTCTACATCGGCGGACATAGTAGTAGGCGTCTACAGGTGGGCGCGTACCCCACCAATAATAATCCAATTGACGCCATATTAATGATAATTTAAGCATGCGCATTCAAAGCGCCTGCGACCTGTTTCTGCGGGCTTGAAGAACCAAAGACACGAACTCCCACGATCGGTGCCATTGCTGCGGGTGCATTTTTAACTCTGAAGGAGAGTTCATTGGCCTACACCATCTAGAACAGCGCGCACATGATGAGCTATTCTATGCTAAGCATGGGCGGAATCAGGGTTCCCGGTCAGAGGTCTCTCCCTCTCTCTCTCTTTCTCTCTCCCCACCACCCCATCTCTCTCTCTCTCTCTCTCTCTCTCTCTCTCTCTCTCTCTCTCTCTCTCTCTACATTCCCTATAGGTTTATTTACTGCTGTCGATATTCATGCTCTTCTGGGCCCGAAAGCGCCAGCTCTTCCCTCGGCTTAGCGTCGTGTTTTGTGCTTGAACACTCCAGTCAAAGCCATCTCACAGCTCACATGTCGGACGGGCTTTTAACCAAGGGTGAATGAACTCAGAATGTCCGTTACGCATCCCAATGGAGGAAATCGCTTAGATTGGTTCATTCAATATTAGTTCCAGCTCCAAGGTAGTTTCCCGCACCGTTATCAGATCGGGTTATGTCACTGTGCTATCATTTCGTTATAGAGATATTTAATTATAATAATTGTATGTATGGGTAACTATCGTTATAGTTAGATAGACAGCCTCTCACTTAATCAGTCAAGCTGCCATCCATATTGACGAGGCAAAAATTTGTTGATTCGAGTATTATGTAATAATGTTTTATATAACTAAATACACGAGTTTTTGGTATAGCTAATTAATGAGTGAGTTTTCTGCACTCACTGCAATACTGGTTTATTATCTCCAATCCCTTGTGAGCGCAAAGTTCTCTTCGACGAGAATGTGTCACTTCTACGATATTTGAACAGATAATCTGTATTATGCAGCATCCAAGAATCCTTGACTAATACCTCGTTTGGCCCAAAAATCACCGTTTGCTGAATAAAAAAGGGTCTCCAGCGGGCAGAGGCCAGCTTCTGCGTGCAGTGTACTTCTCCCGTCAATGTCTCGTGTACCTAATCGTCCCGTGATCGTGCACCTAATTGAAGTACTAGCGCAGTTGAGGTTTGTAAAACGTATTCCTCTCTTTTAAAGATATGCAACGTGTTTCCTTACATGAGTTTATAAAAAACATGGATATTTTCTCTTTGGCGCACTCAAATGTGCAGCTCAACCAGTATTCTATTTTCCCCCAAGTCTGTCGCGGTTCACGGATAAAGCTAAGCCAATACCCCACTATCCTCAAGCGTACGACATGTTTTAAATTTGCTTGACTCAGAACCATTCATACAAGGCCTGAAAACAACTTGTTATGCATCTCAGTATCTACTTAACATTCGCAAGATATTCTAGCATTGAAGCTCTTCCTCAGCAGACATTCCAGGCGCCGGTAGAATCCTCCTCTTAGCTGCAATCCTCCTCTTAGTTTCAGCCGAGACGGCCACGGCAAATACCTGGCGGATGCCTGGAATTCGTTTCTTTCAGCTGACTGCGTCGTTGACGTGGGTCTGCCGGACGATGGGGGCGGGGAGGGGCCCGCCGCCTCGGGGTCCAGCGAGCGTTGACCCTGAATAGAGCCGGATCGGGTCGGACAGGTGTCTGCCTCGGACCCGGCGCAGTGGTAGCTGGATGGGCGTGCAGGGTGGCTGGACCCAACACTGAAGAGTCCATGGTGATGTATTCGGCAGCGATGTCGCGGAGCTGGGCCATGAGGCTGGCGACTCTCAGGTAAGTGGCATTGAACGTGGCGTTGCTTTGGTCATGGTTTGGTGCATCATTGAGTGGTGAGAAACGTAATGTCTTCGAGGTCTGGCTACACTATGACTGATAATTTGAGATTTGATCTTCCTGATTCTGACGAAGGGCTGTGCCCGAATATATGATCTAAGTGCACTTTATATCAAGGATTCGAGGAGACAGGCCAGTATATACCTTGTCAACTTATAATCATGCTCTTCGCCCCACCACTCCAAAACCTATCAATGTTTGAAACTACTGGTTATGTGCGCATCACCTTTATTGACCATTTTAGCAGTTATTAGCAGAATCATCAATTTCATTGCAAGATATGACAAAACTAACACACAACAAAAACATTCATTCAACTGTTTTTGTTTTTTTTTACTGGACAAAAACATTTCTTTCAATCTCTATTTCCTAATTTATTTGGGTCTCTGTCCCATAACAGGCTGTCGATAGCGGTAGCGGTTTCGAAGTCTTTTGAGTCCGCTACCCGCTTCTCTGTTTGTTTGTTTTTTGTTATGGGAACCACTCCTGGTACTCCGGTATCATTTGGAAACTCTGCAGATGGCGGAGTAGTGGAGTATTGACTATGCTAGGTTAAAAAGTGACCTTGCCTGACTGAAGTACGACATTTTTGTGTTTTGACCAAGTATGGTCATATTATACATCATTCGATTTGCCATGACACGAGGAAGCGAATGGTGCCTAACAATGATTCTAACTCAAATCTGTAAGATGCTAGAGCCCCAAAAACTCTACTCAAAATGCCACCTTCTTTGACCTGTCATGACGTAAATATTGACCTGAACTAAAAAGTGACTGATATAATATCCTCATTAATTTTTATGAGCTATCCGCCAGCTTTCGCGTTTTTTTTTGCTATCCCGCATAGGGGCTGAGTTCGAGGGGAAGTTCAAACACCCCCCACCAGGGCGAAAGTGGCTCGGAGGTCCACCGGGGCGCGGGTTAATGGAAAATTAGAGAAAGTGAGGCAAAGGGCATGTTCAAACATAACTGATAACTGACGGTACTGTATTTGTTACAAAAAATATGAAAGTGCTAATTAGAACATTGACGGAATCTTGTTGCTTTTAGCTAATCAGGGGTGGAAAAAGCCGCCAACTCGCCAACCAGGGCTTGCGACAGAACTTGGCTAGTGAAAATATTCAGTGCGAAAAATAACGTCTACCAAATCGGAACTCCAGCAGCCGCCGAGAAAAAAAAAAGTTCTCAGGGAGCCGGTCTTTACGCTGCTAAAAATCTCGATACACAGGCAGATCCAGAAGGCAAGGGGCACTTGATATCCCCCCACACACTTCCATAAACCTTTGCCTCTATCTGAAATGGTCACAGACCCCCTGGAATATTGATGGTGCCACCTAAGATGCCTCTCCGACTCTCACCCCTTCAGTATGCAGGTATCACGCCCCCACAATAGGGTTTTTTCCGTACAAAAAGGCATCCTCATGGCCCCGATGGCGCCCCAGCTTATACGCCCCCTTTCCACGCGATCGGAAATCCTTGATCCGCCTATGTCACGATACACGATTCAATAGCTAAGACTTTCTGGCGAATAAAATAAGTGAATTACAATTGTCTAATTAGTAGTCACGTTCATTTGCTGTTTTTCTACAGCAGCGCTGCGGTCAGCAATGACCCTGGCAGTGGATGCGACAGTGACAATCGGCGACAGCCAGACTTGCCGGATATAAAGGGCATGGCCAGCCCCGACGGCAAATCTGAACACTGAAGTCACTGTTTGCTGTCAAAAAACATTGAGTATGGTAAAGGCCTTGGTATGAGGGTGTTCCTCTTGCGAAAATCCGAGAGTTTTTGATGCCAGGTGTTTTGTCAAAAATTACCGAAGACAAATGACGCAAGGGATTAAAACACGTGAGTTAAAATTGTCATAACCAAGAATAAGGCAATAATAGCACATTCGTTGCATTTTTTTACGTCATTTATCTTGGGTATTTTTCAAGGCCAGTTGGTATTTCCTGAAAAAATGTCTGGAAACAAAAGCTCTCGGATTTTTGCAAGAGTGCCTGGAACAACATCCTCAAACTTCCGTTGCCTTATGTCGTTTGTAAATGCCTATAACTTAATTCATCGAGTAGGTCGGCGTGTGAAAATTGTTTTAGCTAAATGATACTAATAGCAGAAGACTGGAAAGTACCGCTTTGGGTCCCAGTGTTGGACGGAACTTGCTAAAAGTGCTCAAAATAGAATGCGGCATGTTTGCCTTCGTACATGTAGGTATCTTCGTACTGCCCTCGTACAGCAGCAATCTGCGATCGCACACTGCTAAGGGAAGAAATATAAATGGATCGGAGAGCAATTCAAAGTTTCCTTAACTGCCCCAAAAAGAGTAAAAGCTGCCCGAAACTGGTTGATCTTCCCCAAGGCTGCCCCAGTGAGCTCTTGTCAAAACCTGCCATGCTGTGCAGAACCTTCCATGCCGATTCGGCCATGACCCCAAAGCATTAAAAGGGTCCAAACCCTCTTCTGGCCTGTTGCCTAGCCAACTAGTGTTTCATAATTGATCAATTGGGGAACTCTTCATGAATACAACTATTTTGGTTGTTTTTGTTCATTTGCAAGGTATCTAATTGATAGTGCAAAATTTATTTGCTGCACCAGCTAAATTCTATCCATTGACTCCGTCAGTCAGTACTTTCTATAGAACGTATACTAAAGTATACTTGACCTATTCTCATGTTTCTCATGGGATGGGCTTGGCTTCCCACTAAGTAACCTGCTGGATCTGCACCTGTTTGGGCAGCATTTGACACTCCGGGTCTTGGAGAGTTGCCGCGCAGGGAATTGTAACAAGCATCCCAATAACCACTTTACCCAATAATGGGCTACTTGACCCATGCTAGTTCTTAAATGTGGGAACTCTCAAGACCAGTTTAAAGGGAACATGACACCCTCTCAATATGATCTTAACTGAGCAAGCCATGTGATATAAGATCCCAAGAAACCACTTGATTACCATTTCATTTGTCCAAGGTGTTACTGTTTGCAGAAAAATGAAGAAATTTACACCTATCGACCCTGTCCTGCCTGGTCATGTTTACACTTTACGACACAATCTCAGGCAAGTTATGTTATGCTCAACCCTACTGCACGTGCTGAGGGAACATTTTTATATATCTTTTTTTGGTCATCTTAAAGCCCAAACTCTAAAAATACCATTGGTACTGTTGATTGTACATGGTTATGCATAACCAGATTATTAACACGCGCCCCGCTGGGGTCCCTGACATGACGCGCCCCGCTGGGGTTCCTGACATGACGTGCCCCGCCGTTGGGGGGCGTTCCCCCCCTTCGTATCTCGTTGCCCAGGAAAGCTAAAGAAAATTACGGACGGCGTTCGAAAGCTCTGGACGAGACAAAGGACATTTATAAGAAGTATTTTTATGTCAGGTTAATATTGAGGTCAACATAGGTCAACGAAGTTTCCATAGGCTTAAAACAGGGCAGTGTACGTCTCCCCCTCTAGATATTTACTCAGCGGAGCTAGAGAAAATATGTACGCATCATTGGATTTCTCTCATCATGGTAAATCGAATGATGTATAATATGACCTTGCTAGGTCAATTTTTGAGAGTGACCTGACCTCGAGGTAGGTCCGGGTCACAGGGTGACCTGGTATGGTAATGTTGCATATCAATCGACGTCCTGTGACAATATAAGCACAATGCAAGCAAAATAGGAGCTTTATCTCAATTCAGTGAGGAGTTATTGGCAAAACAATCACTGTATGTTCCTGTGACCTTACATAACCTTTGAGAGGTCAGATGATCAAAAGCTCAACTTTATGGTCAAGATCGTAGTAAGCATACACGTTTTGACGGTTTTCAGCTTTATCTATCCAGTTTTTACTGAAAACCAGCCCTTTCAATTTTGCACCATAGACTTATAATGGGGTGACCAAAAAATTGACCCTACCTTAGGTCAACAATATCAAAATTCCTAGACAGCAGATTTGTAGACCCTAATGACCTCATCATATTGTGAAAGGTTCAAACTGATCAATTGGCAGACATTAATTAGGCGCCGCTTCAAACTCGTGAATTTTAGGTTTTGAGGTAGGATCGCTTGACCTTAGATAGCTCCTTGACCTGAAATGACTTGACCTACAAAATTTGGTCAGATACGTAAAATTGATCGGGGATAAGATACGGTAAGTTTCGTTGCTCTGCGTTTCTTCATTTTTGCGTTATCTGGGAAAAACCAGGGGGAAATTTTGCCCGCCAGCGGGGCGCGTGTTAACTGTGTAACCTGCCTACTGACTGTGTTTAAGTTCAAAATATATGTTCCAATATTTTAAGAAAAAGAGAAGAAATTATATATGTTGCTTTGGTTCCTAATGGTGACCTCTTTTAGCTAAAAAGGTTTGTTTGCATTCATATTTATTATTGGCTCAAATCAAATTGGTAAATAGCATTGCCAGCTCATGGAGGACCAATTTTATATCATAATGATTTGAATACTTTTCATTACTAACAGAGGAAAATTAATTCAAACAAAATATAACCAAATATTAGTCCAAGTAACGCCATATAATACTGGCAGTTGATGCATAGTTGAGCCCTACCAATTATTTTTATTGAAATATCAGTCACCATTTTTTTGCAGAAATGGGCCAAATTCATTATTTTCACTATGGATTGTCCCTAGAAGCACTAAAATTTTGAATTATTCCAAGGTGTTATCTTCCCTTCGAAAAAAACTCAACAGGCCATCAGGAAATACAATGGGCTGCCCCTGTTCTGGTTTAGCTGCACTCTGTAAAATTTTGAGAAGCTTTACTTCAGTAATAAAACCAGTGGTTAAAGTTTCCTTTAAATATTCGTTTGAAATACACAAAGTTTCTTCTTAAAAATGTGCTTAAATCATATTCCAAATGTCGGTGAACCATATATGTAAGAAATAGAACAAAATATCAGTGTTAGTGACTATAACATGGTAAGGAACTTGGCTTAACTGGAGTTTTAGGCAGATCTACAACCGACTTTCCAAGCTTTGCATGTTGTGTTGTACCAGCATGCAGCTTATGCTTGGTGCGACAGTTTTGCTCATATGAATTTCTGGCTGACAACAGTTTTAATATTTTTTCCTCCCCTGTAGCTAATAAATGTATACTGAAGCGCAGTAATATGATAATAAAACGGTTGGGAAAAGAAGTTAAGTGACATAATTTTGACAGTAGGCTTAAACAGAACACACTATTTTACAGCTTGCATGACCAGAGGCAGGGCTGATTAAAACGAAAAACTAATGTGAAGCGAGCATGTTTCGCAGCATGGTACGTGGAGGCCACGTGCTATGTGGAAGCACACGGTGTGGATACATCTCCCTTTCATTAAATTCCCGGCTCGCCCTAGGCTTCAGTTTTAATCAAGTATTTCAACATCAGTATTTGTTCTCTACCCAGCGACTCGGTGTAGGCATCAGGGCATCACGCTATGACAAGGAGAATATAATTAGATGCTACACGAACATAAGCCATCAGGTTTAAATAATTTGCACTGATTGGCTGATCTTCTGGTAAAAATCTTCACACAACTAAAACACCGTTCTTTAGTCAGATGATCTTAGGGATTACTTAAAGGAAATGTACGGACGTAGCACCGTAATGCAACTCCATGTTGGAGTGGTTTTAGGGGTAGTCTTTATCGAAAATAATGGATTTGTCCTGATTTCTGTTGAACAATGGCTAATAATCTTCACATTTTGCATTATAATATTATCATCTTTTAGAGATAAGAAAATCTCCGAATTGTCGTGATGTCAAATTGGCGTGTGATCTGGTAATGTTCTGTGCAACGATAAACCTGTTCATGTAGGCCATAGATAAACACGAGTAGGTACAAACGTAGTGTTTTTGGCTAATACACCCACCACACGGAGCCGGCGACTAAGCTGCGTCTTTAACCCTTGCCCCGGTGGCGGGTACGGGCCACCTTCGCCCTGGTGGGGGGGCTAAAAAAGAACCCCCCACGATATCAAAAACTACGAAAGCTAGAGAAAAGCGCAAAATGGCAATCGAAAGCTCTTCAAAAATTATATCGAAAATATTTCAGTCATTTTTCTTGTCAGGTCAATATTAAGGTCACCAGAGGTCAAAATAGGTCAAAATCACTAATATGAGGTGTACTAAGAAAACCTCATATATCTCAGAAACTATGATAGCTAGAAACATTTTTCTAACACCATTCGAAAGCTCTTGAGATGCGCTTTCATTGCAGTGGCATTCATTTTCGTGTCAGGTCAAAGCCTAGGGAGCTACAGGTCACTAAATATTGGGCATATTCTTGGGAATGTCCATAGCCACCCATGCATAAGGGCGTTTACTTTTTCGCTAATAACTTCAAAACCAAACAAGATACAGCCATAGTTGATGGACCATTGCAATTCCTCTCGTCAATACGAATCGTCAATGATATATAATACCTATGTCAGGTCACATTTAGGAATTTGACCTGACCCAGGTCAACGGTCCCACCCAACTTGAACTGGTATAGTAATGATATATATCATTTGACTTGAAGTGACTATACAAACACTTCGGTGACAAAATAAAAGTTCTATCCTAGTTTATTCTAAATTTATAGAGTAAAACACCAAAAAATGCTCATTTGACCTAAAGTGACCTTTTAAAGGTCACAAGTCAAAATTTCTGGCATAAACTTCAGAAATGGGCTAAGATCAAATCGTAACCGATGTTTGAAGTTGATTCCATCCATACTTACTGAGAAAAGCTCATTTCGTGATTTTCTCCATGTATTTACAATGGGGAGGTCATGCTCTGCACATGACCTTAGGTCACCAATATAAAAAAATCCCGGAACAAATGTTGTAGCTCCTGGTGGGCCCAATATTTGGTATAAGTTTGAACTTGATCGATTAACCTCTCTTTTAGTTATGCGGTCCTAAACATTTTTTGAGGTGAGATCACTTCACCTGGCCTGGTGACCTGACCTGATATGACCTTGGGCTAAAATTTTCAGGAAAGATGTAAAAATGATCAAGAAACAGCTAGACTAAGATTGGCACCGCTGCCCGCCGCCGTTTTTGATCGCTATGGAAAAACCCGAGGGGGGGTCTAAAAAGACCCCCCACCCGGGCGAAGGTTAAACTACTAAGAAATAGAGGGCGCCGATAGTCGCCGGGAGAAACACATCGATTTAATACAAATTTCGGATAGTCGTCACACCGGGGTCCTGTACCTTGCGGCTCATAAATTCCAGACCAGTAGACAAAACAAGATAGCGCAGTAGACACTACAAGGCAAGACAGAGTAGCAAAGACAATACAATCTCAGGACTTTTCATGGTATATAAGTTTAATAGGGGATTAAATTATTTGCAGTAAGACTAAGCCATGTCCAAATAAGTCTGGAAAAATATCACTCAGCCCTCGCCCCGGTGGGGGAGGCTTGAACATCCCCTCGGGTTTTTCCGGCGGCACGAAAACACGGCGCCGCGGAGCGCCGCCGTACTAGGCACGCCTTATCCTTGATAAATTCTGCAACTTTCCATAAAATTTTAAGGTTGGGTCATCTAAGTTCAGGTCACCAGTGCAGGTGAAGTGACTACACCTAAAAAATGTTAAAGGTGGCATAAGTAAGAAATGGGCGAATCTATCAGATTGAAACTTATACCACATAACGGGCCCACCGAGTGCTACAATACTTTATCTGCTATTTTTCATATCGATGACCTAAGGTCAAGCACGCACCATGACCTCTCCATTTGAAATATATGGAAAAACATAAATGTGACTGTATTTGTGTAGATACAGCTGAGAACTCCTTCATATTGTCCAAATCATAGTATCCTGGGCCCCTTTCTGGGTTCTTGCTGCAATTTTTGACCTGTGACCTCTGACAGGTCATCTTGGGCTACTAGAGCAGTTTTCATACTTAGGTCAATAACTTTGCATGAAATGATGATACAGCTTTAATGTTGATATCATTGTGTTCGGATTACTATTACGAGTCAACTGATTAGCATAATGATTATGTAATGTTAAAAAGTGACCGTGGCCTGACTTGACGTCAGGTATTTTTTTGTGTTTTGACCTAGTATTGTCATATTATGCATAATTCGATTCACCGTGGCGAGAGGAAGCGAATGATGCCTAAAAATGATTCCAACTCAATTCTGTCAGATGCTATAACCCAAAGACTATATAAAACATGCCACTTACTTTGATCTGTCATGACCTCAGTATTGGCCTGAGCCAAACAGTGACTGATATAGTTTTGTCATAAATTTGTATGAGCTTTCCACCAGTCTTCGCGTTTTTTGCTATCCCACATAGGGGCCTAGTTCGAGGGTGGGGGTGTTCAAACACCCCACCTCCCTCTCACCAGGGCGAAGGTGGCTCGGAGGCCCACCGCGGCGCAGGTTAAATCAAGAATTTGATGTAGTATGGTAAGTCACATTATAAAGCTCGATGCGCAAGCCACAATGGTATGATTTTGATTGACATCTCAATCATCGCCCCACCGGGCCATCGATGGCCTCCCTAAAGTTTTTTTGGGATAAAAGAAAAAAGACGAGACGCAGCATCGCAGTTGAGGACTCTATCTCTCACCCCATCATTTTCCCACCATCCCTCTAATTTTTTTCATCCCGGGTCACACAAGGTCAGGTCACCAGGTGAGGTCAAACAAGGTCACCTCACTTCAACTTTTGAGCTCTATAAGAGCTACATTTTTTAGTTATTCGATTTGAAACTTCCGGCACTTCATGAACCCCCAGGGTCTACAAGGTAAATTGTATATCCAGGATTTTTTTATTTCGTGACCTGAGGTCAGGTCACGAGGTCACCTCTCCCATTGAAAAAGCACGGGGAAAAGCTGTCTTGTGATCTAAAAGGCACAAAAACGATTGCAAATGCTCAGCTTGCTCAGAAAAGTGTTCTTGGACACTTCTTCACGGATCTTAGGGGCCATATTTTCCCTTTGACCTCTCCGAGGTCATTTAAGGTCACCAGGTTCAACACATTATTTTGACAATAACTTTTGACCTAATTAAGCTAGAGCGCTTAATCAAACATTATCAAACATTTATGTCTTAGCATTTATTTGATATATGTCTTGTCATTTATTTGATATATGTCTCGTCATTTATTTGATATACGGTAAGGTCACTTTCAGACTTTTCGTGACCTCAGGTCATATTAGATCACGAGGTGACCTCTGAAGATCAAACTACTGGGGGAGGTCAATACCTTCCACATAGCGGAAAAAGGTCTGGAATTTTCCTATCAGATGTAATTTTGCCAGATCTCAATAGCTCTAATGGCACAATAGTTATGACCAGTTTTCTTAAGCATTGCTTATTTCAGTGAAGATAGCCTATCGTGACCTAACTTGAACTTTGGAGATCAAACCATTGATCTGGGCGCTTAAACATGGGAAGTAATTTTGTACTGAATTCACGCGAGCTTTCTAATGCACTTTTCAGATTTGCGCTAACCCCCATATTGTCGGAGTTAGAGGGGGACCATCGATGGCCCCGGTGGGGTGGAGGCTGCGCAGGGCCCCCGGTGGGGCGCGGGTTAATGAATGTATGCCATACATTTATTGGGGTGAAACAGGCTTTTACCAATTTTTTCTTAATGATCAGCTTGGAACGAAATTTCTCCAGTACTTTTTTTCGAAGTCTCGCATATATTTAGCAAAACACGTCAAAGCGGATGCTCATCACTTCACGTCGTAACAAATTACTGCGTCCTTCATTCACTACACGCTCTGTCAGCACAGGATAATCGATGTGTCACCCCCCCCGCCCACCTCCCCTGCACGTTCAAGAACCCTTCCTTTCCACATCGTATCAAACAAAACAGACAAGTCCAGTTTGTCAGTGTTCGGGTTTTCTCAATAATTTATAACACAAGTTGACCTTGTTCTCCAAGAAAGGGTGCCCATCTCCGATTAAACTTGGCAATCTGCCCATTTTTTGTTGCACTATATTCTTCCATTTTGAAATTTTTGGCAAGGATTTTCATAAAAGCGTCGATTCTGATTTGACCACCACTGAAATATTGATTAGCAATATATTGTTTAGCAATTAGAACGATGAAGTTAACGACATCCAAGGTCGACAGAGAACCAAAAATTACATTATTGGCGTTGAGAATGAACTTGTGGGGGCTGATAGGTTTTTATTCATTTTTAAAGTCATTGCATCCCAAAAGTATCGAGCATCACTGCATTCCAAGAAAAGATGCTGCGTTGTCTCAACTTCGCCACAGTTGCTACAGAACGGGTCTGGGACAACATTTCTAATACACAAGTAACGTCTGGTAGGAAAGTATCTATGTATTAGTCTAAACTGAAGAGATTGAAGCTTTGTTGAACTGGTTATTTTGAAAGGCATTTCAAATATTTTACGCCAATATTTCCCAAAATTGGTTCCTTCACCTTGCCATTTTCTTTGAGCATTAGGGGTTATGTCTTCCAGCCATCGAATGGAAAAGAACTTTGGCTTTATGTGATTGAAATTTACATCTACCCCTCCTATATTGATCAAATACCCTACCTCACGTTCTTCAGGTTTCAACGCTGCAGTTCCCGTTATCATCCTTCTCCACTCTAGTGGAATCGCTTGATTCCAAGCATAATAGGTCAGGGGATCAACGCTTACCGCTGGATAGCGCTCTTTAAATCGCTCAAAACTCATGTACCGCCCTTCGTGATCAAAAAAATCGTCAATCAAATTCAAACCTTTTTCATATACCCTACGGCAGAATAGAGATTGTCCCCCACATTTATTGCTGAATTATTCCAAAGAAACTGTTTTCGCACGTCTTTTCCGTTCTGTGGCTCTTTAATAGGCAGAACATCCTTCAGCCATTTCAACATTTCCTTGTAATATAATGTCACATTTTGAGATTTAATCCATTTATCTCCGTAGTTCATGTGCAATATGTGCCCACACTGAATTTTCAACCTAACCTGTAAAATTTTAGAACAAGGTGAATCAGTGTTAGATATGATTTTCCCCATCCACGATACGCGCAGAGCTTTGTAAAGATTTACTACATTGGGTACATTCAAACCCCCATTTTCGATAGTTTGGTAGAGAGTAGTCCTCGCAACTTTTGGTGGGCGTCCTCTCCATATGAACTTCATGATTTTACTTTGGATTACCACTAAGTGCTTATTATCAATTCGCACAGCCGAAATAATATATATCAACTGGGATATCAGCAAAGATTTTGCGATTGTTATTCTACCCTTCAAAGATAGGTCTCTCTGCGACCATTGGTTCAAAGTATTTTGTATTCTGATATGAACGCGACGCATATTTTCCTCTTCACACTTATATATAGCACTAAACTCTACCCCAAGTATTTTGGCCTGTGCAATCGGTGCTTGTCCGCAAATCAACTGTTGGGAACTCTTCTCTTTGCCTAACCACATAAAATGACTTTTTGACAAGTTAAGTTGCAGACCAGAAACTACGCCGAAATCTTGAATGACTTTTAGTGCTTCGTTGCCTGAATTTATATCTTTCTGAAAAAGGGTCGTGTCATCAATATACTGAGATATCTTAACCTCTTGCTCAGATATTACAATTCCCTTAATAGATGGTGTGTTGCGGATTTTAATGGCGAGTATTTCAACCACTAGACAAAATAGTAATGCTGAGGCCGGACACCCTTGTTGGAGACCCCTTGAAGGCTTGAACCATTCGGATGTATATCCATTATTAATGACCGTTAACTCCATATCTGTATGCAATATTTTAACCCATTCAATGAAATTTGGTCCAAAATTGAATTTCGCTAAAACGTCATAAATGAATTTATGCTCGACGGTATTAAAGGCGTTTTGAAAATCAAGAGCCATCAATATCCCGCTCAATTGATCGGTTTCACAGTACTCGATAACATCTGCGATTGTTCGAATATTCATACCAATGTATCTTCCGCGTATAGAACCTGTTTGGTCTGGTGCAACTAACTTACATATAACCGTCATTATCCTGTTTGCCAGTACCTTAGCTGCTATCTTGTACACAATGTCAAGCAAACATATCGCGCGCTTATTCTTAATCATTTTCTGATCTCCCTGTTTCGGAATCAAAGTTATCACCCCTCTTCGTTGAGTGACGAAAAACTGTTTATTTTCTTTCACTTGTCTCAGGTAACTCATGACGATTGTTTCCAAATGTGGCCAGAAAAACTGTATAAATTCTTTTGAAAAACCTGAAACGGATGGGGATTTATTATTCATCATTGAATCCAATGCGACTTTACATTCTTCACTAGTGAATGGTTCTTCACAAATGTCTCTATCATCTTGACAGAGTCGGGGACATTCTATTTGGCCCAGAAATTCCTCGACCAATGATTCATCATTACCATTTTGACATTTGGCACTCCCAGAATACAGCTGGTCGAAGTAGTTATTGCAAAACTTTAAGATATCATTGTTACCTGTTATAAGCTGGTTCTCATTAGACTGTAGTACGTTAATTTGCTTTTTGGCACATCGAACTTTATTTATGTTTAAGAAATAGCCAGTAGGCTTTTCGCCCTCTTCAATCCATCTAGCTCCTGAATAAATCATTGCCCGTTTGCCCTTTTCTTGTTCTATATCATTAACCAAGCTTTTCAGCTCTTGATACTCCTCTAATAATTCAACGCTCGTGTGCGAGTTCATTTTAGCCTCACATTCCTCTAGAAGCCTCAGAAACTTTGAATTTTGATACCGCTTCTGTTTGTTTATTTCTTTCCATCTTTTAATGCTCATGACCCTAATTTTACTTAGAAGTAACTCTAATGTTAACCCCCAATCACAAATTTCGGAGTAAACTTCGCATCTTGTGGATG
This sequence comes from Lepas anatifera, assembly GCA_034440635.1. NCBI lineage: Eukaryota > Metazoa > Arthropoda > Thecostraca > Lepadidae > Lepas > Lepas anatifera. The sequence continues at coordinate 182,088 of JAOTON010001533.1, read as the reverse complement.
CTTTTTCCATTTCTGCCATTGCTAAATCGACAAACGGCTCATCTCGGAGAAGATCATTGCGGAAACGGAAGAGCCCCGGCCCACGCTCAGAGTTAAAAATTTCTATCTCTGTCTCTAATAACGAATGGTCACTCAATATTGACGGCTTAATATTTATACCTTTCATGACATGATTGTCTGTTAAATGTTTACTTGCTAATATATAATCAATTCTAGATTGCTGCAATGGATTGAGTCGCCTCCAAGTGTACCGCACCAAGTTTGGATTTTTGTCTCGCCAAATATCTATTAAGCTTTGTTCCTTCATTAAATCAATCAAAGCTTTTTGCGGCTGCTGTAATGCGAAAGTTCTTATTGGAAGTGTCCCGATACGTTAGGTGAACGTTTAAGTCCCCACAAAGGAGTATATGACATTTATCTATCTCGGACATGATCTGAATTTTTTCTTTTAGCTGATGAAAAAATTCTACTTGCAGATTATTCCGATTTTTGTGTGGTGCATAAGCAGCAATTAGCTTAATTTTGCATTTATTATATTCAATATCAGCTACTATAAGTCGTCCATCACCCGACGCGAATCCGAGCTTAACTGTGCCTATCCCCTGAAAGGATCTGGGTACCAGGACTGACACTCCACTTTCGTTAACACTTACGCCATGTGAGAACAATATTTGTGAGCCCCACTCCGCTTGCCAAAAGGGCATATCGCGAGGACAAGAATGAGTTTCTTGAAGTATCGAAATATAGTTCGGATACTGCGTATGCAGAAATCTAAAGACTGCACGCCTTTTCGACACATCGCGCAGCCCCCTGACGTTATAAGTAAGAACCTTCAAGTCAGGCATGGTCGTTGAAAATACCAATCAAATAAGTTTGCTTAGCCATGTGATGCTTAAAAGTGCCCGCAAACGCAAGAATAATCCTAAACTTATCGCCCTTCGGTGATGGGTACCCTTGTTTTAAACCTGGAACGAATACCTTACACACAATGTTTTTGTTTATATAGATTAGGTCATTTTTTTCGAAACAATTAACACTGACAAACCGCTTATCAGCATATACACATGTAGTACACTTTCTACTCCCCCATTCTAACCCCCACCCCAACCCTGTGCGCCGAACCATGGCCAACCGAGAGTCCACCCGGCTACCGATAGGTGCGGGGCCCCACCGGTGACTGAAAACAAACATACACGTACACTCACATACAAGCAGTTATGAATACCGACATGACGCTTGCGAGAGCTCAAACTGCAGTTACGGCCATAACTACATTAATATGTTCACCAGATCACGGTTTACGTGCTCTCCGATTGAGCAGGACGGAGCTCCAGGAACGTCCGGGTCCTCCCGCTGCCGCCCCGCCGCTGTTGCATCGTTTTTGTCGAGATCCTGTGTTCCTTGAGGCCTCAAGTTTGACACAGGATATATATTGAGCTCAAAATGAACTGTTGGCTGCTGCCGGTCGGACCCGAACGCCCCGGCTTCCGCCAGAATTCCTGCGCAGACCACCAGCCGATCAATCCTCAGCGTCAAAAAAGCAGTGACTGACACAGTCAGTTCGGTGGTACGGTGCTGCCACCTGGACTAGAGTCTATGAGACGTTAGTTCTGAGAGCGACCACGGACACGGGCCTCTTAATACATCGCTTTGTTGTACAATAAAATTGCTGATCAAATAAATGCATAGTTTTTCAATTCTCCATCCGCAATTACACATACAAACCAAAGGCATGTAACATACTGCGATGATTTCGACAGTTTTCTTTTGACTTACACTGGACAGTCTCAAGCTCCTTTCAGAAATCTCCCAATGTAATTTATCTAGACATAGAAAACTGTACGAGTTATAGGTATGTTAATATGATTGAAGCGAAGGCAACGGACGACGTACTTCTGCGTTGTAATTTCAGTCTTCAAGAAATAATTTCTCCTGCCGCATCATTTTTCTTACCGACACACAGCGAGAATGACAGTTTCCGTTCTTGGCCAGGCGCGCCCGGGTGCGCCGGCCGCCGTCAGGACCGGTGGTTGGCACGAAAATCAGCACTTGACTTACATTTTTTTCGAACAGCTAATTGCTTCGGTGTGTATGAGGAGGCCACCCAGTGCTGCACAGCCACCGGACGCACCCGACCGCGCCGGCAAACTGCTTGCTTCCCTGACGGCATACCATAGCACAGCAGAAACATAGGATGCTCAATAGGTACGCTATAGCACATTGTTGTGATCAGGTGTTTAAGTTTAACTGCATGGTTTATCGTGAAATAACAGGACCTGCAGTGATCGAGCATTGGAAAAAATGGTTAAGGTTTCTCGCTCAAATAAATGCAACATGCTGATTGCCCTACTTCAAATATGTTCCAGTCATTGGGCGTCAAGATTACACAGAAATGCAATTGGTGTTTAGTGAAAATATTGAAGAATAGTAGGTACATAAAAACTTCACGTGATTTATCTAATATCGGAGCAAGCAGCATGAATACTTATATTTGAAGACGAGGTGTCATTCGTAGATGAAGGTGGCGACTGATACTGACTCGGTGGCACGTGCAGCTACGAAATTAAGCGGCCGAGGGCCGTCATCCTCCGTCCAAGCTGTCAGCTAGTGCTGCTCCCCAGCGCCCGGAAACGTAGAGATGTCGCAGTCAAAACAAGCTACGGGCGTACGGCGAGCCGCATCATATCAGGATCGACGGAGACCATCCAAGCCGGGGCGAGACGGGCCCGGAGAGGGGCCCATCGGAGCCGGCGAGCCCGGCGCTGTCACGGCTCCCCTCACAGGGGCCGCTGAGACAGCGCACACGGGAGCAGCAGTCGCACCGGCTACACAAGCCGCCGGCCGCGGCACCTCCCGCCTCCCCGAAGACTCCATCGCCGACGAAGAACCAGCCGCGCTGACCGATCTCATGCCGGCGGCCCCAGCCTCACCCGCAGCTCCCCGTCGCCCGTGACGATGTCCAGAATCCCAAGCCGGCAGAGCAGGAATGGATCCACCGAGCAATTTGTGAAGATGTTCCTCGTCACGAACTCGAATGTTCTCACCCCTGAAAACCACGCGGCAGAAAACTTGGCCCCGGCGGGTGAAAACAGAGAAGAGCTTCGAGCCGTTCTCTGGCCGCCGCGCAGCGAGGGCCAGCTGGAACAGACGTCTCTTCTCAGGAATCAAAGACTCTGCCATGAAAAGAGGTGACATGCGTCGACCAGACAAGGCACCATTCTGCGCCGGCCCCGGCTCGGTCCTACCTCCGGCAACACGTTTCGGCATGAGTTCAAATCGCCTTGCGAAAATGTCGTCACGCTTCTGGCGCCGCACAAACTTGACGATAACCTTGTTATCGCCTTGCAAGCGGTGCGCGACTGAGATGTCGGCTGCTGTGACTCCCAAGTCCGGAAAGTAATGGTTGAGTACACTCGCAGTCTTGCCCACCATGTCCTCATTCCCGTTCTTCGTGGTGAATTCATCGCATGTCAAAACTAAGCTCGATAAGCGACGGTTCATGTCGATGTCATTAACGCGCTCACGTAGATCATCGCTATAATTTTTCACGGAGGCGAGTTCCTGTCTTAAATTCTGGATTGTTATGTCTTTCTCGTGGGCTTCGGCTTCCAAGATCTCGACTCGTTTTTCCATGATCGCGAACTTTGATTCGAAAGCAGCAATGACCCGGTCGTTTCCTGTTTCGATAAGCTTTTGTATGGCGTCGAACGTTAGAGAGTTGTCCTCACCTTTTTGGGAGCGCTGACCTCGCTCTTGAACGTTTTGGCCTGTTGCACTTAGTTGACGGTTTTGCCTCTTTCTCTCTATTTTCCTTGTCATTTCGGTTACCGAGAGTTGTCGCTTTTTGCCTCCCGCACTGTCATGCCCGGAGGCCGCGTCTGTGAACACCGAGTCTCTGTCCTGCTCGCTACCACTGTCCGACATCTTACTGAGCCACTGCGGGGCAAACTAACCACTGCCTCACTATTTGGTCACTGTCCTGCGATGCCTCGTCCAGAATCAAATCACTTCTTTCGGAATTACTTGTGATCTGGCTACATTCCGTATCTCAGGCCCATCACCCGGGACCCCGCACCAACGCACACCGAGCGGGCTCACAGCATGCCCCTCCTGACACGTCCGACCGCGGCCGAGGTCAGGCGCAGACTGTATTTCCAGTACTTGTAATTTCTCCAGTACTTGGACACTTCCCAATATTGACCTGACCTGGAACTTATGCCAGTTTTAGCTCAGACGTTGTTGCAGGAGCCAAAAAGGTTTTCAGGGTGTCACCATTGAAAATGTAAAACGAAAATTTGTCACCAGACCAGGCTGCAAAATTTTCCTCATTCTGCGTTAGCAGGGTACCGATGGAGGCTCCTGGATCATCCTAGTGGTTGAAAAACATTGCGATCTCAAATTACAGGTGCCAATTTTGGTGATTTGTTCCTGTATTTGTCTGGAGGAAACATGTCGGCCTGCCCAACTTGGGCTGTCACCATTCAGAATGACAAAATGATGGGTTTTTGACCCCTGCGTAGTTGCCACGGCTTTTGCTTTTACCTCTTACAGGCTTTCACACATAACTAGGCATTGTGTCTTGCCCTCATTGGAGCTATAACTTGGATATGTTCGAAACGGCATGGCAGATTCTGACTTTCAGGTAGGAAAATTCTAACGTACTGGCCAGTAATATAAAAATGAGGTCGTTTCAAAGCAATGCCCCAGCTACTGATCCCCTCGAATACGACCAAACCCATTCATTTGAAACTATGACCATAAACCTGCTCCAAACGCTGCCGATCTATAATTCATGTATATCGGAGAGACGCTTACGTGAGTCATATCGTGCAAATAAATTGGGTAGCTTTCGATGGGCCATTTCCATTAGCAATCAGAAGCCGAATTTCCAAATCTAGACGCAGTGAACTCAGCTTGACGTAGTGATTGACGTTGTGACCCATCAAAGGCTTTCGTCCACACTGATCACTATCTCCTATGGCAACTCGAACTCAATGTGCCGCTAATCTGAGGGCCGAAATCACAGAAAAGTCACCTTCTCCACATATTTTCTGCTTCCAGCCGTGTTCAAGCTCTATCTTTTCGACTTAACGACGGTTCTTGTTCTCGAAGTGGGGCTTCCCGGGAATGAGGGAGGAACTGGACAGACCAGCCGATTGAATGTCGACAAAGAAAATCACATCTGTCCCAGCTTCTGTGTCAGAATTGCTCTTCTCCCAGCGGGTAACGAGTTTACCCCGAGCGCATAGCTCCACTGATCTCGGTTTATGGGTATTTTCAACACTTGTGTGAAAGAAGTGGGTACCATGAACAATTTCACCCGGGCTGAACCAGGCGTCTTCGCAAGAGCACTGTCTCCGTTGCAGTTACTATATCTATCACAAGCCTCAGAACCGAGCAAAGTCTTCGTGGCCTCGATATCCCCGTTGAGTTATGTGCAAAGGTAAGGCTTCAATTACGCCTGTCTTCAAAAATAATCTAAGTCACTTTTCTAGGTTATCCACATGTTATCACTGCTTATCATTCATTGGAAAGTGGCCTTGAATTTGCGCCAAATCATTGGAATTTATCTGCAATCACAACAAGGACATCCCACTCCCTCGTAGCTCAGATTATGCCACATTGTCGGTTGATGATGTCACAGTTATTGATCCGCAGCGTGATCGCGCATTTCCTACCGGCTTCAGATCGCGAGGCAACAAAATCCGCTCAGCAAGCGGCTCTAATTGATTTTTTAAGGAAAACAAAATCGATTACTTCCTTGTAGTTATGGAAAATTTCAGCCAAACAGAAAATAAAGGTATGCGTGTAGAGCGTCTCGATTTACTTCTCTGGACTTTATGAGTGATGCTACATAGCTCTGCATCCATTCTCCGTGCGACGACAAACAACACGCTGCCGTGTGGGCTGGTTGTGTCAATAACAGGGCGAAGGGGTACAGGCGGCATGCGTCCTCCTTAAGTGTTGAACCGGGGGACCGTTCATTACGTTGCGGCAGTAGACCCACTGGCAGACGCAGAGGGAGGCCAAAGGACCATGCCCCCACAATGGGGACATTTTGGCGGATTTTCTAAAAAAACATGTTTTAGGATTTCTCCCGAGTTGGTCGCCACCCTAAATGGCACTCCTGTGTTCGCCCCTGAGTAGACCTACATGTTTTGCCCTTGCTACCTCCTACCTGCATGGAGGTAAGTTTTACTTTTTTAGTGTTCGTGAGCTGCTTAAGTAGGGTTCACAAACACAGCTAAAATAATTTCACAGAGGTTTGCTCGTCAGTCCTTTTCCACGTCATCGCCGAATCGGGGTCTTCTTAGAAGAGTAAGCAGTGATGTGTAGCCTCGACCTGTCTCCCTAGAGCGGCAAAGTCTGTTTATATATGGAAGGTACTCAGAAAGATTACATAAGAAAACGAGAATACAACAACGAGCCAATAGCTGAGTCATTGCTATCTTCCAGGCAGCAGCATGATTTCCAGTGTGCATGGGCAATGTTGGGGACTGGTTATGGCGTCATGCATGCACCTTACACAGAAGCATTTGAGGGTGCACAGCTCTGCTCGATGTTGCTGGCGGTGTCAACAGTATCACGTGATGCCTGGCGGCGGTGCGTGACCGGCGACACCCAGGTCAACAGCGCGTGCTTAGCTGTCAGCTCAGAAGCTAAAGCGATGCCTCATGACTAAGCTCCATAATCATCAAACAAAACATCATTATGCGCACGAGATTTATGTGCCATGAAAAAATGCTAGACAAGATGCGATGACAATTTGTCGTCGTCAATCCTAACCGCAAGTGCAATTTATACAAGTTTCGCGATGTATGATATAATATTCGACCTTTGAGCACCTTGAGCCTAAGTGGTGGCAATAGTGGCGGATACAAGGGAGGATAGGGCCCCTTGTATTCGCCCCTCCCCGCCCCCCGATATTTCTGAGTACGCATAATCATCATATAGTAAGACCTTCCTCCAAATGAAAGTCTGGATTCGCCTCTGGGATGTTAGTAGACAGTTATTTCGAGATACTTGTAAGCAAATTGAATACTCATGCTTTCAGATATCCATAAGGTTTGTATTCAGATATTAAGCATGTATGTACCTACCTACTGATGCGGTGCGAGTTGAGAGTATTAAAAATCCAGGCTGGGCGCATAATATGAACGAAGTTTGTGCCACCACTCAAAATCAGTTGGGAAGAAGTAAGCTAATTGAACCTTTCGCAGTCGAAAAAACACTGGGTCACATTTCAGAAAATTATTGAGCGCGTCGATTGCTGAATAAGCCTTGAAAATTGGTAGATAACTTTTGGACTTATAGGCTTTCAAAGTCAGACTTATATTTTGAGATCACCACCAGCGAGCGGTCGCACCAGTTCGCCTGCATTGAAGACCAACTGGTGACGTTATAACGCCATATAAACGAGATTATATGTCAATTTCACCTCACACAAGAGCCAAAGTCAAAGCCAAAGGTTACAGGCGAAGATTATATCAGTAATTTCAAAATCATTAAACCCACTTATTCGGGTGAAATGAGGGTACCCAGTATGATATATATTATGGTATGTCGTCATAGTTAAGATAAATCGATGTTCAGGTCAATGTAAGAAATCAACGTCAAAGGTCATGAGTAAATGTCGACCTTTATTTTCCGTCTAATTGCTGCAATAGTGCCAGTTGTAGTGTTTATTGTAGGAAATATATTATAGTGTGACATCATAGTTCGATGACCTTGAATAGCCTTGACCTAAAACCTCAAAGATTATACCATCTGTGTATGACATAAACACACTTTTAGTATATTGCGTGTTTGTTTACGCCTCATCGTATTTTCCGATAGGTCCTCAGCGCGGCCCAGTTTTTAACTTTATGGCCGCTTTTGACCTCGAAAATAATTACCTGGGTCAATGAAAGATCACACCACCAAAACTAGCATTCTTCTAAGCATCTTGGTTTTCGAGATATTAGGGGTGCCTACTAAGCGCCCCTCCCACTTGCGATTTCTTCAAATTTTAGGGGTAACTACCTACTCCCAAACGAACTCATCAAACGAAAGCGCCCGTAGTTTGGTGGAGGGGAAGGGGCTGGCCCCTTTGTTTCACTTTAGGGAGAGGACATGACTGGACTGACGCTCTCCCTGTATCGGCCTCTGCCTCAGTTTGTGCGATTCAATCTGAACAGCAAAGTTTTAATTCAGGAACATTATCCCCCTATTCCAATATCTACGAGAGTCTATCGCAAGGAATGAATAATGTGGTTGAGTTGTTCTGTTGTACTAATCTGATTACTTTCGAGGAATGAATAAACTGGTCGTTCCATTCTAGCGTCGAACTGAAGGACTTTGGCCGTTTTCCAGATCGCTTCTATTACTGTTGACGCGTTTTGGCCGCTTTTCAGCTCGATCGCACTGTTGTGCGGTGCAGCCGGGTACCGGTACGATCCCCCAACAGCGTCGTCCAGCAGCGAACCAGAGCTGCCTGAAGCTATCACCGAGACAATGAGGTCACAGCAGCAACGTGAGTAGTCGCCGACAGCCTACAGGAGTTCCCCTCCGCAGGCATGAGCTGCTGTGAATGGAAATGCTCGCCTGTTTGGAAACGTCGATGATCCCGCACTAGCTCGCTCTGCCTCAGAGGTCATTCAGCCTTTCAGACAGGTAAGAGGCTTCCAGTTTCCAGCCTCGTATTTCACAGCGAAAAAATTGGACGTGAAAAACAAGCTATTTTAGTATTTCCTACGCCCAACAACACTGTCAGAGAAGATTAGTACGATTTAACACGCGCATTGACGGGGGAGGGGCGGGTACCCGCTCCCCTCGGTTTTTTGGAGATGTACAAAAACGGCGGCGCGGAGCGCCACCGTCCTTGGCGTGCATTTTTCCTTATCATTTGTACAACTTTTTACAAAATCTTAAGGTTAGGTCATCTCAGGTCAGGTAACCAGTACAGGTCAAGTCAGCTGACCTCAAAAAAAGTTTTAGACAGTATAAGTCACAACAGGGTGAACTTATCCGATTGAAACTCGTATCACACAATGATCCCACCGAGCTCTCTAAAAGCCCCCTAGCCGTTGGTGACTTGGGCCCGGCCCGCTGCCAGAACATGCAGTGGCAGGCTGTCCAGGCTGGGATCGGTTCCCCGAGACGCCCGGCGCCAAGTTTACCCACGTACAGGTCGGCTGGCAACGACTGGAAGGGTGACCGACGGGGCGGCCGTCCCTGTGCTTGTGGACGTTAAACTTGGCTTCTAAATTAACCCTCCATTGAGGGAGTTGCTCGTTCGGGTGGTGGGGTCGGGGTCTCCGTGACAAGTCCCTGATGACTTAGTGAGACCCGACTCCAGCAGCCTTACCGAACAACTGAACAAAATTTAAAAAACGTGTTCCGGTATTTTTTATATCGACGACCTAAGGTTAGATATGAGCCATGAACTCTCCATCCGAAGTACATGGGAAAAATGGTTTCAACTGAATAACTTAGTAATGGATGATGATAGAGCATTTGTTTTGACTTTATTACATTGGCCTTGTCTTTGCAGTTATAATGATATGCATTTTGGACTAATTTTACCTTTACCTGACCTCAGGTCAAGTCAAATTCCCTATTTGCCCTGATTTGACGTAACAAGGTCATATTGTATATCATTCGATTCAGCTTGCTGCGAGGACTCAAATGGTCTAAATTGTTTTGCTTTATCTTTACTCTTTCACCAAAAACCTACATTTACATTTTATCCCTATGATGGCATGTGACCTCTAGTGACCTTAAATGTAACCTGACAAGAATGGTTTAAATATTTTAGAGAGAGAATTGGATGGGCTACCCAACACCGTTTACCGTTTTTCGCTATCTAGCGTAGTTCTCGAGATCGTAGAGTGGGCGGGTACCCCCTCCTCAAAGCGAAGGTGGCTCAGACCCCCGTCAACGCGCGTGTTAAACATTGTGCAATCGTGTTGAAGATGTTGTTGACATGCGGACGGGATTATCTCACACGTGGCACACCCTAGCTTTCTGTACTCCGACTGCAACAACACGCCGCACAAACGTTCACTAAACTACGTTCTGTCCAGGCTCCAGTCACAAGGTGCCACAGAGCACTAACTAGGCAAGTAGTCTTGTGCAATTTCACACCATACAAATTTGGTAGTGCAGCACCCACTTTCCATCTGATACAAGATCGCACACAGTCTAAGATTGCTTGTCAATGATAAGTCTTTCGAAGATGTTTATGTTGCCGCCAGGGACACTGAAATGTCCAAAAGGTTGTGCAAACCCTCCCCTATGGACAGTGATTGGTGTCAATGTTTGAAGTGCAAAGCTGCCAGTGTTGGAATATCCTGTGAAACATTCTAAAATGGCATTAGCCATGTTTTTTATGAGTGAATACATGTGTTAGGTTAAGGCTAAGTTTAGGGTTCTGGAATGTGCCGCTTTAGCGTCGAAATCGTTTCATAACAATTTCATAAAAAATTTTCGGTAGGGAAAATGCGCATCGTATAATTAAAGGAAACAGTGGTGTTTATGGCGCCTATAGCATATCAAGGAAAATATGTTATAGAATATCCATGATATATATGCTATAATTACGCCATAGAAAACCATGCTTATGCGACATTATCACGAGGACAAGCAACATCAAGCATGTCGTTTTTGCACTTGACCCTTCCCCATTTGCTTTGTCTTCTCCCATTTTGTGAGCGGCGACCTCATCGCTTCTCTCCAGACCATACAGAGCTAGAACTTGACTCGTGTATTGCTCACCAAACCGGTTTTAAGTGTAGCGAGGCGCCTAGCTTATTAATCAGAGTCCGTTGGCCTCTTCTGCATAGGGATATCCAGGAACAGGAAACGAGGAATCGAGTTCGAGCTGCTCCATTATCGTGCTATGCTATCTCTTCTTCTCCTCATTAATTACCTGTTATCACTGGAGAATGCCGGTTTAAGCCGTTTAATCGCCGCGATCAAGAAGACAAAGGCATATGAGGATTGTCCATTAAGCTTACCAGTTACAATATCATAACGGGACTTTTGGGGTTTCAATAATGATAGCGAACTTTATTTTCAAACGTGCGGTTATCATACAAGGATGATGGAACTGTCACTGGGTACGTAACCGATATTATTATTGACTTTTTACTTTATTGTGGGTGCAATTATCATTGGTATGTTCTAGCATAGACACTGGCGGTATTGATCGACATTTTGCGACGGTGAGATTGCTTGGTAGATATCTTGAGAAGCCATGACAGGAAACACAAAAACAAGGCCAATGAGACTTGATGGCAGCCACAACGGTTATTCAATATTTCAATGTGTGCTTGTAAGACAAAATTGGAGAAATATTTTCTGCCACTGGCTCTGGGCTTCAATTCTCATGAAAAAATAAATTTCAACACCTTTTAGCGAAAAACCATAATTACTGTATCAAGCCAACGGCAGTTTTGTCGGTGTTCTGCGCAGTTTGACTAAACTGGAAATAAAAAAACGATAAAAAGTGAGGATGCAGATTTTCTCAAGGTTCCTGGAATTTTTTGGGAGTATTTTGTAGCAGTGTCTGCAGTCTGTATCTCGAGTGTAGATGTGCATTAGGGGTCATTGTTCCAAAATCAATATTTCGACGCATATCGATGTCCCCCAACTGCTTACAAGCTTCGTGCGAAATTTCCATGTATTTCGATGATATTTAGAGGTCGCGCACTTGCAGCTTTTATCAAATGTACCAAATGACACATAAGCGTAGGAACGTCCGGAATATTCGGGAGGCCAAGGTTGCATTGAAGTCATTTCTTTCCAGCCAGCGCCATAGGGTTAAGGGTTAAGAATTAAAGAATATTGGGCGGGGGCATGACCCCGCCCCCCTGTTCCTACGCCTATAATGTACACATTTCCACACTGATACTGGCGCTGGTTTTCTTTGCTTGGTTTTCTATTTCACATCTGAAATATTCTTCAAATTAAGTAAAACATTTATTACTGCACAATGACCAGCCTGAGTATAAAACCCGACCGATTTCGGGAGCATCCCGCCCCCGTTTCAAGGAGAAAGATAACACTATGACATAACTAACCAAGCAAAAACACGAAACAGGGTACACTTGAAAGAACAATCTTAGCTATGGACATGACGAAACATTGTATAATTATTAGCTCTAAACACGTGTTATTTTTCAATTCAATCTCTTGTTTGGCTGGCGTTTTAAGAGGTCCAAAAATCCAGAAAGATGGTAACTTGCCGATATTTCTATTCATTTTGGTTCCGTGGTGGTTTGGATGTAAATTGTCTCTTTTATTCCCCGCTGTTTTTGTCTTGAGTCCAAAGTTAACGTTGTTATGGCGTCCCATTTGATACAATGATCCTTCTTGAATGCATGTTCCGCTGTGGCCTCGGCTGCTCTCCCGTCAATTGACCCTCGGATTAGTTTTGTCGAGATTTTCGGTGTTCGTCCTGTCGGACTTCCATCATCCTTTGCTTTCCAAGTGTATATTTTTGGACAGTCATTACATTCCATCTGTATACTGGGCCTGGTTTTCCGGTTGTCTATCCTGTCCTTTGGTTTGACCAGTAATTGTTTGATAGTTGATGTGGCTTTAAATATGTTCTTACGTTGAATTTAGAACATATGCGTCGAACTGTGCGATACTCCTCTACATAGGGAAGGATCATTATATCAAATGGGACGCCACAACGACTTTAACTTCCGACTCAAACAAAAACAGCGGGAAAGGGAGATCGCCCTCATCAAGAGATCAACGGATTCGCAAGGACGATAGCAGAAGCAGTACCTGCTCCAGGTGGTGGAACTCCATCGGAGGCTCGACCCAAGCGCACCAAAAGAAGCCCCTTTCAAGTGTAATGGTTTTGGTGATAAAGTGCGCGACCTCTAAATGTCCTTTATTTTGCTTTTAAGGTTGTCAATCGATTCAGTTTTACGTATAGAGCTGGGGAAAGTCGATATGACTTCGTTCCAAACAAACAAAATTACTATAGTGGGCTGAGACCCCTAATGTGCATGTTAACAATTTTCGATCCACCATTCAACTTTTGGGGCGGGGTGAACGTAGCAAGGTTGAAGTACTCGCCAGGACTTTGTGACTGAGTGAGACGCACTGACAACGAGGGGAAGGATAGGATGTGAAAAGTGAAGTTGCTAACCACAAAAAACGGTATTTGATTCAGAAATACAACATTTTGTATTCAGTTGGAAAGTTTAGATGGTGGAATGGTAGTTCCAGATTCTCTGAAAACATGGAGGGATCCAGTTTACTCTACATATTTGTCTGTGTATGTCATTCTCGTATTTTAATATTACGCTGCTGTGAAAACAGTTATCTTTTCTTATTCTACAGATGCACTGACAACGTCCTTAGTAAAATAAAGTTATTTAGTTTGAAATTTTAATACTCAGACACTCAGATCATGCTAGTTTTTCGTGGATCCAGCATCATATCACACATTTTGAAATAGCAGAAGATGTGAAAAAAGCTAAAATCTAAGACGAAGACAGTCCACAAAGGCAAAAGATACCAAAGGCAAACATGCATGTGTTACAGGGAAAGTGAAAAATCCGGAATTTCGCGAAATCCCTAGGGAGCTCGCGAACTTACGGATTTCGCACTTTCCCTGTAACATGCATGCTTTTAGTTCCTGGACTTAGGCATATTGTACCTTTTTGGGTTGACCTCGTCTTAGATTTAAGTTTTTTGTCCGACTGGAGGGTTTTTTTGGAGTGGTTTTTAAGTATTTTAGCGCTTTTACTCTCCTCTGTTTCATCCTCTTTTTAAGGTCCAAGGTAATCATTTCCACAACACTGCGATTTATGGCACGCCACCTCCAGCATGCTTTCCAAGAGCTTAAAATAGCACTGATAACAATCATGCGTTGCAAAAAGGGCAAGAAATGTAAGTACTGTGTGGTTCGTATAAGTAGTCGGAGGAGTCGACGACCCCCCTGCAGCCGTAGGCTTTAATGTATTTTGTAAGTATGCGCGAAGGAACCAGTTGTGAAAATGGTGGAATTTTTTTACTCCTGTCGACGTTCCTGAAAGCCTCAAAGTTTCACTAATGATTTATCAGTATATCAATTCTGGGTGTTGTTTCCTCACTCAATCTCATCCACCTCCAAGTGGCAAATTATCAATTAAGGGGGGCCTCTTACCTTCTTAACCGAAAACAATTGATAAAGTTTCCTGTATGAACGACTTGGAAGGGTTCACTCGCGAGTTCCCAAAGTTACAGACATAACGGAAAGCCACGTGTGACCAGACAATGAGGATCTGAAGGTGAGGAGGGAGGGCGAGGTCATTGGACGAAAATGACGGAGCCGCCGGCTGCATAACCTCACGTAGAAACTAGTCGCCGATTAGCCGTAAAATAGATCCGTGCTCTGTCGCAGGCAACTCGTTTGGAACATGCATATAAAAAGAGCGAGGTGGTTTGCCTTCAGCACAAGAAAATGTCATACTTACAACTCCAGTCGTCGAGAATATGGTTAGTGTATCAGCTACGAAAAGGTATCAGGCAAGTATATTCTGCCCTATTTCGGCTCGGCCAGTCTGTCCGAGCCGTTTGAAAAGTCGGCATTTCTGGTATGTCATTATGCTGCATGCCAAAATTGAGTTACCGTTTAAAAGTATAAAAATATTCAGGGTGAACCTCAGTTTTCACCAAAGTTCGTACATAAAGGAAAGCACAAACAGATATAATTGCATGCTGTTTATTGCGTTTCGGTATAAAATAGGACCCCCATAGCAGGGCTAATGCAGAACATTTGCATTGAAACTATTTGCAAGCCTTCCAGTCCCTCTTCCCACGAATGCATGCAATCGATACACATCACACACACATTGAACACAGTGACACTGTTTGCTTGACCATTGGATCACAACCAGACTCAGAACAGTGGTCACAGGGGCTATCTGATGATAAATCACAAAGACACAGGGGGCTGAACAAGCTCCATGTTTGACTGCACAAACAGACCTGATGGTATGTTTATAGTGTTCAGCTAGTCAATGTCCACCTTCCACTCTCTCTTTCCCTTGAGCGGAATGTCTTCTCGGCAAACATACAAACAAGAAGCTCAATGGTATGGTCATGATAAATACAAAGACCAGAAGTTCTGAAGAGGAAATTCTGATGTCATTCATTGTTAAATCTTCACATATGAACAAAGAAGAGTGTGAGTTGCCGCTTATTGCAAACTCTGGGTGATAATCTGAAACAGCTTAACTCCGTCATCGGTATCGGAATATTTTCTTTACCAGGATGAAATATCACCCTTTTATTTTACCATGTTTGTCCCTTGTGTCGTTTTTGGCTTATTTGGTTTCATATCACCATTGTATCTGGAATAACATGACATCGCTCATTTCACGTTTTACGAAAAATCTATTTACATCCCAGGCGATGACTTCCTACCTCAATCTGCCGTAACAAAAAACGTTCTTTTAGTGCATGGATGAGTTTAGTTGATTGCTGAGACGATCTGCCCCCTTGCAGCTGCCTACCTGGCGGAGGTGCTGGAGGCCGGCGCGGAGGCAGACAGCACCAGCTCTCAACCTGGTGAAGCGGCTGGTGGAGACGTGACGCTGGTCACCACCGGGTCCTATCAGCATGGCAGCTTCCAGAAGCCAGTCCCTGGTGAGGTATTGCGACGCAGAATGCTGAGCTGGGTCACACGGGACAATGTTTTCATGTTTCCCAAGATTAAATCTTTACTACCCCATCCGTGAACTTCTGTCATTTTGTTGTTAGTGGCGCATGTCTTGACCTTAAAGGCTTTCAAAGCTTCTGCAAATAATGGTCCATCTTCAAGCGATGACCTATAATTATTTAAAAGGTGTTGGAAGCAGATGCTAGGTATTCTTGCTGTGCTTTAAAAGCTATGCATCAAACAATTTCGCACATGCAACAACAAATAATAATAAAAGCGAACCAATCATTTTGACCTGAACTAAACCATAGAGTATCTCAAGTTTAGCTCACCGATAATATAAAGAACCCATGATGAAATGCCATATGACATGGGTTATGTGTTATAGTGGCGGAGAGGTATGACAGTGACATCCAGCATTATACTCTGAGGCTGGCCGTGGAACCGTCAAACGCCGTCAAACGACGTGGGTTATCACATTACAGAAGGCAACAGAGATTTTTCTTTAAAATACATCTTATTGAAAAAAGGAATCCAGTGCGCAGAACACAATTGTTTTCACATGACCCCGAACGGGTATAATTTTTATGACAAGTATTTTCTTGAAAAGGCATATGCATATGAGACATGAATTATTTATTCTGCAACGCTTCAACGTATGACCGAAATTTTTTGGAAATTTTTGTTGCAGATGTGGCTGTGAATGTGCTTTTAACAGCATGGGAATTTTGTTGTCTGGAGAAACGAATTCAAGTGTGTCAATTTAAGATTACAAGTATGCTTAATCTTTTGTTACCGAAGTATTATGGTGATGCAATGTTTATTATTCCATGATCGTTGCTATGCATAATATCTGTAAAATAACATCCGTATCCAAACAAGAGCATTGCCAATGTGATACAATCAGTTTCCAGTGGCTTTCACAATGCTCAGGCCCGTAAAGAATCGCAGTCACAAGTTAGCTTCAACCTAACCACCTGACCTGACCTGACCTGACCTCCCCTGCGACAGTGGATGCACCCCGTGACCTGTTCTCGGCTCCCATCTGCCGGGCGCCGAACAAAGACCGAGGCGTGTGTCACTCCCCAATCGGCTGCTTCCACCGGGGCGGCACCTTTAACAGCATCTGTGCCGGCGACCAGGGTGTCTGCTGTATATGTGAGTCCTAGAATATTCGCTTTATGAGAAGTTACACTATTGTTAACGTTGTGTTTTTTCTGTTTGTTTTTCTTCAGAGATGTGCAGGCACCTGTGACATTAACTAGCAGTTAACCCTTTGTCTCCGGTTACAACATCCCATTATATCCTCCTTGGACAGGCATTTGATTGAATACGCCTCCAGACTTGCCTTCTGAAAGCCTTTGAAAAGCATGGATTGGATCCCAGACCATACATCTTATGCACAATCTCTGGAGTTTGCTTTGTGAGCATATCTGAATGATGTTTGCGCGTCTGTCTTACTTACTTACGTAAGAGCTTGTTATTAGGCATTCTGTGCAAGGCACCCCTGTTCGCCTGTAAAGTTCTGCGTGTCTGTTTGATCAACTCCTATGCGATTCAAGGAAATATATAAACACGTGCAGTGGAGGGGCCCTAAAGTGCCCCACCTATTTTACAGAGGTGGCTGGAGAACCGCCCGCCGCCGAAAAACGCTACTTAGCCACATTTGATCGAATTTATGAGCGCGCGGATTGGTGATGACATTTTGAAAATCAGTAAATTATTTTTTTGACTTATAGGCTTTCAAAGTCAAGTCTTTATTTTGAGAGAGTCACAGTAGCGCTGACGCACCAGTTCGTCTGCACAGTAGACCGACTGGTGACGTCAAAACATCACAAAATCAGGTTATGTGTCAAGGCCAACCCACATAAAGGACAAGGTCAAAGTCAAAGGTCACAGGTCACAGTCATTGGCCCTAGTATTCCGGTACGACGACATTACTCAGTATGACATATGCTATAGTATGACTTTATGGTTAAGGCTATTCAAGGTCAAGGTTACAGGTCACAGTGAAATATCAAGGTCAAAGTTTTTAAGGTCAAACCCTCATTTACCGTGCAAAGCCTGCTATAATGTCAGTTCTATTGCACATTATTGGGAATATGTCATATCGTTCGGTCATAGGTAGGGAGCGCAAACTCGCCGAAAACCCAGCTGGTCGCAAGCAACGGGACGAAGCAAGTAACAATTCAAATAAAAACCAACCAGTGTTTTACAATCAATTGAAGGTCATGCATGGATTCATCGATATTTATGGTATACGTAATATGGCCTCAAGATGTTACATTGTCACCGCAGTCGCGACGTGAATCGCAGGCGCCGATCAATCCAAGTTTGTTAGAAGACAAAGGGAAGACAGACACCACGCGGGCAAGGACAGGTGTCATGTACCCCCACAAGAGTATGTTTAATTTAATATAAGCTAAAAAAAAAGGCGATGGTTGGGGACAGGCCAAACGGAAAACATATAATAAATTAGACATCCAGGGCAACGCACCCCGACCCCAGCGCCCCAAAGGTCACGGTGCCCCCGAATATGGCCCCAAATTCGCCAGCCCCCCAGGAGCGGGAGGGCCGCCTAGCCCCAGAGGATCGGCGCCCACCTATATGTTTGCGTCCAAAGTGGCACCCTCGCAGGCGCGCACCAGGATTATTTTGGGGGCGGGGCGGCGAGAGAGGGGACACAGGCCGGTGGAGGAGGCGGCATTTGCCCCAGGGGCGCACTGCACCCAAAGGGCAGTCAATTTCGCATCTTGGGGGGAGCGGTGAATTGTTTGCTCCACTGACCTAGTAAATTTTTTTAGGGGCGGTGTGTTGGGTGCAGGGGCAGCAAAGTCAGTGTAGGGGGCGGCATGTTGGGTGCAGGGGCGGCAGTCAGTGTAGCACTGCCTCTAAAAGTAAGGTGAAGGCTCATCCTTCCCCTCGATGGGCGCCTCGGCGCTCCACATGGATGGGGGCGGCACTTTGGAGCAAAAGTGTTTGGGGTCCGCTGCCCTCCCCCTGGGTGCGCAACCGCCCCCGACCCGCATGGCGCCCCGGCAAGGTGCCCCGCCCTCCTGATCGGCGATCCTGGATCAACCTATGCACAGTTCCACGACAGCCCTTAATACTTAAATCCTCCGTCATTAACAATTCAAAAAGGCATGGCCCCCTGACCCTTTGCAGGAAATAGTAAGAAAATGCCCCCTTCCCGCGGCGGACGACAGTCGCCTAGTGGGTGGATGCAGATGAAAATCTTCAAGGCCTGGTTCGATCACTTGTTTACCTTGTCCATCTTTCCCCATGGGTGACCATGTTACCCCATTAGGTGGGGCGAAATGGACTTTGCTACTTTTTCTAAACTTTACGCAAATTTTACTATAATAATTACATACACATAGCTGCTTGCACAGAGGTAGATAAATGTTTGAAGTATCTCTACAGCCAAAATAGAACCAAACAAGCTCATCAAGTCATCGGAAAACTCACACCATCTTACGGTGTCCGTGACCCCCCCACTTTCCCCTAATTGGCCTTGAATGAACTTGACCTCAACAATTCAAATACCATTTTTGGGACCTTCCCTCTATGGCCCTAGTCCGTTTTTGGTGTATATAGAGTTTTTCCGCATGATCATGGCATTCCCCAATATGTCTCCAGCACGGCCCATGCTTGACTTTTACGAATTCGTTTGACCTTTAACCCTTGCCCCACCGAGGGCCATCGATGGCCCCCATTACGGTTTTTTTCAGGATAGCAGAAAAATGACGGGGTGCAACACCGCACTTGAGAGCTCTAACTTTCACCTCATTATTTTTCCACCATACCTGAAATTTTTTACCCCGGTCACCCAAGGTCAGGTCAGCAGGCGAAATCAACCAAGGTCACCTCACTTCAACTTTTGAGCTCTATAACAACTACATTTCTAAGTCGATCGATTACACTTCATGGTCCCTCCAGGATCTACAAGATTTATATCCAGAATTTTTCGATTTCGTGACCTGAGGTCAGATCACGAGGTGACCTCTCCCATTGAAAAAGCATGGGGAAAGCCGTCTTATTATCTAAAAGTCACAAAAACGATTTAAAATGCTCCGCTTGCTCAGAAAAACGTTCTTGGACACCCTTTTACAGATTCCAGGGGCTATATTTGCGCTTTGACCTCTCCCTGGTCATCCAAGCTCACCAGGAGTCAAAGACAGTATTTTTACAATAATGTTTGACCTAATTAAGCTAGAGCGCTGAATCAAACATCATCGCACATTTCTCGTCACTGGCTTTCATTTGATATACGGCATTATCACTTTCTGACCTTTCGTGACCTCAGGTCATATTAGGTCACGAGGTGACATCTGGACGTCAAACCACTGGCGGGAGGTCATTACGTTTCACATAGCGGGAAAAGGTCTGGCATTTTCCTATCAAATGTACTTTACCAGGTCTCAATAGCTCTAATGGCATAAGAGTTATGCCCAGTTTGCGTAAGCATTGCATATTTGAGTGTAAATACCCTATCTTGACCTAATTTGACCTCTGGAGGTCAAAAATTCACCTGAGCGCTTAAAAATGACAAACAATTTCAGACTGAATTCACTCGAGATTTCTAATGCACTTTGCAGATTTGCGCTAACCCCTATATTTTCGGAGTTAGAGGGGAGCCATCGATGGCCCCGGTGGGGCGAAGGTGGTGCCGGAGCCCTGGTGGGGCGCGGGTTAAGATATTGACCTATGTAATGAAACTTTGCTATAAGGTAGATCACCATTTACCCCCAAAGAGCGTTTTTCTAACCCTCTTAATTTCCCAGATCTCAGGGGGGCACTTTAGGACCCCTCCACTGCGCGTTGACGCCAAACCCTACCCGCCTGCGCGTGTTAAATGAGGCCGTGCATCGCTTTTTGGTTACAAGCAGTTCTTCGGCCACCTCTGAAAAATAGGTTGGGGACCTCCGAGGCCCCCTCCAATGCACGTGTTAAGGCAACTGGATGCAGATGGGCCACGGGATTTAATCACGCTTCTGTTGCAGAACAACGATAATCAGACCACCCGGATTAAGAAGCTCTTTTCAAAACGAATCGTTTTGTCTGTCACCGTTAACAAAACTATAACACAGAACTCGGCAGTGATCACAATTAAGACTTAACCCTCGTCCCGATGGGTGGTGTTTGCACATTCCCCACTCTCGGGATTTTCCAGCGGCACAAAAAAACGGCGTCGCGAAGCGCCGCTGTACAGAGCACAATTTGTCCTTGATAAATTCCCACCGTTCATCAAATGGTCAAGTGACCTTACCTCCGAAAAAGTTTAAGATAGCATAAATAAGAACTGTTTTACCTTGAATTCATTTGACCTTGAAGATATTGATCTAGGTCCATGAAACCTAGCTATAAGGTAGACTCCCATCGCCCTTACTTACACCTTAATGGGCGTTTTCTTACCCTCTTGGTTGCTGATATCTCAGGGGGTCACTTTAGAACCCCTTCCACTGCGCGTTGACGCTAGACCCCTCTCCACTGTGCGTAACCCCCCCACCGGGCCACATGGCCCCAAGGTTTTCCGGATAGCAAAAACACGAGCGCACACCGCGGTTCAGGCCACCTCTCACTGCATCATTCCCATCATCCCGAAATTTTTACCCCGGGTCACCCAAAGTCAGGTCACCAGACGAGGTCAAGCAAGGTCACCCACTCAACTTTGAGCTCGAAGAGCTACATTTCAAAGTCGACGATTTGAAACTTCCAACACTTCATGAACTCTCCAGGGTCTACAAGGTGTATATCCGGGATTTTCGATTTCGTGCCCTGAGGCAGGTCACAGGTGACCTCTCCCATTGAAAAAGCATGGAAAAGCTGTTTCATGATATAAAAGTCACAAAAATGATTCAAATACCAGACTGCTCAGAACAGCTTTTGACACCTTCACGGATCCCAGGGGTCATATTTGCCCTTGACTTTCCAAGTTCATCCAACACCAGAGGTCAAAAACAGTATTTTACAATAACTTTGACCTAATTAAGCTAGACAAAACAAACACCATCGTGTTTGTCTTGCCACTGGCTTTCATTTGATATACGGCAAGGTCACTTTTGACCTTTCGGACCCAGGTCATATTAGGTCACGAGGTACCTCTGAGGTCAAACCAAGACCTCGGCGGGAGGTCTTTACGTTTCACATAGCGGAAAAAGACTGGCAATTTGCTATCAAATGTACTTACCAGGCCTCAATAGCTCTAATGGCATAAGAGTTATGCCCAGTTTGCTTAATCATTGCATATTTGAGTAAAATAGCCGATCTTGACCTAATTGACCTCTGAGGTCAAGCCATTGACCTGAGCACTAAAACATGTGAAGTAATTTCCTACTGAATTCACGCGAGCTTTCATTGCACTTTGCAGATTTGCGCTAACGCCCATATTTTCGAGTTAGAGGGGGCCATCGATGGCCCCCCGGTGGGAAGGTGGCGCCGGACCCCGGTGGGGCGCGGGTTAAACTAGACATATGCTTGCTGTTTTCTTCGAGGTTTAGCATTAGAAACTACAGGCTGCTGTTGTGAATGGAGTACAAAACATTAGTATTTCTCGCGATCGGGCGGAGTCATGTGCACATGCGCCTAATTGATTTGGCACGAACATACTAGTTCAAGCATATCTAAGTGAAGCCCTGCGTTCTACTGACATCAAAATAATGCATATGACAGTTCTCTTCCTATTTTCCATCCTTCCCCGACGGGAACTATATGACCAGAACAAGAGACCAAAACTTCCAGCTCTGGCAATCCATACATTTAAAATAACTGGGTAGTCACTGGCATCCCATTTCATCTGCTCCCTCTCTCTCTCTCTCTCTCTCTCTCTCTCTCTCTCTCTCTCCTTAATTCACCTTTTTTCGAAAGAATGCCCTCGAATGTATGTATCGAACATTATGAATTCGGGTAGTCTTAAACCATATGCCAATGGGGTCATATTGCTCCCCGGGTGGTTTTTCTCGCGCTGTAGTTAAACAAAGAATGATGACGCTTTTGCGCTGCATGAATTTTCCTTTCAATTAATTCTGCATAAAATTTCGTTTTGAAACACAGTTTTGGCTGGTCTATGAGCAGGTCGAGGGGCATTTTTTAAAGGCATATTGACGAACCACAAGAATGCTCTAGCCCAGCTATATGTTAGACAAAACAGTGATGCCAGAGTGATATGCAATCGAGATGATAGGCTGAGGTCAACTCACATGAAGGTCAAGTTCAGAAGTCAAGGTCAAACGAAAAATGTAAAACATTGACACCAGTGCATACCATCACACAGGAAAACATATATTGTTATGACAACATGTATAAGAATTCTCGAAATGACATGATAAGTGGATGTGAATGAATTACATAAATATAAAGAAATATACATAAATATCAATAAATAAATATAAATATATATAATATAAATATACACATAATATAATATACAAAATATAAATATAAATAAATATACATAAATATCGGAAGACTTCCGATGTCCACCGATCGATCCGACCACTCGCTGACGAAGGCTGATAAAATATAGCCGAAAGCTCCGACGTTTTTCATTTTCACTAGTGGAGAAGTCCTTGATATTTATGTAATATGTATAAGGTTATTCATTTTTCAGGTAAATGTCTTATTTCAAGGTCAAAGGTCGTTGGTTGGGATCAGTGCCATATTTTCGACTGAACAGCTGGGGGATTCCAGGACAGATCGACCAAGGCTTTGACACCACCATGTCTAGAAAAAATCTGAAACTTTGTCTCCCGGGTATTTTTGGGCCAGGAAAACGCCTGTGAGAATCTTAGCTCCCTTCGACCAACGGTGACTGAGATATAGCCCGAGGCCTTTTCGGGAGGTCACCTTGTAGACTCATCTTTGATGCTTCATAACTCCAAAACGCATTGCCTAATTAACAAGTTTTGTATATCATTGAACTCGTCTTGAACTATACATTATTTTGAAAAAAATAAAAATTCTAAACATTTTGACTTTTAATTCGTTTGACCTTTTCTTTTTTGACCTAGCTTGACCTTTTCACAGCTGAAATTTCCCTTTTAGACACCTCAAAAGTTTTGCTTCATAAAATATATTTCAATAAAAGTAAAAAAAATGCGTTCTTGCATCAATTCCAAATTTTTAGCACCTAAAGTAGGTATGCAGACGGTTTTTGACTAATGCGGTAGTCTAGCCTTATGTTTAACACCGCAAACAAAGTGATTGCTTTTGTAACCGGTTGCTTGCAATGATACTGCATTGTCTTTACGAAATTTTCATCGTGCAAGTGTCAGAATTTATGAAAATTAGCACGCGCCCACACGAGGGGGCGGGCAACCGGCCTCCTCAGGTTTCCACAGGTAGTGAAAAACATTTTTGCGCAGCGCCACCGTACCTCATCTACCTCTAACTCGAAATTTTTACAGCTTCTGGAAAAATTTTAGGTCTGGGGTCATACGAAGTCATACTGCCAACCCAGGTCAGGACCTAACCTCGACAAAAAATTCGGAGGTGCATCAGTAAGATCAAATTTAGCCTATTTAGCCTCAGATTCACATCACATAGTAAGGTCACCGAGCAAGATAATTTTGCGTAACAGGATTTCTATATCGATAGCTTGGGACAAGGTCAGGGTCACGGTCTTTGCATTAGAAATGCATGGGGCAATTTGTAAATTTTGATAACTTGCGAGAATGGAGAATTATCGAGAGTTGCAATGAAGGTTTTATTTTTACGTTGTCTTGTCTGACTGGCCACTGCAGTTTGATTAACATGCGCCCCGCTGGGGTCCCTTGCATGACGCGCCCCACTGGGGGGGCGTTTTCGCCCCTCTCCGTATCTCGTTCCGCACGAAAGCTAAAGGAAAATTACGGGCAGCGTTCGAAAGCTCTTGACAAGACGAAGAGATTTTATACGGAGAATTTTATGTCAGGTCAATATTTTGGTCAGCATAGGTCAAAGAAGGCTCCATAGGCTTACAATAGAGCAGTGTACGTTTCCCTCTCTAGATCTGCCCTCAGAGGAGCTAGAGCAAATCTTTATGCATCATTGGATTTCTCTCATCACGGCAAATCGAATGATGTATAATATGACCTTGCCAGGTCAAATAGTCAAAATGACCTGACCTCGAGCTATGTCAGGGTCACAGAGTGATCTGGTATGGTCATGTTGCATATCAATCGACTCCCCGTGACAATATAAGCACAATGCAAGCAAAATGGGAGCTTTATTTCAATTCAGTGAGAAGTTATTGGCAAAACAATCACTCTCTGCTTCCCGTGACCTGATATGACCTTTGGGAGGTCAGATGCTCAAAAACTCAACTTTACGATCAAGATCATGGTAAGAATAGACGGTTTGAGGATTTTCAGCTTTATCTATCCAGTATTTACTAAAAACAAGCCCATTCTATTTTTCACCATAGACTTATAATGGGGTGACCAAAAAATTGACCCCACCTTAGGTCAACAATATCGAAATTCCGAGATAGCAGATTTGTAGACCCTAATGACGTTATTATATTGTGGAAGTTTCAAACTGATCGGTTTGCTGATGTTACCTGAGCGCTGCTTCAAACTCGTGATTTTAGGTTTTGAGGTCGGGTCACTTGACCCTGAATAGCTCCTTGACCTGACATGACCTTAACTTGAAAATTTGGTCAGATGTGTCAAATTGATCAGGGGGGATAAGGTGCTGTAAGTTTCGTTGTTCTGCGTCTCTTTGTTTTTAAGCTATCTGGGGAAAACCAGGAGGGGGGCGAATTTCGCCCACCCCCGGGGGGCGCGTGTTAATATTCTTTTTACCATACAGACCTAAGGCCGGCTCTACGTCAAAGCAGATTTATTTTGAAATTTGACTAGACAAGATTATAAGATATAATCCGATCGGGCTCGACAAGAGCATTCCAATGGTGCTGAACATTTTTTTCTACGGCTCTCCTCTGTCAGCTATTATGCCACAAAATTTAGGTTTCCACTTAGTTTCTGTAAGGAATACTTTGACCTCGAGCAACCTCAAAGGTGACCCGACCAAACGCTTGTATGTAACATTGTCGGTAGTGATTAAAACTGGCTATTTAGCGGCGTCGCTCCCATTTTCTTTCTACATGGTTTACTGAACAGAAGAAAATTAGGCCACGGAGCCTGTGTGATATAATATGCCTCCAAACACAACACTGCGATGGCTCGTTTTTCAGAACTTATGTCTGGAGCATGAAAGCGACAGAAATGCCTGAAAAATGTACATCCCCTGACGGAGAGCCGTACTGCACAATGCAAAAATATATTCAATTTCATCAAATGGTGCTGCCATGCACACGATTTCAAAGCAATGCAAAGGTTTAATTCCAGTGCAAAAGTCATATCGAAGCAAAATTCCATTATGTAAATGAAGTTTTTTTCACTACGTCTCACAGCAAGGGCGCCTGCGACTATATCGAGAGCACTGCGAAACCGGCAACCTATCACGATGGTTTTAAAAGTCCAGTGAAAGATCAAATACGTGATGCCAACGGTACGCATACTTTTCTTACGCATACATTTTTCAGCACGATTAAGTTCTTGTACATTCCACAATCAAGCATAGCCAATGTTGCCAGACATCCTTTGAACATCCTTTGAATGTTGTCTTTCTTCATTTCAAATACTACTTACTGGTGCAATGTAGTTTAACCGGCCTGTGAGAGGGCTAAACACATGATACATTTTGCTATTTATTTTTACGTAGTGGCTCTCGATATAGCTTCAAATTTTTCCCACCCCAGATGATTAAATTAACACGAATCAAAAGCCTTTCAAAATGGCGTTTGAACTGGGATCCGCGACAGTTAGAATTTTGACATTTTCACTCACTTTGAAATGATCACTCAATATAATGTGAGGCAGCCTGTTCAAGTGAACAAGTCGAATGCGTTATGATTTCAGGACAATTTTCGCATATATGAGCAGATTGAAATTACTTCCTGGGAATGAAAGCCTTTCAGATGTGTTTTTACACTCTGTATGAATCCTCTCAAACGTATGCTGTGCTGAACTGCGTCACCTTGTATTGATACTTTTTTCCACCTCCGGGAACGATGTAATTGTGTGAGTTAGTGGTGCTCATAGGATAAGTTATACTTGTTTCAATTATTGATAAAGTCGCGACATTTTTGTAAAGTTTTGTTTAAGGCTGCAAGGCACATTACTAATAAGTTCCTTTGCCCTCGTCTCCCTCGAAACAATGGATCCCTTTCTATCACTTTTAATGGTTGCTATTTTTCTTTTTAAAAATCTTGTCCAAGTTGTTGCCAGTTCAGTTTTAGGAGTCATAGTCTCACTAGAGTCATCAAGGGATTTTTACGGAGACCCCGACCCAACCACCCAAACGAGCAACTCCCACGATGAAGTGTAAATCAAGGAACCAAAGTTGAACGTCCCACAAGGCATAACGACGGCCATCTACCTCAGGTCACCCCCTCACCAGTCAGTTGCCAGCTGACCTACGGTGTTTACAGCACCTACCATCTGCCAGTTGACCCAAATTATTTTGCCAGAAGTTGAAAAAATGTCGAGTTAGAGGTAAATGAAGTACGGTGGCGCTGCGCGAAGGTGTTTTTTTACTACCTGTAGAAACCTGAGGAGGCCGGTTGCCCGCCCCCTCGTGTGGGCGCGTGTTCATTTTCATAAATTCTGACACTTTCAAGAGGAAAATTTCGTAAAGATAATGCAATATGATTGCAAGCAACCGATTACAAAAGCAATCGCTTTGTTTGCGGTGTTAAACATAAGGCTGTACTACCGCAGTGGTCAAAAACCGTCTGCATACCTACCCTAGGTGCTAAGAATTTGGAAGTTATAGCAAGAACGAATTTTTTTAAACTTTTTTTATCGAAATATATTTTATAAAACAAAATTTTTGAGGTGCCTAAAAGGGCAATTTCAACTGTGAAAAGGTCAAGCTAGGTAAAAAAAGAAAAGGTCCAACGAAATAAAGTCAAAATTGTTTTTAAATTTTGAAATTTTCCTTTTTCAAAAACATGTATCGTTCAAGACGAGTTCAATGATATACAAAACTTGTTAATTAAGCAATGCGTTTTGGAGTTATGAAGCATCAAAGATGAGTCTACAAGGTGACCTCCCGAAAATGCCTCGGGCTATATCTCGGTCACCGTTGGTTGGAGGGGGCTAAGATTCTCACAAACGTGTTCCTGGCCCAAAACTACCCCGGAGACAAAATTTCAGATTTTTTCTAGACATGGTGGTGTCAAATTGAAATATTTTTGGTCGTTTTGTCCTGGAATGCCCCAGCTGCTACAGTGTTAGCTATGGTGCCAATATGAGTAATAACTCATACTGTGAGGACATTGTTCAATGACTTCTAATTAAGTTATCCCAAAATCTTACAGAGCTCTTTAGGGGCATTACCTTCTTGATTTTAACCCGTTTGGAATGTATTCATAGTTTATTTTCAACTAATGACGGAATTTCCGAAGAAGTTCCCAGCATGACCCAGTTTTTACGCTTATGACCGCATTTGACGGTGAATGTTTTGACCTATGTCAATGAAAATCTGTTGATGGCAGATCACTATAGCCCTCACTATACAAAAAACGGGCGTTTTCTTAACTCTCTTGGCTTATTAGATCCCGAGGGGTGGAGGGGCGGGGGGGTAGTGAATTGGTTTCCCGTCTACCGATTCTTGTTTTTTACAGGATTGGCATAACTGGGTTAATAACATGAACGCTCTCTTTTCATACATGGATGAGTTGGGACATTTAATCCCCCCCAGGCACGAGGGGAACATTAACAAAACAAAAACAAAAACATTGCACACACAATGGAACTAAAGCGCATCCCTTACACACCAAAATTTTGTTTCAGCACTCATTATTACCACTGTTATATTGTTAACACACCTTCCTCTTGTTCCAGTCAAGCATAGCTGTAATATCGAGACCAGCGAGAGGCTTGTGTACTACAGAAACCCAAGCTTCCCAGAAACCGACACCGGTAACCTTCTTTGTAACTTCAAGGTCATCGTAGCTGAGGATACGTGCGCCATTCGGTGAGCACTGGGCAGAAATCTGCGTGAGATGAGGGATGATGTTAAAATTTCGGAACGTTCATGAAATAGGGTGACGCGGCATCACATTTTCCAGTTTCGGTTTGGGACGAGATGTAAGAGGTTTCTTCAGCTGACAGGAAAGACAATGGGACAATGGGACCAATAGTACCCCCTCCCGTACTATTGGAGACATGACCTAAGATGGAATCATAGTATTTCCATGCCGGAATGGGACGAACAGCCTTGAAGGGGAGAGGGGATAGGACTGGACAACCTTGAGATGGAATGATATGGATGCTAAAATATCGCCCCATTCTGCCATTTATCGCTGAGTGTTTCATATTTTTGACAGGGCGAGAAGTTAGAACTGCCACGTTTTATAGTAGATAAAATGGAGTGCATTGCGTCCCTTAACTAATTGCGTCCCCTAACGCCAGAGAAAAGTATGAGTGGGTGTCGATTTCGCGCACTATAAGCCGATTTTAATCATAAGTTCTCAGACGGCCTGCTGTGGATAGGGTGCATAAGCCGCAATGGGGAATGACCCAGGACCCTAAAAAGATGATAAAACAGAAGACAGTAAAAACGCCAAAAGACTTGCAGCCTAAAAAGCCAAAGTGCAGAAACTAAGGCGTCCAAACCCTAAAAAGTCCAAAAAGGAAAAGCCAAGGTAAATATGAAAAAGCATGGGATGAGGTAAACACAACTTTTCGGTCCTTGACCGTCGTCAGGCGAGGAGTGCAAGGTGGAGGTGGCTAGAGGCCTGAGGTAAACTTTTTCCCAAATGTTATGAACTCCAGGAGTAACTTCCAAAATACTGAATGAAGTGTATAGATGTAATGGGTTTATTTACGGTGACATGTAGAACATGACAAGTCTAACAAGAAAGACTCTCTTCAACAAATCACATCCAATATCTACACCCCATCGCCTTGGTAGACTACGCTGCCAGCCATGGTTGGAGCAAAGAAAAAGACATGGATGGGAAAGAAACAGGAAGTATCGAGATCACATTCTGCGTGAGACGATACAATAGTGCTGTAATCACTTTTGCATGCTGGACAGACCAGTGTCACGCACGCTTGCCAAGGGCAGGAGGACTGGGGCCAATATCACCAACTCCCGAGCGCTTTTATAAGGCGTTCTGTGCATGGCACATTTGCCTGCCTCTAAAGTATGTGGGGGAATTTTAAGTTGAGGGTGGATTACTTTAATGTCTCAAAGCAATGGGGAGGTTATTTCAAGTAATGGATCGCGAGGTGCTGCAACACTTGCGAGGGAATGGTCTTAGCTACGGCAGGAATGCCGAGCCAAGAGGCTTGGATTACAGTTGGGGATTTGCGGGGTGCATGAAGAAGGCTGCCACCGCCAAGGTTGAGGAATTTGAAGTTTATAGTTTTGAATTTTGTTGCAGGTTACCGAGTGTCAGCTTTGCTTACGTTACTCGAGTTCCTCCATTTCGGACCGGCACTCCTTACATATCAGCGGCTGAGGGGGTGACCCGGTCCCTGCGTTCGTATATTTCATCATTGTAGATACCGAAGATGGAAGGAGGCTGTAGATTTCAAATTTCTATACTATCCGTTTGCTTTGTATTTTTTATTTTTTGCGCACATGATTTTGTCCGCAATTGGATGTCCCGTGGACCATTGCACAAATATATGAACCAATAATTGAATGCATTTTAACTTAACGTTTAAAGTATAAATGCACGCTGTGAAATATGCTCTCTTTGCTAAAGAGTGTATATTCTTATTTTGTGCAAGGCACCTTTGACCGCCTCTAAAGTCAGTGATACCTTTGTCTTTGGAAGGAAACCATGGCAAAGCTGGACAACGACTCTAGAATTATTTTCCAGTTTTGTAATGCTTAACCCGAGCCTTCTTATGTCATGGAATCATTATGTTTCAATGCTGCATTGCTTCAGCGTTTTAGTGTTCTAAACTTGCAATGACCACGGCTATTGCAAGCGAGTGCAGTTGATCACTCTTACCAGAGTGCCATGACTAGGATTATTTGGGACGACAGTGATCCTGTGAGTCATGACCGACGATGGCTGAAGTAACCATCGGCTGGCATGTTCCAGGGTGGAGTACTTGAACTACACCACACCCATACTAGCCTCTTGCTCGGACACACAGCTGGTATACCTGGTCGGAAACAGGGAGAGGACCCAGCCCGTCTGCGGACGTCTTAATGGACACTCAG
Source organism: Lepas anatifera (assembly GCA_034440635.1). NCBI lineage: Eukaryota > Metazoa > Arthropoda > Thecostraca > Lepadidae > Lepas > Lepas anatifera. The sequence continues at coordinate 151,211 of JAOTON010001533.1, read as the reverse complement.
GTCAGCACGTGACCTGTACCGCGAGGTCAAACAGCGGGCAACGGCAACTGTTGACAGACAAACATCCAGACAAGCACACTGGGTAAAGGCGATAAGGGTTCAGTGGTTAGGTACTTGTCTCACTGTGTTTAAAAGTTATGTCCAACATTGCGAGGTCAACTGTCTTATAGGGATGACTCTTACTATAGCATTTAAAATTGCAGTCAGTGCGAACTGGGAAACACATATGCATCGTTATACTGAAATATTTCAACCATTGTTTGTGTCCGGAATAGTCGGGGGTATTGTCTCTGCCTGTGCATTAGGGTAATGGGCTGATACAAGACTGGGTATCTGAAAGACATGAGGCACGTTTCTAGCCTGCATTACAATCGCAGCGGAACGCAGCTAAGAGGCCCAATCTCCTGCAGTGACTATTCCGCTCACGCCTGAAGAGGGTCCCCTCGTCATCAGTCACGTGCTCGGAGGAAAGGCACCCTACCTCTTCAACATGCGATTCACGCAGATTCGCTGCTCTGCCAAGGAGGAACCACTCGGTAAGTGGAGTTCGGTGAATAACATAATGATTTGTGCACGTCGATGAAATGAGTTAGACAGCTGTGAATGCGGTTATCATGCAGATAACCGGGGCTCTACGCGCCAAAACATTTATATGGTGTTGCGTAGGATCACATCAATAATATGCTATTCCTTACAGTTCCTATACAAAATTTAACATTTAACAGAATTTCTGAACAATATAAAACCAGAGCTCACGTACCCAAACTCCAGAACCAGAATTCTGTTCTCTGGTTCGTCTCGGACCAAGGGCACTGCCCTCGGTGTGACATCTGTCCGTGCCTCAGTTGGGCAGGATGAGGATTGCGGCCGCAAGAACGAGGGCATGGTACGCCACAGAAGGACCGCACGTCATGGTCAGGAGTGGAGCTTTTCCGACGCCGCGCGCGTGCGGGCAGCTCTCACTGAAGATGAAGAGGCCCGCTTCAGGTCAGCTGAGTCCGACACCGACACAACAGAGTTCAACACCAGCGGGCAGGATCCCGTCTCGCCCTGGGACACGCTGCCCTACAGCGTCTTACAGCAGTTTGGTGAGCCAGGGCGTGACGTGCTATTTCAGGCGTTTGTCACTTTATTATATGCCTACTTTGGTTAGCAGCGCCTAATTCAATACTATACAAGTTTGAAAAACATCGCAACATACTCGTGCTAAAACCTAACATTCTACTTGCCATTTCTTGCCCAAGAATGAGTAATATACAAGTTCAACAATATAATTAATGAGTTAAGCGTCACAGAGGCAAATACAGTGCACACAGGGAAGGTTACAGTCAGGATACCTGACGAACATGCAGCATTGAGATACTTTTTATTTGTTATTGTTTTGCTACTATTATTATTCATTGTTACTACCATTATCATTATTATTCATTATTATTATCATTCTTTACTTTTTATGAAGAGCGAAGAACCTGGTAAATTTCTGGCATTGGAATGCCTGAGTTTGTATTTAGAAGATGGTTTTGTTGTGTTTTTGCGATGAAGATGCCTTCTTTTATTTTTTTCTCCAATGGTTTTCATACGCTAGGATTTTGACGTCATCCCATTTAATGTTGTGTCCGGTGTCTAAAATGTGTTTGGCCAGTCCAGAGTGGTTGTGGTCCTCGTTTTCTATAGCTCTTTATGTTCTTGTTGTCGCGTTTTTATGGTCCTACACGTTTCCCCTATGTATGTTTTCCGCATTGACATGTGTACTGGTAGACTACTTCCTTGTTTTGGTGTTTGTGTCTTTTGTCCTTGGGCTTTACTAGTATATTTTTAGGTTTGTTGCCGGTTTGGTTTGTGTTTTTGCGTATGGTTTTATTAAACGCACGATACGTTCTGAAATACCTCGGACATATGGAATGACTACTGTGGGTTTTGTTTCTCCTCTCTCTAGTTGGTTGTTTTCTTGTCGAGATTCCTGGCGTTGGATTTTTCTGTGTGTGTTTTTCATGAATGTTTTGGGATAGTGATTTTTCTGTAGTACCTGTTCTACGTTTTTGATCTCGTGTGTCCTGTCTGTTTCTTCTGATGAGATGGTTTTCCCCTATTTATAAGAGTCTGACTACTGCTTCTTTGTGTTGTGTGCTATGGTGTGATTGAAAGCTTAGATATTTTTCTCCGTGGGTTGGTTTTCTGTATACTTTAGTGGTTAATGTTCCATCTGTTCTTCTTTGTACTGCAACATCTAGGAAGGGTAGCATTCCTTCGGCTTCTCTCTCGATGTGAACTTAATGTTGTGTGAAAGGGAGTTCGAATGTTGGTGTAGGGGCTCAACTTGTGAGGTTTTGACTATTGCGAATGTGTCGTCCACATACCTTTTCCAAAACTTAACGCCAGGAGCGAATGTTTCGAGTGCTTTGGTTTCTAGCTCTTCCATCACTAATTCCGCTACTATAGAGCTGACGGGGCTGCCCATGGCAGTTCCACTTATTTGCTTGTAAAATTGTCCATTTACTTGGAAGTACGTGAGATTAAGGCAAATTCTTAACATACGAACTATGTCGTCTACATCCAACCCCATCGATGATCTAAAACTGTCATCCTCACTAGCCATTTCTTGTTCTACCCTTCTTTGGGCAATTTCGCACGCTAGCTCGGTTGGAATCGAGGTGAAAAGAGACACTACATCAAATGACACCATTATTTCGTCATCTGCTATAGTAACTTCTCTTACTTCTCGGCAAATTTTGTAGAGTTCCTAACGTGGTGGTCCGAGTTCCCTACAAGGCATGCTAAAATCTTGGAAAGGTGTTTTGAAACATCGTACGTTACAGAGCCTATTGAAGAAACTATTGGCCTCAGCGGGATGTTCGGTTTGTGTACTTTCGGTAGACCGTAAAACAATGGAGGAGACGGATCGGAGGGTACAGGGATAAGTACTGTGCTCTCGATAACCTTCCTCGTGTTTCTATGTGCTTTAATGCTTCCCTGACCTTTCAGTATAAGCTGGAGTAGGATCTTTGCTAAGAAGTTCATATGTGTTAGTGTCTGACAGCAAACTGTTAACTTACTGAGATATTGCTCTTTAGTGAGAACACAGATTGAGCCACCCTTATCCGCTTGGATGATGACCAGGTTTGTTCTTTGTTTCAGTCTGTTAAGGCCCTTTCTTTCTGCTTTACTGAGGTTATCAGGTGTGTTATGATGAGACTGCAAGGTCTTAGTAACTTCAAAACGTAACCTGTTTGCTTCATCGCGCGACATATTGGAGTTAAGAATGAGTTTCTCGATTTCTGTTATGAATTCTATGTGACTTACATGTTTTGGCGTGGGGACGAAGTTCAAACCTTTCCGTAGGACCGACAGTTCTCCTTCTGTGAGTTCTGTTCCGGAGAGGTTTGTGACACAGTCGTCGATCGCATGTGCTCTGGGGCCGACGGATGGATTTGTTGTTTCCTGGTTTGTTTCTTCATCTTCTTCCGACCTCCTTTCTGCCGAATCTTCTTGTGATGTCGTACCTGACGTCTGTAGATCGCTTCCTCTTCCTTCCAGATCTATCACCGGTTGTGCTGAACTTGCCTCTTCTCTTCCTGTTATGTGTGCTGGTGCGTTACGTCTGTTGATCAGTCTGTCAAATTTCTTCTTTTGTCTGGTTTTTACTTTATTTGACTCATGCTCTTGTTTTCTACTGATTACCGGTTCATTTCAGTAAAGGTGGTGCTTTCAAGTCTGTTTTGGAGGTTTTGTTTAATTCTGTTTTGTGTTTCCGTTAGGTTTGTTCTTATGTTGATAATATTTTTGATGTGTTCTGCTAGAAGTTTCTTTTCTGCTGCTTGAATTATTTTCTTGGAAGCTTGTGTCCGTATGCCGGATTTGAGCTTAAGTCCTCTCGGCTGCACTCCATACTTCTTACACTTAATAGCAAAGGTTAGATGATTGTTATATCTAGCTAGTTTCATGCTCGTTTTTCCAGTAATCGTGTCGTTTGTAGCGCTTCACGGCCATGTCGAGTACGTATGCTGCGGTAAATGGTGTTTGACTGGGACATATTCAGTTCTTGTAGAAGTTATTTCAGACACCAGTCCGAAATACCGAAATAATAATAATAAAATAATAAATACCGAAATACCGAAATACCGAAGTACCGACATAACCGAAATACGACTGGTGTCTGAAATAACTTCTACAAGAACTGCCTACTTTGGTGTGTTTTGGAATTCATATCAGTTTGAAATATAGTGTGATTGTATCTGTATCGTACTTAAGATAAGTAGGTTTCGGGTTTGCTAAGAATTAGTCGGAGGCTGAATTTTTGTCATCAAATCTGTTACGAAAATAATAAGTTTGTACGAAAGACTTGTTGAAAATTTCAAATGATTGAACATCTAAGGAGATGTAAGGAATCTCAATCTAAAGAGTATAACCCAATACATTTTTTCAAAAATTACAAAATATCGAATGTTGTTCTTCTGCTTGCCATGGGAGGTATGATTACTTATAGTTCTAGTAGAAATAGTTTGTGCAACGCAACATACCAACTTCCTGCATACACATCTACAAGAAAAACATCTTTGATATGGTTTTTTCTGCAGACATCACTTTACAGGTACAGTTTGAATTTAAGGTGGTTTTTATATGTTCCACGCAGATAAATAAGCCGCGCGCCGACTTTGTGTGGTATTGTTAGCCTAGTTCCAAAACTGAACAAGATAATGGCCAGTGCCGGATCTAGGCCATTGCTTGAGCGGAAACAGGGCCCAGCTTCATAAAAACGCAGTTCTTTTTAAAGCAAATCGGTGAAAATAGAAGGGTTCGGGGGAGCGAGGGGAAGCAGATGCCTTCTCTTGGATCGACCCCTGGTGGTAGCTGTACCGCCAATCACGGGATTTTTGCAGTTTTGGAAAGTTCCAGCAATGTCGTTGTCAGTTGTTGCAGCCGCCAAGAAGAGGAGGGAGTCTCCAACCTCACACCATTGGGAAACTGCCCACACGGAAACCAAACTCTTTTGGATTTTGTTTTATTAGTACATCTGGATCCTAATGTTGAAACATTCCAGATGGATAGAGACTGACAGCCGCCCTGCTCTCGCCCCTGCTGAGGTGAGGAACGGCGTCTCTGGTCTTTGAGTGTGTTTTCATCAGGAGACAGGGCGCGCCTCACACCGGGGCCAAAATTATATGATACTTGTCCTGCTTCATTCAGTGGGGGGGGAAGGGACTCCCCACTTTTCACTAGACAATTTTCTTATTTCGGTCAAATTGTGAAGAAGGTTAAAATTTTAAATTGCGAGTATATGTGCAGAACATCACAAGGAGTACACAACGGAAGGATTTCCGGTCTTAGAAGAGAAAGTTTTCCGTGCGCAAGGAAATATGATATCAATAAAAACCTCTATCCCCTTACACTTGGCCGGTGACGGTGTCACTGTCCGTTACTACTCCATTGGTCTTAATTAGACAGTAACTGGCCAGGGGCGGACGCAGACCCGAGTTTTAGGGGGGGCAAACCCATGTCTGCCTCTCCTCGGGGGGGGAGGGTGGGAGCGAATATGTTTTTGCTCTACAGACCTAGTAAAAACACCTTTTTTAAAAATATCTCCGGCGTTTGGGGTGGGCCAAAAGATAGTTTGCCCCCCCTCCAGCGCTTTGGGGGCCATGGCCGGAATGCCCCCCCTGCGACCGCCAATGTAACTGACCAATGCGTGCCGAGCAGGTCAAACGGCCTGCCATGATACAGCCGAATCTAAGCTCTGTTTTGCTTCAGTGAGCTGGTCTGCGCGACACATCCCCCTGGGGGAGGAGAGAGAGGTACCAGCTCCGAGCGGCCACAGCCTCATCCTGTTCGGCGAAGGTCCATGCCTACTCGCATCGCTCTTATCTTCCATGCATTTCCAGCGCCTGACTCAACAATGTGTGACGAGGTTACAGACGATGGGTATTTCTTAGTTTACCGTCTTGTAAGTCAACATCAGTGGTAGATAAAAGGGGGCTAGGGGGCTCAAGCCTCCTCCCACGAAATTTCAGAGTGCCTATAGTAAATGTAAGGCCGGAGGTTTATCCGAGGAATGGCAGGAAGGCTCAAGACCCCGAGTCGCCCCGAAAAGAAGTCCTGGATCCGCCACTGGTCACATAAAAAACAATATCTCATCTCAGTTGACGGCAGCTGGTCCGCAGAGACTCACGATGCCCGCGCATGCCTCCTTCCATTGCCTTTCTTATCGTATCATATGGGCAACGCGCCACATAAGATCGTATCACGGGTGAAAGGATCGCCTTCTTTGATCACACCAGTCAGGACGGAATTACTGTTCGTGAGCTTCCTACTGCATGCATCGCCTCGGCCGACTCGTCCGATGACCGGTACCTTACTGCGTGTCCGATTGAGAAGGGTTAACACATTTTCCAGGGGCGCAGCCAGGATTTCGCTCAGGGGGTGCCCATTAAAGGGCCCCTGTGACAGCGCCAAAAGGGCCCTGATGGGTAAAAAGGGGCCTATTTGTTACAGAATAGAGTGCTGAAGAGGGCTTAAGAGGACCCTGTCTGGTATAAAATGCCAAATTTGGCCACAGAGCATAGTGCGAGCGAACCGCGCTTCGCGCGGCTCGTATCCTCAGGGGGCCCTTCGGGCCCTCAAGGGGGGTGGCTGTCCCTGCCGCCTTCCCCCCTGGCAACGTCCCTGACATTTTCAGGGTGGATTTCTCTGGCATTTCTCTGTATGGCGCCAGGCGATTTCAATGTGTTGCTGGCAACCTGTCGCCTCGCTGACCTCCCCTCCCCTCCCAGCTGACCTCCTCCTCCAGCGACCTCCTCCCAGGACCCCTCCTCCAGACCTCCTCCTCCCAGGACCCCCTCCCGTGACCCCCCCCCCCAGGACCCCCCCCACACGACCTCCCTCCCCTCCCACGCTGACCTCCCCTCCCCTCCCACGCTGACCTCCCCTCCCCTCCCACGCTGACCTCCCCTCCCCTCCCACGCTGACCTCCCCTTCCCTCCCACGCTGACCTCCCCTCCCTCCCACGCTGACCGATTTAGGAACGGTCACTTGAACAACTGAGAACCCAGGTATGAGAGCATGTCAGGCAGATTCCTATTTTCATAATCATTGTATCACATGAGTTAACACCCGCCCCCGGTGGGCCTCCGAGCCACCTTCGCCCTGGTGGCGGGGGAGGAGGCGTTTAAACACCCCCCCTCGAACTCGGCTCCTATGCGAGATAGCGAAAAAAACGCAAAGACTTGTGGATGGCTCACACAAATTCATGAAGAAACTTCATCGGCCACTTTTTGGCTCAGATATTGAGTTCATGACAGGTCAAAGAAAGTGGTATATTGGAGAAAGGTTTGCGGGCTCTAGCGTCTGACAGAGTGGTGTTAGAATCATTTTTAGGGGCCATTCGCTTCCTCTCGTTACAGAGAATCAAATGTTGTATAAAATGACTATACTAGGTCAAATCTAAAAATGACCTGACCTAATGTCTGGTCAAGGTCACTATCCAACCTAGCATAGTTAAATATGCATATTAATCAACTCGCAATAGCAATCCAAACGTAATGGTATCAAAATAAAAGTTGTATCATTATTTCATGCAAATTTATTGACCTAAGTCTGAAAACTACTTACGTAGCCCCAGATGACCTCTCAGAGGTCACAGGTCAAAAATTGCAACAAGAACCTAGAAAGCGGCCCAGGGTACTACAATTTGGATAATATGAAGGCATTCTCAGCTGTATCTACACATAAACACCAAATTTCAAAAGTTTCAAAGTTTCAATCCGATAGACTTACCCAGATTCACCCATTTCTTACTTATGCCACCTTAGAAAAATTTTAAAGGTGAGGTCACTTGACTTGCACTGGCAACCTGACTTGAGGTGACCCGACCTTAGAATTTTGGGGAAAGTAACGGAATTGATCCAGAATAAGGAGCGTCAAGTACATTGGCGTTGCACTCCGTCCTTTTGTCGTGCCACCGGAAAAACCCGAGGTGGTGTTCAAACACCCCCATCGGGGCCAGGGTTAAAATAGTACTGCTCATCATTTGTTATGTTGTGGTAGATAATAGGAAATTTACGTGGTATACACACTAGCTTTTCTCCACATATGGATACAGCTCCACATACGAATGCGGCTCCTCTCATCAGCAACCTGACTCTGTCCGACCTCACTCTAAAGAGAAGCCTATAGGTGTGCGAATAGGTGTTGTGTGATGTTGGTCGGAGAGAAAAGCCGACTGCTGAACCGATTCGTCTGTTGTGCGTCACATGCATACTTTTACACTCTTGATATCGGAAGCACCGCAACAAAAACACTAAAAAAGCCCCCCACCTCGTCTGGTTCATATCCTGTCCTTGAGACAGATGTGAAACATCACTTGTGTTCGGATTCCGTTCCCGTCACCACGCCACAGTTGTACCGGAATGCAGTGGGCACTCGAGGGTAGCGGCATCATTTCAATTATGTGTATACAATTTTCGAACAAAACTCTAACCCTACGTGCATGAATGCTAGAGCTGTGCGTTTGCTTGATACCCTGTAGCCCCCTCCAAATGAAGATTTTAAAAAGTTTCAACGCTGAAAAAATAAATATCATCATGATGATCATCATCATCGGTGTCTTAGCTTCAATCAGCTATCCAAAAAGTTTAAGCTAACTTAGCCTTCACTTGCTCTCTTGAAACAAAGGTGTCCGATCAGTTATTGCCAATGACACAAAGCACCTTCAGAGCTCAATGGTTGAAGAAGTGTGTAATGGATATACAAATTTTACAGGAAATGTTGAGGCAATTAATGCATTAATTTTTTCTGTCAAAATTTCACAGAATTTGCAAATGTAACACCTATGGCCGGGTTTAAACAGATTGATACCAGTTTTAGATCGGCTGATTTTTTAACTATCATGAGTAAACTGTGTGGATGATTTAACGTCTACCCTCTACCATATTCTGAAGTTGAAGTGGGTTTTGACAGCCACCTCGACCCGGTGCTATCCTTATTCTCGATAGCTAGCTAGAAACCGACCCAGTTTTTAGAGCTTGACAGTGCCTTGGACTTTCTACTACGGATGCGGCTTCAGAATCACCTAGTGTCAAAATATTGTACTGAAGCTTCATTCTCATGCGCAGATGTGACCGGCAACTTTTCTTCGGAGCCCACTGCCTTGACCAGAATCTTGGGTGGTTCTGAAACCGACATCGGCGAGTGGCCTTGGCAGATAGCCATGTTGAAGAGAAAGAATCTCACCTCCAAGTCCATCAGGTTCTTCTGCGGTGGCGTTCTCCTCACCGACGAATATGTCGTGACGGCCGCCCACTGTGTACATGGGTAAGTCTTTCCGGAGTCGTGTCCTCGGGGAACTGTTTTACCTGACTATCTGGCTGTTTCTTATCGATAGGAGAGCAAATATCTCTCATTGGAGATAACATTGGAGAGTGAAAAGATGGGCGTGCAACAAGCCCTGTTGCAAAGCAAACCAGCATTGTTTACACGTAGGCGGTGAACTCCGCGAATTTTTTTTTACAGAAAACGCAATAAAGATTACATCTCAGGGCCCAGTTCGGTCCACCACAGTAAAAAATCAAGTGTCGCTTCGCACTTTAGTGATGCTTTTGCTATGGTGGCATACTTAATGGGTTCGTTCAGTGGCACTGCACCTCGCCCTGGTCAGCAGTGGTACCGTCTACAGTCTACGTGGGCAGTGGCGGCGGATGCTCTTTTCGGATGGGGGGCAAGAATTTTCCTGGTGCCCCCTCGGCAGCAAGGGCCCCCTAAACACTGCAATAGATTGGTTGGGACTTGATGCCTGAGGTCAGAGGCATAAGTGCAGGGGCGGATCCAGGGGGCTGCGGGGGCTTCAGCCTCCCCCTTTGCCCCATTTTCGTCATTTTGCGCCTTATTCCCCCATTTCGCCATTTTTCAAAGCTCAGCCACTCCCCTAGCAGAATACTGGTTCCGCTCCTGCATAAGCGTCACAAATGGTAAAAGTTGTATTTAGCCCAGTACAAAAATAGCTATTCCTCCCTGTTGATTAGTTGGTCCGTGTAAAAAAGGTTTTGCCTTCCCATTCGATTTTCCACACGATCTCAGATTCCAAGCTGAAATATGTATTGTGTAGTACAGCAAAATGAATAGCGTATTTAGCATGTAGATGTCGAAATATAGATCTGCGTTTTATAGGTTCACGTAAGCCTCGGACATTGAACGTCAAATCTTTAACCCTATTTCCGTCAGGCTCCCGGCTACCCCTATTTCCGGCAGGGGGCAATATCGGCCCCCTAAGATCTCGTAATCTAACCGGCCGATTTTGAAAATTCAAAGTGCTATAGATTCCCCTGACGCTAAACTTTATTTTGAAAAAAGAAAATTTCAAAATTTTGATTTTTAAGGAGAAGGTCGTGCAAAATATACAATTTTTGTGTATTTTTAGATTTTCCATAACCCTTGTCTCTGTTGTACGATTTTCACAAAACTAGTTCAGATTTACAAATAATTGACCCAAAATTGTCATATACTCGAGTTACGCAAAAATTCGAAATTCAATGGCAGTTCCAGGACCAGGACTATGAGGGGAAATATATACAACTTAAAAAGTTTTGTTACGCGGATTAGAAGCCGTGATATACTGCTTGGCATCTTTGACACATAAAATGAAAAAAAGTGAAAAACTCATCAGGGGCGGATGCAGTAAGGTAAAACAGTGGGGTAAAATACATACCAACAATATGCGAGTGGTATGCATGAGTATATTAGTCCCTCGACTAGTTGAAATTTATTTCTGATAATTTTACCCTCCCATGGCAGCTCTGGGAAAGGGGGTGACATAGGCGGATCAAGGACTCGTCGTGGGGGGCGGATGGGGTGATTGGAAACACATTTTTAATATACAACGATATTGAGTCGCGGCGGTGATACTGGCTGGGAATATGCATTTTGAAAATGTGTAGTGACTGGACACGCCTCTGGTAATCTAGAATTTGGTTATAACTATTTTGAATTTTCATATACCCAATTGTATTCGCCCTGGCACGGCTGTAAGCAGTCTTCTCACTTACTAACGTTTAGTCCTTCTTGATAACATTCCCCCATTTTGAACTGCTGTAACCGCCCCTGATGAATACAAATAGTGACAATTGTGAATGCACTATCATCTCACATAAAAAATGATATAATAAAACCATATAACTGGTATCAGGATCAGCAGAGACGGCTTCCTTTTACAAAGAACCCATCGCATACGATAATACTTGGTTTGTGGATAGAACCTCCCCAAAAACCCAGCCATACCTCCGCCCCTGGTAAATATATAATATTGACAATTTCAGAAAACCTGCCTGTACTAGTTTTAGGAAAAGTCAGGAAGTTTCAAAGTTCTATCGCAAGCCGTTTCGGAGATATTCTTGAAAACCTGAGGGGGCAATATTAGCCCCCCTGCCGGAAATAGGGTTAAGCTCTAGCGTCACGTTAGGAGTTAAACAAAATTATAATAACGGTACAACAACGGCCTTCCGAGGCAAATAGTTCTTCTTTTAACCTCCGGGGGGTCTTTTAGACCCCCTCGGGTTTTCCGAAGTACCAAAAAACGGCGGCGCGCAGCCGCTAAACTGGTCTAGCTGTTCGTTCATCATTTTACATCTTTCCTAAAATTTTGGCTCAAGGTCATATCAGGTCAGGTCACCAGGCCAGGTGAAGTGACCTCACCTCAAAAATGTTTAGAACCGCATAACTAAAGAAGGGTTAATTGATCAAGTTGAAACTCATACCACATATTGGGCCCACCAGGAGCTACAACATTTGTTCCGGGATTTTGATATTGGTGACCTAAGGTCATGCAGAGCATGACCTCCTCATTGTCAATACATGGGAAAATCACGAAATGAGCTTTTCTCAGTAAGTATGGATGGAATCAACTTCAAACATCGGTTACGACTTGCTCTTAGCCCATTTCTGAAGCTGATGCCCAAATTTTTTAATTGTGACCTTTAAAAGGTCACCTTAGGTCAAATAAGCATTTTTGGTGTTTTCCTCTATAAAATTTGAATAAACTAAGATAGAGCTTTATTTTGTCACCAAAGTGTTTGTATAGTCACTGGAAGTCAAATGATATACATCATGACTATACCAGGTCAAGTTGGGTCAGACCGTTGACCGGTCAGGTCAAATTCTTAAATTTGACCTGGCATACAATATCATATATCATTCGATTCGTATTGACGAGAGATTGCAATGGTCATAAACTATGGCTGTATCTTGTTTGGTTTGGAAGCTAATAGCGAAAACGTAAACGCCCTTATGCATGGGTGGCTATGGACATTCCCAAGAATATTCCCAATATTTAGTGACCTGTAGCTCCCTAGGCTTTGACCTGACACGAAAATGAATGCCATTTAAATGAAAGCGCATCTCAAGAGCTTTCGAATGGCGTTAGAAAAATGTTTCTAGCTATCATAGTTACTGAGATATATGAGGTTTTCTTAGTACACCTCATATTAGCGATTTTGACCTATTTTGACCTCTGGTGACCTTGATATTGACCTGACAAGAAAAATGACCGAAGTATTTTCGATATCATTTTTGAAGAGCTTTCGATTGCCGTTTTGCGCTTTTTCTAGCTCTCTTAGTTTTTGAGATCGTGGGGTCTTTTTAGCCCCCTTACCAGGGCGAAGGTGGCTCGTACCCGCCACCGGGGCAAGGGTTAAAAAGTGAACGCTGTTTGTTTGTATGCATCTACATAATAAAACATGGTAGGGAACACAAATTATTTCATTCTCTTGAGTATTTTTTTCGGAACATTCCATCTCCTGCAGAATGAGAACTGGGGGCGCTGTGATGTTGCTGTCTATATCGGCACAGAAAAAAACGCAAATGACAGGCATACTGACTTGAGCACTCACAAGACCAAGCTTGGGGCCCTGAGACACAGCTCGGGGCTCCTTGAGACGGAGCTTGGGGGCTCCTAGAGATCAAGCTCGAAGGCCCCCGAGCCCAATCTCTGGGCCCCTAGACCAAGCTCGTGGCCCGAGACCAAGTTTGGGGGCCTCTGAAACAAAGCTTGGAGGCCCCTGAAACCAAGCTCAAGGCCCTAAGACCAATCTCGGGAGCCCCTTAGACCAATCTCGAGGCCCCTGAGACCAAGTCGGAGCCCTGAGACACAGCACGGGGGCCCCCTGAGACAAGCTTGGGGGCTCTTAGAGATCAAGCTCGATGCCCCCGAGCCCAAGCTCAGGGGGCCCTGAGACCAAGCTCGGGGCCCCTGAGACCAAGCTTGGCGGCCTCTAAAACCAAGCTTGGAGACCTCTGAAACCAAGCTAAAGGTCCCTTTAGACCAATCTCAGGGGCCCCTTTAGACTAATCTGAGAAGCCCCTTTATACCAATCTTAGGGGGGGGCTGAGACCAATCTCGGAACCCCATGAGGTCACGTTCGGGAGCCCCCTGAGACTTAGCTTGGAGGGCCCCTGAGACCAAGCTCGGGGCCCCTTAGACAAGCTCCGGAGCCCCTTAGACAATCTCGGGGCCCCTGAGACCGAGCTAGAAGGGGTCTCTCTTAAGGCTAAGCTTGTGTGCCCTGAGACCAGCCTTGGGGGCCCCTTAGATCAAGCTTGGGGGTCCCTGAGACGAAGCTCGGGGGAGGGGGCGAGGAACAGCTCGGGGCCCCTGAGACAGAGTGAGGGCCCTGGTACCAGGCTCGGGGGCCCTTTAGACCAAGTTCTAGGCCCCCTGAGACCAGGCTCGAGGGACCCTTTAGGCTAAGCTTGGGGGCCCTAAAGGCCAAGCTAGAAGGTCCTCGAGCCCAAGCTAGAGGGCCTCCGAGCCCAAGTTCAAGGCCCCTGAGATAAAGCTCGGACACTGTCCAAACCGCGAAGCTGTTGAGGGCTCAGTCAGATCGTTCATGAACTTTCAGAAAAGAACCAAGCTAAAATTGCGTATTTTTCCACGGGCCCCTCTGATAATTGGGGGGGGGCAACTGCCCCCTTTGCCCCCCTTTATCCACCGCCACTGTACATGGGTTACCAGCAGGTATCACAGGCAGTACAATCTAGGCCATGATGCATATTATTTGAGCCGCAGTTGCACGACAAACACAATGACTTCAAACTTAGTGATCTATAACCATTCTGTGTGAAACTATTGAACTTGGGACAGTTTGTCCATGCATTTCCAATGGAGAGATCATGACGCTGGCATGACCCATGTGGTCATCCATTTAAAAAAATCATGCTAACACAAGTTGCTGAGCTTGGTGACCTGTGGTGATGCTGTGAATCACAGATCGGTTGATAAAGTCTGATCTTACTGCTGCGCCTCTAACATTTTTTAGATCAGGTCACTTGACCTGGGATGGGGACCATGACCTGATCTGATATGCCCTAGACCCAAAATTTTACCAGAGGTTGCAAAAAAACGGCAAGAGGTATACTAAGTACGGCAGCGTTGCACGCCACCTTTTATTGCCTAAGTGTAAAAATAGTGTTTCCAGTCACATACACTGAATCTAGAGTCAACCCATGTATGCTCGAAATGTATGTATGTACATACTGAAACAGATACATACCTTGTTCCGATCAGGCAGAAGAGTTTCAATTACACACAGCTGGGAAAACACCTGATCATCTCTCTGGGCGACCACGACCTGCGCACCACCAAAGAAACGAAGGCGACATTCCGCAGCGTGCGGGAGATAATGATCCACTACGCCTACGACCCGGACCTCAACCGCAACGACATCGCCATCGTGCGCCTGAGCTCGCCTGTGCAGTTCTCGCGCAGCCTCTCCCCCGCCTGCCTTCCGAGAGAGTACCGGTGAGGGAGGCCTGATGCCGTAGTAGATTATGTTGGCTTGGCTTGGCAACTGTGGTGCTATGACCATGGCAGTTCAAAGGATTGATTTGATTTGAATGAACTTTGTAATTATTGATCCATATTAGCCACGAATATTTGAAGGTTCAATATCCCATCTATATCTAGATGAGCATATATGCATACCAAATGAGCTTGATAAATGGGTACCAAACGACACCAAATAGGCCAGGGAACGGGATAGAGGTACAACGGTCGAGTCATAAAATAGATCCAAAATGAAACACCTTAATGGGAACATATCTACATACAATCGTAACATGCCTGTAAATGGCTCATTCTAAAAGGAAAAAAACACCAACAGCAGCGTGTTTCAAATCACTGAATATTTCCTGAATATTCGTATTCTAATGCTACCATGCTCTTTTCAGGGACTTGGCTGGAGAGGACATCACCATCACCGGCTTTGGTGTGACCTCCTTCAACGGATCCCGGCCAGGCCCTGTGTCGCCTGTCCTGAAAGGGGTCACCAACGAGGCAGTCGCTAGGGCGGAGTGCGCGGAGGTTTGGAAGCGCTTTGACAGCCCTCGCACCATCTACCCAGAGTTTGGACCAGTTGATGAGCGGAAGATCTGCGTGGGCACCAACCCAGGCGCTGCCTGTTTTGTGAGTATACGAAGCGCTTGGCAGCCTGCAATTCCGTTCTTTGTTATGGTACCACATTTTGAAGCATAGTGCGCTAAATCTTCAAAACCTGAGTTTGGGTTTTCAGCATTCCATACATGCCTGTAGATTGCATTCAAAGTCTGTATCTGGTTGGGGTTCAGTTATGAGACCCAGGGAGTCGCCGCGGAATTTTTTACTGCAAGAAACGAACCCCGGACTAGCGATGACGGGGGGGTAAGAGGTAAATTTTGATCATGTTGGCTGTCGTTGAAAATTCTGACAACGATGATCTTCATCACCAAACGTTACACAGGTTTACGTGGGTATTAGGGATAGAATGCAAAAAACCTAAGTCGAGTCCCCAAATTTTGGGGGACGTTCCCCCTGATTTGCGAGTGAGGAACTTTATCCATGCCCGCCCTTGCCTGTCAAGCTTTCAAGGTCCATTCTGAGACATCAAGGTCGCGCTTACAAAAGTAAAAATGCGCTGATCCCTTTGACTAGGGTGAAAAAGTGAATGTCCGAACATAGACGAATCACATTAATGCATGACCTGATCATGTACAACATACATACACTTCACTTCCAAATAGTATCTGGATGGAGCAGCACAAAGCTGAGTGAACTTGGATAATCGTTTTGCTAGACACGAATAATTGCGTCAGAGAAGAAAAATGACTTCGGGTAAAAGTGTTCTAACATAGATAAAGAACAAGATGCAGCATGACATTTTGTTCCGCTAAAATCATATCGAGGACCACATGCTCAACATACCCAGCAGTCAGGTCGAGCCAAGTACACTGTCCATCAAGTGGCACTACAAGTCCCTCTCGTGGGGCCAGGCGAGCTTCGATACGCAGGATAACAGTTTTGCTCTCCTGGCAGGGTGACAGCGGCGGGCCGGCCACATTCCGCGAGAAGAACGGCAGATACACCCTGGTGGGTGTCACTAGCTACGGCCCTCCTATATGCACCATTGGTGGCCTCCCCACCATCTACACTCGCATCTCAGCATATCTAGACTGGATCAAGTTTAGCATCTTCCACGTCTTCTCTAGTGGGAGATGATCGAACTCTTCAGGCTAGCGTGCTTAACCATCCCCAACAGCATCGTTCTTAATGTCTCGTCAAGCAAGGGCTCTTGAGCAGGTTCCCTGCCCTTGGTTTTCGAGCAGAGTGACAGCAGGGCATTGTGAGAGCCAGTGCAATTATCGTCAAGACAGCAGCTTTTTTTACTTAACTGGTGTTTTCTTTCCAAGACAACCATTTACAGTTGGTCTAGTTTTGACCCAACTAATTTTGTATAATTCACGTGCCGTAAAATTTGACCATCGACCAGCCTTTATAGAGGAGTATAGGTAATCCTTTGATTTTTGTCAATGTATGGAGTTAGAGTATTGGATACCTCGTGTTTTTCTTTATAAATCATTTATTGGTTTATCTCTGTACTCAGTCCGTTCTGCTGCAGCTCTGATCAGCCCAACCCGGCCCCATATATTGAAATAATTGGGCGCCGAGTGGTTGGGTCTATACGGCGAATGTTGAATTTCTGTAGCAACATTCCAAGGTGACTGTCAATAAAGTGATGACTCTCTGGGTTGATGTTTAAGTGATAATGAATATGACTCTAAATGTTAGCAAACAATGAACATATACTTCCGGCGGAAAACACAGCATACCCCAAAAAGTACAATATCTCAAGCAGCTTAAAAAATTGTACCTTTAACACCCACCCCGGTGTGCCTCCGAGCCACCTTTGCCTCAGAGGGGAAGGATTTTCAAACACCCCCTTTGATCTCGGCTCCTATGCGGGATAACGAACAAACGCGAAGATTAGTGAGGAAACTACATCGGTTACTTTTTGGCTCAGGTCAAAGGAAATGTGGTACCTTGGTCGGATCCAGGAATTTAGTGTAATTAGGGATATTTTCAGCCAGAAATCATGACAACATGCATTATTCTGAAAAATTTACAATGAGCTCAATATTTTGGTTTTTAAAATGCTCCACTAGGGTGAAAAAATAAACCTCTGCCTGTGGATGACGTCATTATCTGGCACATACTAACATATTTAATAGACTTCAAGGGCTTCAACTGGCTGATTATTCACTGTGACGTCAGCGCTGTTGTCACACCAACAGCTGACAACTGTGGCTGCCCGGATGGGGTACATGTGGGGTACATTTCAGGTAGGCTTTTAGCTTTTCTCCACGGAAATTTTTAGTCTCAAGACAAATGATATATCGAGTACCGGGTTTTCCGGTATGCTTTATAACTTGACTCTCTCAGTTAAAAGCTTAATATAAAGGTGCCACTGGAAATGTTTAGGCTCCATTCGCTTCCTCTTGTTACGGTAAATCGAACGATGTATGATATGACCATGCTAGGTCAGGTATCAATAGACTGGCAACAATAATCGAACGTAATGTTATGAAAATGAAAGTTTTATGATAATTTCCTGTGAAGTTATTGAGCTTGGTTTGAAGAAAAACTCAAGTAGTTCCAGATGACCTCTCTTAGATCACAACACAGGTCAAAAACTTGCAACATGAACCTGGAAAGGGACCTAGGATACCACGATCTGGAGAATAGGAAAGAATGCTAAGACACATCTACGCAAATAGAGCCATTTGTCGGCCAATTCACGTTTTCCCAACCTGCACCGGTAGCTCAGTGGGTAGAGCGTTGAGCTCCGGTCCGCTGCTCAGGAGAATTCAGTGGCAGTGCATGTGCAGACTTGTGATCGATTCCCCTGTTACGCGCCGGCACTCAATATTTACCCGATGTAGGTCGGCTAGCAACTGACTAGTGAGACGATGAGCTAAGAGGAGCAGCCGTTCCTGTGATTTGTGGGACGTTAAAACTGTGGCCTCTAAATTAACTCTCCATTGCGGGAGTTTCTCGCTCGATAGTGGAGTCAGGGTTAAGGTGAAAAGTCTCTTGAAAACTTAAGTGAGGTTCTGACTAAAAATTTCAATGGAGAGGCAGTGGCGGATCTAGCCGGTCGGATTGGGAGGGGCAAACCAAAGTCAAAAGTTGAAAAGCAAAAAAAAAAAACGTCGCGCCTTGAAAGCTGCGCTACAACATCACTTCCCAATAGAATTTTTGAATTTTGGGTATTTGAAGCGAAAAGTAAAAAAAAACGTCACGGGTTGAATAGTATGAGCTTGAGATACTTCTTCCGGTCCGGGGCCCAATACTTACACTGAACTTAACTGGTTCTTTTTGAAGTTGAGAGTTAAAGGACCAGAATCTTGCTGATAAACTAAATAGGAGTTGGGGGAAAAAGGAGGTCGATCACTTTGGGGGAGGGGCAAAAACATAGTTTTGCCCCGAGCTTTTCCGTTTGGGCGGGGGGCAAATGCCTTTTTGCCCCCCCTTGGATCTGCCACTGTGGAGAGGTCATCATGCGTACCTGACCCTAGGTCGTAAATCTATAAACTGCTGGAATATATTTGTGGAACCTGGTGGGTTCATGATGAGATACGAGTTTTAGTTTGATAGATTCACTTTGCTCTTACTTATTATATCTTAAATTCTTTTTGGTGGTGGTGTCACGTGACCTGCACTGGTGACATGACCTGAGAAGACCCAAAATAAACATTTTGGGAAAATTTTCAAGCCTGATCAGGGATAATGTGTGGTAAGTACGGCTGCGCTTCGTGCCGTCGTTTTTTGGTGCCGTCGGAAAAAAACCGAATGAGGGTGTTCAAACACTGTTTGAACTTCTGGAGCTTGTGGAGTCATGGAGGATAGGTTAGTGAAGGTTTCCCAGTTGAGGTTACAACTGATAAGCAGAGAAGACCTACGTTACGTTACGAAATTGTTGTTCCGTAGCCGTAGCTCCGGAAATGAAACGTAGTGTAACTGGGCGAATTCCGTAGCGTACTACGCCAAAATTTAACGTATCGTAGCGTACTACGATAAAAACGTCATATACGTATATACGTTCACGTGATCTCGAGCGCAGAACTAAGGATTCTTGGTAACGATTTCCTTTAATTCGGAATTTGAACTAGAAGTGTTAATATTTTAAAATTAAAGACCGAACCATTTCTTTAAAATTAGAAATGTTAAACAATTTCACGAGAAATGCATCAAAATTGCTATCAATTAGGATCGGAAATTTTTGGTGGGTAGCAGAGGCGTGGATTTCAGAAAATCATTGGGGATGCCCAAATCGGAAAAAATGTCAATAACCATCAAGCAAAAATAGATAGTAAGATATTATCTTTGTTTTTGTCCTTGCACAAGCCTGTTGAAGCAAATACAACTATTATAAAGTCCTGAAAATGATAAACAATTAAATTTAAAGGAATTTTCAACACTAACTCAACGTTTCATTGGGGTGCCCGGGCACCCCCAAAGAGATATAAATCCACACCCCCTGGCGCTGTTAGTGTAAATCGCGGGCACATCATTGGGCCTGTACAAATTAGAAGTCGGTTGATTTCTATTTATAAATTTGTCTTTTCAACTGGTGACAAGAATTCCCGACCATTGATCACACAGATCAGCCACTTAAAAAGAACTTTATCATAATGCAACTGGTGACAAAGCGTGTGAAACCGGCGACCGGAAAATGCCCACGCGCTGTACCTGTCTGAATGTGCACGTGGGGCACTTTCGATGCGGTGTGCCGCCCCGGTAGCTCAGTTGGTAGAGCGTTGGGCTCCGGCTCGCTGCTCAGAAGCATGCAGTGGCAGTGCATGTCCAGGCTTGGGATCGGTTCCCCTGAGACGCTCCGGCGCTCGATAGTTTACCCGACGTACAGGTCGGCTAGCAACTGACTGGTGAGAGGGTGACCTGAACGGGGCGGCCGTCCCTGTGCTTTGTGGGACGTTAAACTTTGGCTTCTAAATCAACCCTTCATTGTGGGAGTTGCTCGTTCGGGTGGTGGAGTCGGGGTCTCCGTGACAAGTCCACTGATGACTTTAGTGAGACTCCGACTCCAACAGTCGATCTGAGAACAACTTGACACAATTTATAAAAAAGATATTAGGTTTGCAAGAAAATAAAACTTTTATTTTATTTCAAAGTACATTTTCCATTTACTTTGAATGGGTGAATAAAATATTAATATCGTTGTATAATATATTTTTATCGTACCCGTAGCCAAAATACCATAATTCCGTAGTCGATGAAATATAACATAGCGTAATTCCGTAGCGTAGTTTTGGCCCAAATCGAATCGTAACGTAGCGTAATTCGGTAACGTACCGTAGCGTACGCCTTCTCTGCTGATAAGAACTATCTGAAAAAAATTATTTCGGCGACTGATTCATTTATTCCTTGCAACGGCACCTGGTTTGGAAACCCGTTATTTTGAGATACGTGAAAAAACGATGACCGCTAATTTTCCAGATTCGACTATATGTTTTATTTACGTAAAACATACAGTAGAGCAGGTCTAACAATCTCAATTTAGCTAAAATTACTGGGTAGGTTGGCCTAGCTAAAAGTCCATTGGTCAACCGCAGACACGGAGATCAAACTTCTGTCATATGCAGGCAAATCACGAGAATGCAATCGCGCAAGTCGACGTTTACCCAGGATAGCGTTAGTAATTTCCTTTAAAAATAATTCAGCAAGATTGATGATAATAGCATATTTAACTTAACCCTCGCCCCACCAGGGGCCATCGATGGCCCCCCTAAGGTTTTTTCAGGATAGCAGAAAAACGACGAGATGCAGGACCGCGGTTGAGAGCTCTATCTCTCACCCCATCATTTTCCCACCATCCCTAAAAAAATATTACCCCGAGTCACCCAAGGTCAGGTCACCAGGCGAGGTCAACCAGGGTCACCTAACTTCAACTTTTGAGCTCGAAAAGAGCTACGCTTCTCAGTCGATCGATCTGAAACTTCCTACACTTCATGACCCCGCCAAGGTCTAAAAGGTGTATCTCCGGGATTTTTCGATTTCGTGACCTTAGGTCAGGTCACGAGGTGACCTCTCTCATTCAAAAAGCATGGGGAAAAAGCTGTCTTATAACCTAAAAACCACAAAAACCATTTCAAATGCTTGGCTTGCTCAGAAAATCGTTCTTGGACACCCTTTCACGGATCCCAGGAGCCATATTTGCCCTTTGACTTCTCCAAGGTTATCCAAGGTCACCAGGGGTCAAAAACTGTATTTTGGCAATAACGTTTGACCTAATTAAGCCTGAGCGCTGAATCAAACACCATCGTGTATGTCTCATCACGGGCGTTCGTTTGATATACGGCAAGGCCACTTTCTAACTTTTAGTGACCTCAGGTCATATGAGGTCACAAGGTGATCTCTGGAGATCAAACCACTGGCGGGAGGTCATTACGTTCTACATAGCGGAAAAGGGTGTGTCATTTTCCTATCCGATGTACTTTACCAAATCTCAATAGCTCTAATGGCATAAGAGTTATGCCCAGTTTGCTTAAGCATTGCATATTTGAGTGAAAATAGCCTATCGTGACCTAACTTGACCTCTGGAGGTCAAGCCATTGACCTGAGCGCCTAAACACGAGAAATAATTTCTTACTGAATTCATGCAAGCTTTCTAATGCACTTTGCAGATTTGCGCTAACCCCCATATTTTCGGAGTTAGAGGGGGCCATCGATGGCCCCCGTTGGGCGAAGGTGGCGCCGGACCCCCGGTGGGGCGCGGGTTAAGCTCAGTTTTGAACGGGATTACTTTCTGGTCCGACAGATGTAACCTGGTTGATGCACATGTCTGCTAAAATTAAATTTCTATGACAGCTTGCCTGTAGTGATTTTCAAAATTTGTTAAGTCCCACTAAGGGCATTTTTGTCTCAAAGTTTCTGCGCGTGCACAGAGCAAAACAACACTTATCTGGAGTGCTAGATCACCTAACAATGAGCCTAATTATTAGAAAAACCCTATCATACTTATCTGACGTTCCCAATAAAATTTATATAAACTAAAGTTGTGTGTTTTTATCACGAGGAAGTGACCTTTTCTCGAGTGTCCATTAGAGGCGTCGAATGTAAGATGTCACAACGACATTTAAGAAGCTGAATGGAATCCAGCTATATGTGTGTCCTTAGTCCCTTTCAGTCCGTTTGATATCGATCGACCCGCACATTCAAACAATGAATAGCAGTCAACACAGGGGGATCGTATAGAAAGCTCCTGCATAAAACGCAAGTGTCTTCGAAAGAGATAGAACAAATGAACGACAATTAATCATTCGCCTCATACTTTCAATGTATCACCCCGCATCGCTTAACCCTCGCCCCGGTGGGGGGGTGTTTGAACCCCCATCTCAGTTGTTTTTCCGGCGGCAGGGAAAAACGGTGGCGCGAAGCGCCGCAATACTTGGCACACCTTGTCCTTAATCAATTTCAAAACTTCCCTAAAAATTTTAAGGTTAAGTCATCTCAGGTCAGGTCACCAGTGTAGGTCAAGTGACCTCACCTCCAAAAATATTTAAGGTGGCATAATATAAGAAAATGGTGAATGTATCGAAGTGAAACTCATGCCACATGTTGGGCCCACCGAGTACTACAACACATGTTCCGGGATATTTCCTATCGCTGGCTCAACCCCTCTCAAGGTGGCTTGGATGCCCACCAGGGCGGTGGACCTCCGAGCCACCTTGGCCCTGGTGGGGGTGTTTGAACACCCCCTCGAACTCAGCCCCTATGCGGGATACCGAAAAAACGCAAGCGATGGTGGATAGCTTATAAACATTCATGAAGGAAATATATCAGTCACTTTTTAGCTCAGGTCAATATTGAGGTCATGATAGATCAGAGAAAGTAGGGTTTTTAAGCCTACTTTTTGGGCTTTAGCGTCTGACAGAATTGCGTTAGAATCATGTTTTTAGGCATTATTCACTTCCTCTCGTCACGGCGAATCGAATGATGTATAATATGATCATACTAGGTCAAAACACAAAAATGACCTGACCTCAGATCAGGTCAAGGCCACTTTTTAAGCTAGCATAGTCAATATGCATATCAATCGACTCGCAATAGCAATCTGAACGCAATGATATCAATATAAAATATGTATCATCATTTCATGCAAAGTTATTGACCTAAGTCTGACAACTGCTTAAGTAACCCCAGATGACCTCTAAGAGATCACACATCAAAAATTGCAACATAAACCTAGAAAAGGGCCCAGGGTACTATGATATGGAGAATATAAAGGTATTCTTGGCTGTATCTACACCAATACAACGCAATTTCTGTTTTCCTATGTATTTCCAATGGTGAAGTCATGGCCAGTACTTGACCTTAGGTCATCGATATTAAAAATCCCGGAACATATGTTGTAGTACTCGGTGGGGCCATTATGTGGTATAAGTTTCAATCCAAGAGATATAACTCTTTTCTAGCTTCCACCACCTTAAACATTTTTTAGGTGAGGTCACTTGACCTCCACTGGTGATCTGACCTGAAATGACCCAACTTTAAATTATTGAGGAATGTTGTGGAATTGATCAAGGATAATGTGCGTCATGTACGGTGGCGCTTCGCGCCGCCTTTTTGTGCCGCCGAAAAAAACTTGAGGGGGTGTTCAACCACCCTCCACCAGGCGAGGGTTAACCCTTGGCCCGGTGGTGGGTACGAGCCACCTTCGCCCTCGTGGGGGGTTTAAAAAATACCCACCTGCCATCCAAAAAACTAAGAGAGCTAGAAAATAGAACAAAACGGCAATCTAAATCTCTTCAAAAATGATATCGAAAGTACTTCGGTTATTTTTCTCTTCAGGTCAATATCAATGTCACCAGAGGTCAAAATAGTTCAAAATCGCTAATAGGAGGTGTACTATGAAAACCCCATATACCTCAAAAACTACGATAGCTAGAAAAAGTTTTAGAACACCAGTTGCTCTTTCATTGCAGTGCCAATCATTTTCGGGTAAAGTCAAAGCCTAGGGAGTTGCAGGGCACTAAACATTGGGAATGTTCTTGGGAATGCCGCCCCGGTAGCTCAGTTGGTAGAGCGTTGAGCTCCGGCCCGCTGCTCAGAAGCATGCAGTGGCAGTGCATGTCCAGGCTTGGGATCGGTTCCCCTGAGACGCTCCGGCGCTCAATAGTTTACCCGACGTACAGGTCGGCTGGCAACTGACTGATGAGAGGGTGACCTGAGCGGGGCGGCCGTCCCTGTGCTTTGTGGGACGTTAAACTTTGGCTTCTAAATTGACCCTCCATTGAGGGAGTTGCTCGTTCGGGTGGTGGGGTCGGGGTTTCCGTGACAAGTCCCTTGATGACTTTAGTGAGACTCAGACTCCAGCAGCCGTACTAGGAACAACTTGAACAAAATTTATAAAAAAGAATGTCCATAGCCACCCATGCATAAGGGCGTTTCCTTTTTCGTTAATAACTTCCAAACCAAGCAAGATACAGACATAGTTGATGCACCATTTAAATTCTCTCGTCAATACAAATCGAATGATATATGATGTTGCTATGCCAGGGAAATTTAAAATTTGACCTGACCAAGGTCAACAGTTTGACCCAGCTTGACCTGGCATAGTCATGATGTATATCATTTGACTTTCAGTGACCATACAAACACTTTGGTGACAAAATAAAAGTTCTATCTTAGTTTATTCTAAATTTATAGAGTAAAACATCAAAAAATGTTTATTTGACCTAAGGTGACCTTTCAAAGGTCACAGGTTAAAATTGTTGGTATCAAATTCAGAAATGGGCTAAAGGCAAGTTGTGACCGATCTTTGAAGTTGATCCCATCAATAGTTACTGAGAAAAGCTCGATTAACCTTTAATTGATTAACCCTCGCCCCACCGGGACCATCGATGGCCCCCCCTTGAGGTTTTTCCGGGATAGCAGAAAAACGAAGAGGCGCAGCACCGCGGTTGAGGACTCTACCTCTTACTGCATCATTTTCCCATCATCCCTGAAATTTTTTACCCCGGGTCACCCAAGGTCGGGTCACCAGACGAGGTCAACCAAGGTCACCTCACTTCAACTTTAGGCTCTGTAAGAGCTACATTTCGAAGTCGATCGATTTGAAACTTCCTACACTTCATGACCCTCCCAGGGTTTAAAACGTGTATATCCGGGATTTTTCGAGTTCGTGCCCCGAGGTCAGGTCACGAGGTGACCTCTCCCATTGAAAAAGCATGGGAAAAGCTGTCTTATGATCCAAAAGTCACAAAAGCGATTAAAAATGCTCAGCTTGATCAGAAAAGCGTTCTTGGACACCCCTTCACGGATTCCAGGGGCCATATTTGCCCTTTGATCTCTCCAAGGTCATCCAAAGTCACCAGGGGTCAAAAACAGTATTTTGACAATAACTTTTGATCTGTATAAACTAGAGCGCTGAAACAAACACCATCGTGTTTGTCTTGTCCCTGGCTTTCATTTGATATACGGCAAGGTCACTTTCTTACCTTTCGTGACCTCAGGCCATCTTAGGTCACGAGGTGACCTCTGGAGGTCAAACCACTGGCGGGAGGTCTTTACGTTTCACATAGTGGAAAAGGACTGACAATTTCCTATCAAATGTACTTTACCAGAACTCAATAGCTCTAATGGCATAAGAGTTATGCCCAGTTTGCCTAAGCATTGCATATTTGAGTGAAAATAGCCGATCTTGACCTAATTTGACCTCTGGAGGTCAAACCATTGACCTGAACACTAAAACATGTCAAGTAATTTCTAACTGAATTTACGCGAGCTTTCTATTGCACTTTGCAGATTTGCGCTAACGCCCATATTTTCGGAGTTAGAGGGGGGCCATCGATGGCCCCCGGTGGGGCAAAGGTGGCGCTGGACTCCCGGTGGGGCGCGGGTTAACCTTCCTATTAGTGATGCAGTCCTAAGCACTTTTTAGATGAAGTCACTTCACCTGGCCTTGTGACCTGACCTGATATGACCTTGAGCTAAAATTTTCAGAAAATATGTAAACATTATGGGGGAATATCTAAAATAAGTTTTACGGCGCTTCCCGCCGCCTTTAAAAAAAACCGAGTGGGTCTAAAAAGACCCCCACCCGGGTGAAGGTTAAAACCAGGTACGGATCATGACCTCTCCATTGGCAATGCATGGGGAAAACAGGGACTGGGCTGTATCTGTGTTGGTAAAGCTGATAATGCCTTCATGTTTTCGAAATTGAAGTATCCGGGGGCTCTTTCTAGGTTCATGTTGCAATTTTTTACCTGTGGCCTCTGAGAGGTCATCTGGGCTACTTAATAATATTTTTAGACTTGTGTCAATAACTTTGCAGCAAATGACCAAAACGGTTTCGTTTTGATACCATCACGTTTAGATTGATATTGCAAGTCGATTGGTATGCATATTGACTTTGCTAGGTTGGAAAGTGACCGTAAGCTGACCTCAGGTCGGGTCACTTTGTAATTTTAACTTTGTATAGTCATTTTTTTAAAAATCATTTGATTCGCCGTAACGAAAGAAAGCGAATGGTGTCTAAAAATGATTCCAGCTCAACTCTGTCGGACGGTAGAGCCCGGAACCTCTACTCTAACATGCCACCTTCTTAGACCTGTCATGACTTTAATACCGTTTAACTTTACCGTTTTTGTTTAACTTTTACCGTTTTTAGAAAGTACAATGTCTCGATTCTTGTGATTAGATAGTCTTTTTAATGTTTTGACTTCGCCTGTGAGTGTATTTTATCTGTTGGCGATTATTTTGAATAAATTAATAAATAAATAATAACCAGAGCCAAAAAGTGACAAATATAGTTTCTTCATGAATTTGCATGAGCTATCCACCAGCGTTCGTTATTGTTCGCTATCCGGTATAGGAACCGAGTTCGAGCGAGGAAGGGTGTTTAAACACCCCTTCCCCACAATGGTGAAAGTGGCTCGGAAGCCCACCGTGGCAAATGATAACCCGCGCCCCACCGGGGTCCGGCGCCACCTTCGCCCCACCGGGGGCATCCATGGCCCCCCTCTAACTCCGAAAATATGCGGGTTAGTACAAACCTGCAAAGTGCATTAGACAACTCGCGTGAATTCAGTAAGAAATTACTCCGTATTTTTAAGTGCTCATGTCAATGGTTTGACCTCCACATGTCAAGTTAGGTCACGATAGGCTATTTTCACTAAAATATGTAATGCTTAAGAAAACTGGGCATAACTCTTATGACATTAGAGCTATTGAAATCTGGTAAAGTAAATTTTATAGGAAAATGCCAGAGCTTTCTCCGCTTTTTCAAACATAATGACCTCCGGCCAGTGATTTGACTTCCAGAGGGCATCTCGTGACCAGACATGACCTAAGGTCACGAAAGGTTAGAAAGTGACCTTGCCGTATATCAAATGAACGCCAGTGACGATACATACACGATTCAGTGCTCTAGCGTAATTAGGTCAAAAGTTATTGTCAAAATACTGTTTCTGAACCCTGGTGACCTAGGATGACCTCGGAGAGGTCAGAGGACAAATATGACCCCTGGGTTCCGCGTAAGGGTGCCCAAGAAAGCTGTTCTGGGCAGTCTGAGAATTTGCAATCATTTTTGTGACTTTTCGATCATAAGACAGCTTTCCCTCTGCTTTTCCAATGAGAGAGGTCACCTCGTGACCTTACCTCAGGTTAAGAAATCGAAAAATCTCGGATATACACCTTGTAGATCCTGGAAGGGTCATGGAGTGTAGGAAGTTTCAAATCGATCGCAAAGAAATGTAGCTCTTATAGAGCTCAAAAGTTAACGTGAGGTGACCTTGGTTGACCTCGCCTGGTGACCTGACCTTGGGTGACTCGGGGTAAAATTTCAGGGATAGTTAGAAAATTATGGGGTGAGAGATAGAGCCCTCAACTGCGGTGCTGCGTCCCGTCGTTTTTCTGCTATCTCCAAAAAAACCTTAGGGGGTCATCGATGCCCCCCGATGGGGCGAGGTTTAAGCTAGAAATGGATGCTTCCCCATTTACATGCAAAACAAATGGACTGTGTGACGTGGGCGCGTGGTGGCGGGGTGCGTCGCTCGATGCGAGTCGGGCAGTATCGTCGCCGCTGATGTTGTTCGGGCCGACCTCTTGGTGGTCAGCTGTGGCGGCTGCTCGTGGCCATGACCCGCTCGCTCTCGATGGTGGCGACGTCGTGCGCCCGCTCCCAGCATCACACTAAATTTTATTTGAGAGAGGTCGTGCTCGTCGCGTGCGCGGTCACGTGGCGGGCCGAGTTGACGGTAGGAAGTGGGCAATGTCGGCTAGCTTGGCCGAGTCCTCCAGACGGGAGAGCCTGTGTCCCGACAACCCCACTCAACACCCTTGGGTTCCAGGAATGAAATTCAGCTAGTGCCGAGCTTTGTAGCCCTCCCTGATTGCAGGGTCCCATCTGCCTCTCACGATTTTGGAGGCCCCTTTAACCACCCGCACGCCAAATGTTACCCGCATAGAAGCGGCACCGAAACCGTCAATCCTCTCCCCGCTTCTTTAAGTGCCCGCTAACTCTCTTATTTCCCTCGGACCTATCATCATAAGTTTACACCCCCCTTTTCAACCGATCCTTCCATCGCTCCCCTAACTACCTGCCCCTTCGTATCCTCCTATCGTGGTTTTCCAAGCTTCCCAGACCTCTCGCCTCAACCATCGTCTATCTCGGCGGGTAATTGCCACGTACCAGGAGTTCCGTCTCTTTGGGGTATATATTTTGCCAGCGCCAGCATTTTCAGCTTCGTCGTCCCATAACTCGGTCCCCTACCTCAATACCCTCCTCCCCTTTTTTTCTGCCGCGTCGCCCTTTCCGTCGGGTGTTCTCACTGTCAGATCCGGAACAAACGCCCTCGGTATGCATTTTTCACCACCGGGTCCTTATGCTAGGCATGCACTCATAACATACGTTGACCTAGGGCCATCCTCTCCCACGCCTCTCGCTCATTCTAAAAATTCCGAGCCCCTCCCCGATTCTGGAACCCTCCCGGTGTTTCCGTGATCTGACGGCTAGAGCCCCGTCGGCCAACGCCAGCGGTATTTAGAAGATTACTTTCCTCCTATCCGTGATCGTGGTAGAGTCTTATTTATTCATGCAAGGGTGTGCATAGAGGGTGGCCGATTGGGCCCCATCTAAGCCCCATCAACCAATTAGGCCGGGCTGCACATCCCCCCGGCAGAAAGAAGTGGGCGAATTCACCTGGGGCTATGCTTACGCTTTGCTACCGTTTGCGGGCGCAACCGATGGAGGGGCGCGAGTGGTGGGATCCCCGGTTGGTCAGACCGGTACGACCCGCTACCTGCAGGCCACTCTAAGGCACCAAACGTTCCTCGTTCTATGGCCTGTCACTCACCCACCGCCAGTTACTCACACGCACCCACATCGGCGGCCGCAGCTCCCAGGGCTTGGCTAGAGCCCCACGGGAGGTAACTCGGCTTCGCCCTTCCCCGGTGATCCAGTGCTCCTCCTTCCCGCCTCATTTTATCCCTAAACAGAAACTTACTAAACGCTGGCTGCGTCAAATCCCGCCTGCACGGACCATGCAAGTGGATGCGTCGCTGAGCCGTTGCCCCTAGGGCTTGGAGGTCACTGACATGGGACCACCGGAATGAACAAGTTCCGGCTTTTAATTTTATCAGCCTCCGGGCGTTCACGCCCTAGTCTACTCGCAAACAACTTCCTAGCGTGGGGAGCCTCCCTAGGCTCGGTCCTCCCTCTGACCCTACCCGCCCACGAGTCCCACACTGACCGCCCGTCCCTCACGTCGGCTCCTCCTTGGCCCAGCCAAAGCCATGAGTCGACGCAAGCCACGCCCTTTCCGGCTAGGCTATCTCACAAATTGACAGAGTACCCCCGTCACGAAAAAATTCCTCCGTTATGACGGAGCCCGCCTGATCCTCTTATCTTCATCGTTTCCGCCTGGTAAGTGTGCAACAAAACGACTGACAGCAATCTCCGACGTCCCACGTTCCCTTTTTGTGCGATCGGTGCTCCGTGGTTCAGACCAGAAGGTTCTGGCAGCCGCCTGATCCTCTTATCTTCATCGTTTCGGCCTGGTAAGTGTGCAACAAAACGACTGACAGCAATCTCCGACATCCCACGTTCCCTTTTTGTGCGATCGGTGCTCCGTGTTTCAGACCAGAAGACTCCGGCAGCGGACAGCGTAGGCAGAGGGAGTCCGTAGGCTCGAAGGCTAGAAGGATAGTAACAGGTTAGTAAGATAGGCGGGTGAAGTGATGTAGAGTGAAGGTCGGTTCAAGGGCAATCACAGTGCACGTTTCAGCGCCTCCATGACCCCCAGGAAGAGGAGAGCCGTCATGACCCTCTTTCAGGGGCCAATGGGCCCGAAGGCTAGAAGGATGGTGCCGGGTTACTAAGACGGGCGGGTGAGGTGATGTAGAGTGAAGGTCGGTTCAAGGGCAATCACAGTGCACGTTGCGGCGCCTCCGTGACCCCCAGGAAGAGGAGAGCCGCCATGACCCTGTTTCGGGAGCCAATGGGCCCGAAGGCTAGGAGGATAGTGCCGGGTTACTAAGACGGGCGGTTGAGGTGATGTAGAGTGAAGGTCGGTTCAAGGGTAATCACAGTGCACGTTTCGGCGCCTCCGTGACCCCCAGGAAGAGGAGAGCCGTCATGACCCTCTTTCGGGAGCCAATGGGCCCGAAGGCTAGAAGGATAGTGACGGGCTACTAAGACGGGCGGTTGAGGTGATGTAAAGTGACGGTCGGTTCAAGGGCAATCACAGTGCACGTTTCGGCGCCTCCGTGACCCCCAGGAAGAGGAGAGCCGCCATGACCCTCTTCCGGGAGCCAGTGGGCCCGAAGGCTAGAAGGATAGTGCTGGGTTACTAAGACGGGCGGTTGAGGTGATGTAGAGTGAAGGTCGGTTCAAGGGCAATCACAGTGCACGTTTCGGCGCCTCCTGCCACCATCGAGAGCGAGCGGCTTACGGCCACGAGCAGCCGCCACAGCTGACCACCAAGAGGTCGGCCCGAACAAAATCAGCGGCGACGATACAGCCCGACTCGCACCGAGCGACGCGCTCTGCGACCACGCGCCCCCGTCACAACTGCTTTTCTCTCCTAATCATTTATCATTTATTCATTTCACATTCTTAGTACAAACAACATATATTTGAACTCCACAATTTTCTGTGAACATTAAAGCTTCCTTTTCCAAATACGCGTAACATCAACTACGCACTTCAAGTAATATCAACTACAACTACACGTCGTAACATCAATGAGGAAGTAATAAAACTTGTAATTAAAAAAATATTGAAGTAAATAAGAACTAAAAAAGGAGGGAGAGGAAGCTAGACCACGCTGTACCTTTGGTAGTAACAAATAGTGCAGAAGAAAGTGACCGAAATGAATCAAGTAATCATAGAGTATGTTGTGAGAAGACTGCATGCAGAAGCAGAAACCTTCATCTTATCGTCTACCACGACAGGTGCCTCTCCCATTGAAAAAGCATGGGAAAAGCTGTCTTATGATCCAAAAGTCACAAAAGCGATTGAAAATGCTCAGCTTGATCAGAAAAGCGTTCTTGGACACCCCTTCACGGATTCCAGGGGCCATATTTGCCCTTTGATCTCTCCAAGGTCATCCAAAGTCACCAGGGGTCAAAAACAGTATTTTGACAATAACTTTTGATCTGTATAAACTAGAGCGCTGAAACAAACACCATCGTGTTTGTCTTGTCCCTGGCTTTCATTTGATATACGGCAAGGTCACTTTCTTACCTTTCGTGACCTCAGGCCATCTTAGGTCACGAGGTGACCTCTGGAGGTCAAACCACTGGCGGGAGGTCTTTACGTTTCACATAGTGGAAAAGGACTGACAATTTCCTATCAAATGTACTTTACCAGAACTCAATAGCTCTAATGGCATAAGAGTTATGCCCAGTTTGCCTAAGCATTGCATATTTGAGTGAAAATAGCCGATCTTGACCTAATTTGACCTCTGGAGGTCAAACCATTGACCTGAACACTAAAACATGTCAAGTAATTTCTAACTGAATTTACGCGAGCTTTCTATTGCACTTTGCAGATTTGCGCTAACGCCCATATTTTCGGAGTTAGAGGGGGGCCATCGATGGCCCCCGGTGGGGCAAAGGTGGCGCTGGACTCCCGGTGGGGCGCGGGTTAACCTTCCTATTAGTGATGCAGTCCTAAGCACTTTTTAGATGAAGTCACTTCACCTGGCCTTGTGACCTGACCTGATATGACCTTGAGCTAAAATTTTCAGAAAATATGTAAACATTATGGGGGAATATCTAAAATAAGTTTTACGGCGCTTCCCGCCGCCTTTAAAAAAAACCGAGTGGGTCTAAAAAGACCCCCACCCGGGTGAAGGTTAAAACCAGGTACGGATCATGACCTCTCCATTGGCAATGCATGGGGAAAACAGGGACTGGGCTGTATCTGTGTTGGTAAAGCTGATAATGCCTTCATGTTTTCGAAATTGAAGTATCCGGGGGCTCTTTCTAGGTTCATGTTGCAATTTTTTACCTGTGGCCTCTGAGAGGTCATCTGGGCTACTTAATAATATTTTTAGACTTGTGTCAATAACTTTGCAGCAAATGACCAAAACGGTTTCGTTTTGATACCATCACGTTTAGATTGATATTGCAAGTCGATTGGTATGCATATTGACTTTGCTAGGTTGGAAAGTGACCGTAAGCTGACCTCAGGTCGGGTCACTTTGTAATTTTAACTTTGTATAGTCATTTTTTTAAAAATCATTTGATTCGCCGTAACGAAAGAAAGCGAATGGTGTCTAAAAATGATTCCAGCTCAACTCTGTCGGACGGTAGAGCCCGGAACCTCTACTCTAACATGCCACCTTCTTAGACCTGTCATGACTTTAATACCGTTTAACTTTACCGTTTTTGTTTAACTTTTACCGTTTTTAGAAAGTACAATGTCTCGATTCTTGTGATTAGATAGTCTTTTTAATGTTTTGACTTCGCCTGTGAGTGTATTTTATCTGTTGGCGATTATTTTGAATAAATTAATAAATAAATAATAACCAGAGCCAAAAAGTGACAAATATAGTTTCTTCATGAATTTGCATGAGCTATCCACCAGCGTTCGTTATTGTTCGCTATCCGGTATAGGAACCGAGTTCGAGCGAGGAAGGGTGTTTAAACACCCCTTCCCCACAATGGTGAAAGTGGCTCGGAAGCCCACCGTGGCAAATGATAACCCGCGCCCCACCGGGGTCCGGCGCCACCTTCGCCCCACCGGGGGCATCCATGGCCCCCCTCTAACTCCGAAAATATGCGGGTTAGTACAAACCTGCAAAGTGCATTAGACAACTCGCGTGAATTCAGTAAGAAATTACTCCGTATTTTTAAGTGCTCATGTCAATGGTTTGACCTCCACATGTCAAGTTAGGTCACGATAGGCTATTTTCACTAAAATATGTAATGCTTAAGAAAACTGGGCATAACTCTTATGACATTAGAGCTATTGAAATCTGGTAAAGTAAATTTTATAGGAAAATGCCAGAGCTTTCTCCGCTTTTTCAAACATAATGACCTCCGGCCAGTGATTTGACTTCCAGAGGGCATCTCGTGACCAGACATGACCTAAGGTCACGAAAGGTTAGAAAGTGACCTTGCCGTATATCAAATGAACGCCAGTGACGATACATACACGATTCAGTGCTCTAGCGTAATTAGGTCAAAAGTTATTGTCAAAATACTGTTTCTGAACCCTGGTGACCTAGGATGACCTCGGAGAGGTCAGAGGACAAATATGACCCCTGGGTTCCGCGTAAGGGTGCCCAAGAAAGCTGTTCTGGGCAGTCTGAGAATTTGCAATCATTTTTGTGACTTTTCGATCATAAGACAGCTTTCCCTCTGCTTTTCCAATGAGAGAGGTCACCTCGTGACCTTACCTCAGGTTAAGAAATCGAAAAATCTCGGATATACACCTTGTAGATCCTGGAAGGGTCATGGAGTGTAGGAAGTTTCAAATCGATCGCAAAGAAATGTAGCTCTTATAGAGCTCAAAAGTTAACGTGAGGTGACCTTGGTTGACCTCGCCTGGTGACCTGACCTTGGGTGACTCGGGGTAAAATTTCAGGGATAGTTAGAAAATTATGGGGTGAGAGATAGAGCCCTCAACTGCGGTGCTGCGTCCCGTCGTTTTTCTGCTATCTCCAAAAAACCTTAGGGGTCATCGATGCCCCCCCGATGGGGCGAGGTTTAAGCTAGAAATGGATGCTTCCCCATTTACATGCAAAACAAATGGACTGTGTGACGTGGGCGCGTGGTGGCGGGGTGCGTCGCTCGATGCGAGTCGGGCAGTATCGTCGCCGCTGATGTTGTTCGGGCCGACCTCTTGGTGGTCAGCTGTGGCGGCTGCTCGTGGCCATGACCCGCTCGCTCTCGATGGTGGCGACGTCGTGCGCCCGCTCCCAGCATCACACTAAATTTTATTTGAGAGAGGTCGTGCTCGTCGCGTGCGCGGTCACGTGGCGGGCCGAGTTGACGGTAGGAAGTGGGCAATGTCGGCTAGCTTGGCCGAGTCCTCCAGACGGGAGAGCCTGTGTCCCGACAACCCCACTCAACACCCTTGGGTTCCAGGAATGAAATTCAGCTAGTGCCGAGCTTTGTAGCCCTCCCTGATTGCAGGGGTCCCATCTGCCTCTCACGATTTTGGAGGCCCCTTTAACCACCCGCACGCCAAATGTTACCCGCATAGAAGCGGCACCGAAACCGTCAATCCTCTCCCCGCTTCTTTAAGTGCCCGCTAACTCTCTTATTTCCCTCGGACCTATCATCATAAGTTTACACCCCCCTTTTCAACCGATCCTTCCATCGCTCCCTAACTACCTGCCCCTTCGTATCCTCCTATCGTGGTTTTCCAAGCTTCCCAGACCTCTCGCCTCAACCATCGTCTATCTCGGCGGGTAATTGCCACGTACCAGGAGTTCCGTCTCTTTGGGGTATATATTTTGCCAGCGCCAGCATTTTCAGCTTCGTCGTCCCATAACTCGGTCCCCTACCTCAATACCCTCCTCCCCTTTTTTTCTGCCGCGTCGCCCTTTCCGTCGGGTGTTCTCACTGTCAGATCCGGAACAAACGCCCTCGGTATGCATTTTTCACCACCGGGTCCTTATGCTAGGCATGCACTCATAACATACGTTGACCTAGGGCCATCCTCTCCCACGCCTCTCGCTCATTCTAAAAATTCCGAGCCCCTCCCCGATTCTGGAACCCTCCCGGTGTTTCCGTGATCTGACGGCTAGAGCCCCGTCGGCCAACGCCAGCGGTATTTAGAAGATTACTTTCCTCCTATCCGTGATCGTGGTAGAGTCTTATTTATTCATGCAAGGGTGTGCATAGAGGGTGGCCGATTGGGCCCCATCTAAGCCCCATCAACCAATTAGGCCGGGCTGCACATCCCCCCGGCAGAAAGAAGTGGGCGAATTCACCTGGGGCTATGCTTACGCTTTGCTACCGTTTGCGGGCGCAACCGATGGAGGGGCGCGAGTGGTGGGATCCCCGGTTGGTCAGACCGGTACGACCCGCTACCTGCAGGCCACTCTAAGGCACCAAACGTTCCTCGTTCTATGGCCTGTCACTCACCCACCGCCAGTTACTCACACGCACCCACATCGGCGGCCGCAGCTCCCAGGGCTTGGCTAGAGCCCCACGGGAGGTAACTCGGCTTCGCCCTTCCCCGGTGATCCAGTGCTCCTCCTTCCCGCCTCATTTTATCCCTAAACAGAAACTTACTAAACGCTGGCTGCGTCAAATCCCGCCTGCACGGACCATGCAAGTGGATGCGTCGCTGAGCCGTTGCCCCTAGGGCTTGGAGGTCACTGACATGGGACCACCGGAATGAACAAGTTCCGGCTTTTAATTTTATCAGCCTCCGGGCGTTCACGCCCTAGTCTACTCGCAAACAACTTCCTAGCGTGGGGAGCCTCCCTAGGCTCGGTCCTCCCTCTGACCCTACCCGCCCACGAGTCCCACACTGACCGCCCGTCCCTCACGTCGGCTCCTCCTTGGCCCAGCCAAAGCCATGAGTCGACGCAAGCCACGCCCTTTCCGGCTAGGCTATCTCACAAATTGACAGAGTACCCCCGTCACGAAAAAATTCCTCCGTTATGACGGAGCCCGCCTGATCCTCTTATCTTCATCGTTTCCGCCTGGTAAGTGTGCAACAAAACGACTGACAGCAATCTCCGACGTCCCACGTTCCCTTTTGTGCGATCGGTGCTCCGTGGTTCAGACCAGAAGGTTCTGGCAGCCGCCTGATCCTCTTATCTTCATCGTTTCGGCCTGGTAAGTGTGCAACAAAACGACTGACAGCAATCTCCGACATCCCACGTTCCCTTTTTGTGCGATCGGTGCTCCGTGTTTCAGACCAGAAGACTCCGGCAGCGGACAGCGTAGGCAGAGGGAGTCCGTAGGCTCGAAGGCTAGAAGGATAGTAACAGGTTAGTAAGATAGGCGGGTGAAGTGATGTAGAGTGAAGGTCGGTTCAAGGGCAATCACAGTGCACGTTTCAGCGCCTCCATGACCCCCAGGAAGAGGAGAGCCGTCATGACCCTCTTTCAGGGGCCAATGGGCCCGAAGGCTAGAAGGATGGTGCCGGGTTACTAAGACGGGCGGGTGAGGTGATGTAGAGTGAAGGTCGGTTCAAGGGCAATCACAGTGCACGTTGCGGCGCCTCCGTGACCCCCAGGAAGAGGAGAGCCGCCATGACCCTGTTTCGGGAGCCAATGGGCCCGAAGGCTAGGAGGATAGTGCCGGGTTACTAAGACGGGCGGTTGAGGTGATGTAGAGTGAAGGTCGGTTCAAGGGTAATCACAGTGCACGTTTCGGCGCCTCCGTGACCCCCAGGAAGAGGAGAGCCGTCATGACCCTCTTTCGGGAGCCAATGGGCCCGAAGGCTAGAAGGATAGTGACGGGCTACTAAGACGGGCGGTTGAGGTGATGTAAAGTGACGGTCGGTTCAAGGGCAATCACAGTGCACGTTTCGGCGCCTCCGTGACCCCCAGGAAGAGGAGAGCCGCCATGACCCTCTTCCGGGAGCCAGTGGGCCCGAAGGCTAGAAGGATAGTGCTGGGTTACTAAGACGGGCGGTTGAGGTGATGTAGAGTGAAGGTCGGTTCAAGGGCAATCACAGTGCACGTTTCGGCGCCTCCTGCCACCATCGAGAGCGAGCGGCTTACGGCCACGAGCAGCCGCCACAGCTGACCACCAAGAGGTCGGCCCGAACAAAATCAGCGGCGACGATACAGCCCGACTCGCACCGAGCGACGCGCTCTGCGACCACGCGCCCCCGTCACAACTGCTTTTCTCTCCTAATCATTTATCATTTATTCATTTCACATTCTTAGTACAAACAACATATATTTGAACTCCACAATTTTCTGTGAACATTAAAGCTTCCTTTTCCAAATACGCGTAACATCAACTACGCACTTCAAGTAATATCAACTACAACTACACGTCGTAACATCAATGAGGAAGTAATAAAACTTGTAATTAAAAAAATATTGAAGTAAATAAGAACTAAAAAGGAGGGAGAGGAAGCTAGACCACGCTGTACCTTTGGTAGTAACAAATAGTGCAGAAGAAAGTGACCGAAATGAATCAAGTAATCATAGAGTATGTTGTGAGAAGACTGCATGCAGAAGCAGAAACCTTCATCTTATCGTCTACCACGACAGGTGCTCAGACCAGCTGTGGTGAGCCAGCTCTATCTCCTTCATCCGATTACAATGCTCCAAAAATAACAATAATCACACCGAATGTCTCAGAGCTTCAACGATGACGCGCTGACAAGCAGGCACGACGGTTGTCCTAAAGTGCGGCACCATGGTGTGTTGATCCAGAGTGCTGATAGGGTTATGACCACTTCGCTTGCAACTAGTTGTGATCAAACGGATGCCACAGTGCGTCATTGTCCTAATAAGTGCTCGAGACCTGTCTGGTTTTGGTAGGAAGCGACGCCACCGAGAGCCCGCGCCCTCTAAAACTATATTGACCCGCGCTCCATCGGGGGTCCAGCGCCACCTTCGATCCATTGGGGCCATTGATGGCCCCCTACTACACCAAAAATATGGGGGTTAGTGCAAATCTGTTAAGTGCATTTGAAAGCACGTGTAAATTCACTAAGAATTTACTTCGCATGTTTTACTTCGCAATTGGCTCAGGTCAATTGTTTGACCTCCAGAGGCCAAGTTAGATAACGATAGGCTATTTCCACTAAAATGTGCAATGCTTAAGAAACCTAGGCAAAGCTCTCATGCCATTAGAGCTATTAAAATTTGGTAAACTAAATTGTATAGGAAAATGTCAGGATTTTCTCCGCATTGTGGAATATAATGCCCTTCGACCAGTGATTTGAAGTCCAGAGGGTACCTCATGACCAGACATGACCTAAGGTCACGAAAGGCTAGAAAGTGACCTTGCCATATATCAAATGAGAGCCAGCGACGAAACATACACAATGACGTTTAATTCGGCGTTCTCACTTGATCAGGTAAAAAGCTATCTTCAAAATACTATTTTGACTCCTGGTGACCTGTGATGACCTCAGATAAGTCAAAGGGCAAATATCGCCCCTGGAATTCGTAAAAGGGTGTCCAAGAACGCTTTTCTGAGCAGTCTGAGCATTTGCAATCAATGTTGTGACTTTTAGATCGTAAGATAGCTTTTCCCAATGCTTTTTCTATTAGGTGAGGTTACCTCGTGACCTGGTTTCACATCACCAGAGGTCAGAAAAAGTAATTTGGTTCCCCAACGCAGACCAGTTAATGCCCCAAGATGAAAGGCACGTTCCCCAGAGGCAATTATCTGGCAATTATAGCTTGTGGAGCAGAAGTCTGAGCACATGACCTTTATTTGTCACATTCAGGAAATACAAGTTTAGTGTTTATTAGGGGATAATGTTCAAAATTAGTTTAAATTGTCTTCAGGCCATGAATTTTTCAGGTGTAAAATAATCCAAAATTGTTTAACACTTTTGAATTCTTGGGGGTCAAACTATTTTTCTCCATATACATATTCTTAAGTAACATGGGACACTGATTCCAACGAACAAAATAAATTTAAAATCTGTTGGCAATTTCAAAAGTTATGGGCCTATTGAAGTTTGACACACTCGTAAAGGCCTCCATGTATAACCCAATATCTCTCGTGGTTTAAGCTCAATTGCTTTCAAAATTTGTATTTACATGTTTTCTGACATTTCCATTCAAAATCTGTGCATGAAATTTAAATTTGATCTGAAATATTAAAAATTAAAAAAAATTAGACCACATTTTTTTCAAAATTTAGTTTTGATCCAAGAATTTCAAAGGCAGCCTAAAACAAATTCAAACACCAAAAAATCAAATCTTCTAACAGTTCTTGAATTCATACCTAGATACAATGTGTCGTCCCGACAAGATTAAGAGCGAATCATTAATTTCTTTAAAAACATATAGTTCAATTGCAAAGTTCAGTTTATTTTTCCAAATCATAGAACTAAACTGGCTGGTTTAAAAGTTTGCAAGTTTCATCTTGATGATAAATGGTGAGTGAAAGACCACAGAAAATTTAAATATACAGGCACTTCCTACACACGGCATGAGATGCTGACTGTAAGTTTCAACGGTGCCCATTGAAGCACTTAAGCTATCAAAGCAAACTTGAGTTTTACTTGCAAGAAGGTATGTAGGTACCTAAAGTAATGCATGCTTACCTTGAGATGTTACCAAATATCTAATAGGTAAATCATTTTATCATGCTCCCCCTGTCACCCATTTTGAGCATTGGTCAGTTAATACCCAGCTTGAAGTTCACTAGGCCCCACTTTTTAAACGTTCTGGAAAAATAACAGGAATTATATGAAACCAGTATGGAGCGAGTACCGCGCGCGGGCACATCAAGTAGGCGCCCCCAACCAGTCCCAGTTTTCTTACTCTATTACTACCAAGGCCATAATAATAATTCTTCACCGCGAGGTTCAAATCCCCAACGAACGCAATAGAGTCCACGAATCCACATCCCAAGCAACTATGTAGACGAGTCCGGCGCACTTTTTGCATTGTGCTCTATAACAATTTGCAACGCGTGCGCCAGCTTGTCAGCGGAGCTCCAACTTACCCCAACCCTTCCACCGCGGTGCGAACGCATTTACTTACACACATCCCCAGCTTTCCCCAGATGGAGCGCCCTCGAAAAGTTCTCCGGCTTCTGATTCGTGTAAAATGGCTGAAAGCAGTTTTTTTGCTAGTGAAAATAATGAAGCAGAAGGACTAGAGATATGTGAATTCCAGCTTTGCACAGGTGGTGTCTGGCGATGGTTTGCCGACGCAGAGAGATGATTGGCCGACACTGTCGGCGACGGCCCAGTGTCGAAAAGGGCCCGACCGATTTCCGAATAGTATGGGGGATCCGTCACTTTCGCCTACTGGAAACTCGTCTGGTGTTGTTAGAGAATCGGGTCGTGTGCCTCCGGCCCAGCTCACTGCTTGCCCGCGCACTGAGAGGAACTTAAAGGGTTTGAGCATAGACATTGGTGAGGAAGAGACTAGTGGGGTGCTGAAGTGAGTGACTAAAGGTGACCTGACTCTGAAATCAGTGTCTGGGAACTCCACGGGGGCAGTTGCTACTACCATTAGATCACTCCCGCTAGACCCTGATCAGTCGGTTTCTCCATCACTCCAACTCCGTGAATCTAACAGTGACAACTCTGTTCCCCCAACCACATGCACAGGGGGCTCCGGCAAGGTGTTATGTGGGCTTGAGGTGAAAGACGGTCAGATGGGCATTCAATGTGACCTTTGTCACCGCACACCCCTTTGCCAGGGGATCACCAAGCCAGCCTATAATGCACTCAAACGTCACAGTGCCATATCATTCCTATGTCAAGCATGCAAGACACATGCTGGCAGATCAGCTGCGGCTGGCTCTGGTCAGGACTCCTCCATTGGTGTTTTCACTTTCACTGGCGCCCCTACGTCCTTGCCTAAAGCTGATATTGGCATTCAGGTCAGCACGCTCACGGCTCAGTCACTTGAAGGCCCAGACAAGGCTTCCAAAGAGGATTCTCTGACTATTCTTGAGAGGAGAGTTGATGCATTGACCTCCTCAGTGAGTGAGCATATGACCCAACTCAGTGATGCTCTTCACTCCCATATGAGACTTGTTTCAGGCTCCACGCGAGAGCAAGAAAGTCAATCCATCGAACAGTCCAACATGCTGAAAAGGGTCATCAATGAAGGTCACACTCAAAAGGAATTATACTCGGAGGTCCTGAAGAAGTCTTGTGACAAGATGGTGGATCAGGTCAAGGAGAAGATCTCTCTGGCCCAAGCTCCACCTAAGATCGAGAACATTGTATCAGGTAAAGATGCCCAGAACATAGCCAAAGTCTGATAGATTTCTTGGATAAGAACAGGAGGGCCCGGAATGTGGTTGTACACAATCTCCCTGAACAACATGGAGAGTTACAGGCTGAAAGGTCACCAGCGGATGTGGCCAAATTCACATCAATGATCAAGGAGGCCCTGAACATGAATGTAAGGGCCACAAAGACCTTCCGAACAGGCAAGATTGTCCCAAACAAAGACAGGCTCCTTATAATCACCATGGAAAACGAGGAATTCAAGCATGAAATTCTCAGGATGGCCTCTCAGTTGAGGAATACCCAGAAGTGGAAGAGGATCTTCATCACCCCGGACCTCACATATAATGAGAGGCAAGAGCAAAAGAAGCTAAGGGAAGAGCTGCTGGAGAGAGTAATCTAGTCATTAGGCGTGGCAGAATTGTCCATGTTCCTGTGAGCACCAAAAAGGATTCAGTTCCCACACCAAGGCGGACTCAGCTTGGTGCAGGAGAGGAACCACAAAATATGTGTTTGATGCCCAAAATATGCAATTGGGGACAACTATGGGCACTGCACTCCCCACTGGGGCTAGCACTAGTGTGTCAGAACAAGCTCAGTATGACTTTTGCCCAAGGCAAAGCAGCAGTGGGAACAGTATGAATGATCCTGTCCCACCTGAACAGTCCAACCAACCACCAGAGGCCCACCGAAATTGGCTTACAACCACTCACAATGTACAAGACTTAAAAATTTGGTACACAAACTGTGACCAATTTGTAAATAAGAGAGAGGACCTGTGCATGCAGATTGCGGGTGAAGACCCAGACATTATCTTGCTCACTGAGGTTATCCCAAAGGCACAAATTGTCCCAATTCCCCCAGCCTTTCTCTCTGTTTCAAATTACCATATTTTCACCAGCTTCGATCCTAACCTACCTTACCTTGGTCAATCAGGTAGGCGTGGTATCTCAGCATATGTTA
This sequence comes from Lepas anatifera, assembly GCA_034440635.1. Taxonomy (NCBI): domain Eukaryota; kingdom Metazoa; phylum Arthropoda; class Thecostraca; family Lepadidae; genus Lepas; species Lepas anatifera. Next base: position 108,576 of record JAOTON010001533.1, on the reverse strand, counting down.
GGAATTCCCTCTGGTCCACTTCAGTATCCTTTTGTGGCAGTGACTTTATTGAAGACCTTTGGCTCAGGATAAAGCTCCACAGGAAGGATTTTTTTTGACTGGCTGCTTTTACCGCAGCCCCAGTGGTGATGGTCACAAGGCTATGGATGGCTTTACGCATATCATAAGCGAAGCCAGAGGGCTCTCACCCACACACCTCCTTCTGGCTAGAGACTAACTTTCCTCAGATCAATTGGGTAGGGGAATACTCAACTACTGCTTTGGGACATCCATCTCACACTCTAAATGACATCATGCATGATCACTTTCTTTTCCAGCATGTTCAGGATCCCACACGGCACGGTCACGGTCAAAATGCTAATACCCTTTACCTTATCTTCACTGACGAAGAGGGCATGATCTCTAGTCTTCAGCATTGTCCTGGACTAGGTCAGAGTGATCATGTGATCCTCAAGTTCAGACTGAAATGTTACACAGCAAGGAAGGATGACCGGGCTACCAAACCCAACTACAATCGTGCCAATTTCAGCCTTCTCAACTTGAAGATGAACAGTGTTGACTGGTCTCTCTTAGATGATCTGAACATAACGGACGCATACAATTTCTTTATGAACAATCTGAATTCATTAATGGATGAATGTATTCCTAGTGCCAGGGTTAGAACAAACCGGAAGAATATATACGTGACAAGGACTACTTTAGTCCTGAAACAAAGGAGGAACAATCTAGCAAGAACCTACAATCGCACCAAGGACGAGATAGATTTGGCGAGACTTAGAGCCTCTCAGAATGAGTTGCGTTCATTGACACGGAGGCTACAACAAGATTTTGAGCGACAACTGGTACACAACATCAAGACTAGCCCAAAAGCTTTCTGGAACTACACAAACTCTCGACTGAACACCACATCGAAGATTGGGGATCTCAGAAGCAGCGATGGTGATCTAGTTGCGGATTTTACAGATAAGGCTAAGATTTTGAATACATTCTTTTCAAGTGTATTTACTGTTGAAGATCGAACACAAATTCCCGTATTTGAGCCCCGATGCTCTGACCCTTTCTTTGACGACATTGCAATATCCAGTCATCTTGTCTATACCAAACTGACATCCTTGAAGACTAGTAGTTCTCCAGGCCCAGATCTCCTCCACCCCCGGGTACTGCATGATGCTGCTGAATCTTTAAGTACTCCTCTTTCTCTGCTGTTCAGGAATTCCCTCGACATGAGTATCCTGCCAGATGAATAGAAGTTAGGAACTGTTGTGCCCATATTCAAGGGGGGCGAGAAACACAACCCAAGCAACTATCGACCGGTGAGCTTGACATCCATCGTGTGCAAGATAATGGAATCACTCATCAAAGATGAACTGCTCAACTACCTGAATGCCCATCAACTTCTATCAGAACACCAACATGGGTTTCGCCCCAGACGCTGCTGTCACGCACAGCTGCTGTAAGCGTTGGAGGAGTGGACTAGACTTCTCGAGGCAAATTCACCGATCGATGCAGTATATCTAGATTTAAGAAAAGTGTTCGATCGTGTTCCGCACGCACGGCTGCTGAAGTTGGAGGGATATGGGGTAACAGGGAAGCTGTTAGTTTGGGTACAGGTCTTCCTGTTGCATCGTAGGCAGCGTGTGATCGTTGATGGGTGCACTTCTGATTGGTGTGATGTGACCAGTGGTGTTCCGCAGGGTTCCGTCCTAGGACCGTTTCTGTTCATTATATACATAAATGACCTCCCTGACTGTGTACAATGTTGCATTAAAATATTTGCTGATGACACCAAACATTACGCAGGGGTTGGCAATACCACCTCAATCGACTTACTCCAGGCTGATATTGTACGTGTCCAAACATGGTCAGCATCGTGGCAAATGCCGTTCAATAGAGACAAGTGTGTAGTATTGCATTTAGGGAGCACAAACATCCGGCATGCATATATGATGTCCGACTACACCCTGACATCAACTGATGCGCAGAAGGACCTTGGAGTCATTATGGACAGTGAACTTAAGGTCCGGCAGCATGCAGCGACGGCTGCTGCAAAAGCAAATAGGGTACTCGCTGTCATCAAGAAGTCATTTGCCAACATCATCGGTTCCACGCTGCCTCTTCTTTATAAATCCCTCGTGCGTCCTCTGTTGGAATATGGCAATGCATGCTGGGGAACCTTCAACAGGACTGATCAAAAGCTTCTTGAGAAGGTACAGCGCCGTGCGACTCGAATTATCCACACACTGAGAGGTTTAGCATACACTGATCGTCTGCGCGCATTGAAACTCTCCTCGCTTTACTATAGGAGACGCCGAGATGACATGGTGAAGGTGTATCAGCTCCTCCATGGGGCCATTGACCAAAGTCCATCTCAGTTTTTCGACATAGATAGAGGCTCCCGTACTCGAGGTCACCCATGGAAGCTCAGGAAACCAGATGCAGTTTCCAGGCCTCGCCGCTCATCTTTTGGTGTCCGAGTAGTAAATGATTGGAACTCCTTGCCGGCCTCCGTGGTTACTTCTTGCTCTGTTAATCAGTTTAAGGCGAGACTCGACGAGCACTGGGCTTCCTTTGTGTATCATGTTCCTGAATGTCCAGACTAGTCCTTTTTCACTCACCACTGGCTGTCTCTGGACAGTCCATGATTGGGGGCGCGGTAGTGGAGTTGTCAGCGTAGCTGGCTTCCACGCAGCCGACCCGGGTTCAAGGCTCGGCGGCTTCCCTGAACAAGGAGCAAGCTGGCTCCCGAGAAACCCTTCCAACAGAGGAAGAGTTGGCGACACCATATGACCCTGGCAGTTGGTGCGTCGATAAGCCCCAATAATTATTATTATAAACAGTCCATGATTCCGCTCTGGAAAGTTTTCCCGAGCAGGACAGAGTCAAGTTGAACTTTCCTTGAGCTCGTCGGAGACCGGATCCAGCAGGCCAAAGTGTCTCCAAATTTCCGATAACTTTAGGTAAGGTAAGGTAAGGCGAATTCACGCGATATTAAATAGTCAACTGCTCAAATAGTCCACATTTTAAATCAACCTCAAGAACAAAGAGTCAAACCTAGAACGTCCCCATGAATAACTATCTAAATGTCTAATGGTCAAATAGTCAACAAAGTCGGAAAATCCAAAGCTCAAAAGTACCACATAAGTAAAAGTAAGACATAATGCTCACATGTCAGAAGACCAGAAATACTGCAGTAGAGGAAGAAAGAAAATATTTAGACTCCCCGGCAGCTGAAGATCTTCCTCAACTATGTTGGCACGTTCAGACTTTTTCTGACCTCTGCAGACCACCAAATTGAAAATCCCGGATATAATTTTTGGGCCCTGGAGGGGTCATAAGGTGTAGAGAGTTTCAAATCGATCAGAATAAAAATGTAGCTATGATAGAGCTCAAAACTTGAAGTGAGGTGATCTTCTTTGACCTCGCCTGGTGACCTGACCGAGTGTGGCCCAGGGTATAGAAATGTCAGGGATGATGGGAAAATGTATGGGTAAGAGGTAGACGTCTCAACCGCGGTGTCCCGCCACGTTATATTTATGTTTTCTGAAAAAAACTTTGGGGCCGTCGAATTCGATGACCCCCGGTGGGGCGAGGGTTAAAACATAATAACAGTCAAACAGGAAATAAAATATTATGCCCAAACATGGTAAGGCATGTGGGTGTCTCTCAACCCAGGGGAGCACTTTAGGAGGACATCGAACAATCTCATGCGTAAGTGAACACAGTGCTACACTGAGTAGTGGTGACCGGAACTGAACTAAATAATCTAGAAATTGTAAAATTTCCGGCCTCTGTCAAATGTGGCTAAACCATGGTTGGTGTAAGTAGTAATAGGTAAAACATTGACGGTGTTCTCACCCTTTGCTCGCCCTGCCAAGACTCTTAAGTCTGCAAGGAGCCATGAAAAATATAAAGGTGTGATCTGACAGAGAAGGCATCGACCGTAAAATTCGTGGCAAGCCAGACAGTGTTTCTTTCTCTAGACCACCTACCAATTAAGCCACATTCAGAATATATTTTACTCATCAGCACAGTAACCAGGGCGGGGTAACCGGTGGGTCGAAACGATCGACAAAAGTGAGCCCTCACCTTAGAAGTAAACGAAATTCCGGACAAGATTGCATATCCTTTCTAAAGTAACTTAGAACTCGAGCAAACTTAGAACGCCCTTTCCCAAAAGACTCCAAAAGACTTCCAAAAGACAAGAGAGAGCTCGTTCTCGCAACATTCCATACTAAATCAGAGCACTATCCACGCTCTCCTCAAGACGTCTCGGCCTCTCTTTCTCAGAATCTCCGCCGCCAGCACGGCCGTCGCAACACCGATGCCGAGTGCGAAAGCCACAAAGAGCTGCTTCAGATGTGCGAGTCTGATGACCACGAAGGATCCAATAACTGTATCGGTTCGACAAAAAAGGTTCTTCTTATCTGAAAGTTTCCACCGTTTTGCTTCTCGCTGCATAACACCGCCCTCCACCAATCGCAATAAAACTTGATTTATCGTTGCGGTGTAAGGGAAGTTTTGACGGAGAGCGATGGAGCCTTGTGGGTGCAGCACCTGCACCGGCCACATGCAGAAGGAAGGGTGTTCCAGCGACGAGCCGCTGCCGAGGTTCAATTTCTTCATTGCTTCTAGTGAGAGAACCCTGATCTCTTCATGGCGCGGAAGGCCAGGTGCAGCAAGCGGCAGATCACTCATGTTCTGCCCGAACAGCCAAGGAACCATCATGTCCTTAATGGCCGTGGAGGAGTCCGGCTGCACCCTCCAGCCCTTACGAAGTGCTTCTGGTAGGCTTTCGAATGGTAATTTGTGTTGGCGTACAGCGACGCTGGAGAGAAGGCCGCCAGAGTAGGCCGTGGCCATGAGTAGAGCAAACATGTAGAGAGCATATATTGCAACACGATACGAAATCACCTGGTGGTGCGACTCTGCGCCCTGGCCACACATAATCCCAAATACGACAAGGACCCAAAGGGATATGGAGGTCTCTCGAGGCTCTAGATCATCAATGCGAAGGTGAGCGTGGACGCGGGCTATCAAGCACATGATGACAACAGCGATGACTTGTAATGCCAGCAGGACAAGCCAGGTTCTTGCTGGTAAAGCGTCCGGTAATGTTGAACGAGTCCCAAGTGCTTGTGCTGACCGGAATTACCACTCCAAATTGTTCATTGCTGACGGGGATTGAAAAATCCGCCATTTGGCGCCGGATGGGAGTAGCAATCATCCATCCAGCAAAGAGGTCGGCTCGATTAGCATGGAGCTCACTGGCGACCGAGTCCCACGCTGACCCATTCGAATTGCCTTTCACGCCACGCAGCGAGTACGTGAAGCCAAGCAGTAGCTGTAGAGCCAGGATCACACTGCCATAAAGACCTCCTGTGATGCGACCACCACTCACCGTTAGTCGCGTCGAATGTTCGGCCACAGATCCGCTATCATCCTGTGGATAAATGATCCGCAGCCTAACACCCCGCATGAGGCCATGGTAGGCAGTGGACCTGGCTACCCGGCGATGCGCCGGCAAGTACAACCTTCCGCCTCGGCAAAAGCCCGCGGGAGAAGCGCCGCTGCCCGGTTTGTAGTCAGATCCGCGGTACACGCGCGCTGTACCATTCTCGACCACCAGGTGCCACTGACGCGGGGAGTATCCGCTCAGGAGCGGCGCTGATCCGGTGCCCGATACTGAGACCAGTAGCCAAACGTGGCCGACATCATGGCGGACGTGCTCCAGCGCCATCCGCTCGGCCGCCCCCCTTCAGGGAACCGTTCAGCGGCGCGATCCACACCTGCAGCATCGGCGCCGCTCCTAACTTCTCACCTGAGACGACCGGAGGGCCTCGGTGGACGTGCGTGAATACTCCGGCCGAGGCCAGCCTCCTCAGCAAGGCGGCGGCGGCTGACTGTGGCACCGAGGGCGGGGCAAATATATGAGCTGAGTGCCAGCCCTCAGTGCCCAAAAGCTCCACCAGACAGCTGAGCTGCTCCTCCGTCCCTGGTGCTGCTGCTTCTGCTCCTGTGTTGAGTGCTATTGCTGTGAGTAGTACACTCACTGTAGCGCATAACGAGAGGATTGCTTGTGTCACAGAACGTGGCATCATTGCTGACATCACGCATTCTGGCAAGGTGCACTACATGCTCTGAAGTTATACGAGAAATACCTAGCCAATTCCTTTCAACATTCGAACACATGCTGTGACCTTCAGCTCCCGTACTTTCATCATTGCAACGGCAAATATTTTGCTCAAATGCTGGCGCGGCTGGTTTATTGTTTGGGTCCTTCTGCTAAGCATGCAATGGCCACTGAATGCCTTAGAGGCATTAAGATGTTAAAAGCTAACCACCGAAGTAAATGCATCGACCCACGACCGCAGTGCTCAGTGTGACGAGCAACAAAGGGTCAATTAAGAGGTTAATGGCCAGTCCCGAACCGTGTCGAAAACACAAACATTGCATTGCATTGGAGTAGTCTAAATGGCAGTCGCCATGCTCTTTTAGAGTCACTCGATGCATCGCGAAAACAAAATTGTTTTTATTGCTTAAGTAGGAAAATAATGTCATCTTAACACTCGCATTGACGGGGGGGTACGCACCCCAATGTTTTTTTGTTTTTTTGGAGAGATAGCATACAAACAGCGGCACGTAGCGCTGCCGTACTTGGCATACACTTTCTCTGATTATGTTTAGAACTTTTACCAAAAATTAAAGGCTAGGCGTGCCAGGTCAGGTCACCAGTACAGGTCAAGTGACCTGAGCAAAAAAGTGAAAGCATAAGTCAGAACAAGGTGTACTTATCCAATTGAGACTCATATCGCATAATGGGCCAACCGAGTTCTCTAAAATATGCTCCGGTATTCTTGATATCGATTACCTAAGGTCAGGTACGAGCCATGACTTCTCCATTGGAAATACATGGGGAAAAATAATTTTAGCTGAATAACTTGGTAATGGATGGTGATATTGCGTTGATTTTAACTGCATTAGATTTGCCTTGTCTTTGCAGTTCTAATAATATGCATTCTACCTGATTTGATCTTGACCTGACCTCAGGTCAGGTAATATCCAATATTTGATCTGACTTAACCTAGCAAGGTCATATAATATATCAATCGGTTTGGCTTGCTGCGATAATTCCAGTGGTCAAAATGGTTTTTTATCTTTACCAGTTCAGATGTAATGACCGAACACCTTCATTCACATGTTATCCGTATTATGGCATGTCTTGGCCTCTAGTGACCTGAAATATGACCTGACACAAAACATGTTTCAACTATTTTCGATGGAGAAGTAGATGGGCTGCCCAACACCGTTTATCGTTTTTCGCTATCTAGCGTGGTTCTTGAGATCTTGGGGCGGGGGTGAACGGGCAAATGGCCAAAACGCCAAAACTAATTACATCTTCAAAATCGGACTAATCTTGGCTCGAAAAAACAAAACCTAAAAACATAATATCCATTTTCCTTCTTTAGCCCTGCACAGATGCGAACACAGCGCATTAAACACGCCAGCTGGGAAGTACTCAAAGAGGTACACTTCGATGCATTATCAACCATGGTCGCGTCACAAAACCGTTATCTATTTATATCAATGGATAGCGGGAACCAAGAACCAATTGAAAAGTAGAATTGCAATAAGAGCGAAGTACTGAACTATTAGGCATGTAAAGCTCAACTATTCTCAAATCCTAAACTGTAGACCTCGAAAAAACACAGTTCACAAAATTTATATGTGTGATGCATGTGCCTCTAACCAGCCGTGAAAAATACTCCATCAGTGTCCCGGGAATAGTACTTTTGTGCGGCAATAGTCAAGTAGCGCGGTGAGGCCGGCGGCTCGGCGGCCGTCGCCATTTGCGCGGCAAATAAAGACGGCTACAGGGCCCGGTCGAGTCGGACAGGGAAGGCGGACTGCAAGACCTGGGCAGAGAGTCAATCTGTGCAAAACATTTAACAGCGCACTGAGGATGAGGAATATCGAGAGAGCCCATTTTTCATGGAGAGCTCAAAACACGACCAGAAGGACCTGTTAAAAAAAGAGATTACAGGATGTTTGTCTACCATGGTCGGTCGTCGATCACCAAAGGCGGAGGGGGAACGGCACAGCTCAAAGAAACACAACCCCGTTCTTCGGAACCGACAGTTTAGCGAGGCTACGGGTAAGCCGATCTGCTACAAGGTTTGGTAATATTGGCCACTATCATCATCAGGGGCGTAGCCAGGATTTCACGGGTGGGGGCGCCTAAAGGGCCCGAGACAGCCAAAGGGCCATGGGGTAAGGGCTTCTTTTCAGAATGTGTCCTGGGGACCCGGCCCTCAGGGGGGCTGTCCCTGCTCCCGGCTAGCCGATATCATCATAAGAACCAAATAAAGTATCCGGCCTACGCCAGAGAAGCGAGGATGTTGAAACGACCATGGTACAGCATACCGCAACCATACTAAGGTGCAAATGCAGGGAAGATGTTACGAGAGCAGGGCGTCGCCACGGGGCCAGGGGCGGCCCCACTGTCAAAATTTCTGATCTCAGTCAAATGGGAAAACGGACATCTAAACAGCCGCTCAGAAGCAACAGCAAAGAACAGTATTTCCGTGAAAGTTTTGTCAGCGAGTTTGTCTCCCCACTCTTTCGGTGGTGAGCTATGATGGAGCCTGAATATACATGGAGGAGGCCAGGAGGCAGGAATGAGATCAACTTGCATTCAGGCAATATCATACCAGAAAGACATCCATAGTTACAATCACATCAGTACCAGTACCTCTATCACCAATGACTGAACAGATCTCCGATGATATAAAATAAATCAGAAGGCCCAGACAACGGAGGTTTGAGCCCGCATAACCCTTTTATAAGCGGAAAGATAGTGGCACTAACCATTAATAATTCATGCGGTGGGACTGATAACTAATAACACAGATTTCAACGATAATTCTCGGGTTAATGGATAGCAAGGATAAAGGACGCGGATATTAAAAGGAGGGTTAACAAGATCAGATGATTAATGAACATTCCCTGTGAGTTTAATGTGTTGTCTGTTCGCATGTTCCATTTATGGGAAGAGTGACGGTAATCATTCCCGAATAGCCAACATTATCAATAAATGCAGCTCACGCACATGACCAAAGTTTGATATGGTTCGGTACTGGATTTAAAGATGTCAAATAGTGAAAAGTATTGGCCATTATTTATCATGTGGTATAATAGTTAAACCAGAGTGAAGGCTCAGCAAGACCTCACTATATACCAAATGTCGGATCGGTTTCGAAATATTACTGTTTTTTCTACATTTCAACCGTCACGGACCCACCTATCGATTCGTCTCATGAGTGTCGCAAAAGGAAAGAAGAAATCAATTCCATATTTATAAACCTAAAAATAGTTTATCTGATATGACCTGGTAGATACCCAATGTTTTATGGCTGGATAATGAGTTCAGAGCAACAGCTTTCATTTGAGCACAAAAAGATTGCTAATCAAAGTATTTTTTAGTTACGAGGTTTGGCCTATTTGAAGCCCAGTTGCCCCAGTGTGGGGTGGTGGGTACCCGCCCCCCGTCAAAGCGAAGGTGGCGGTTAATGTGCGTGTTAAAGCAAATAGCGAACATATATGCAAGTCTAAAAGAGGTTATTAGAATGAAAGCTTAGGGTTAAGCAATTACAGTTTGATTATCCCAGGTCCATATAGTCGAGATATCGTGGAATTATAGGCAGGTACAGGTTGTGAGTGGTAAAAAGCAGTGACGGCGGAACATCAAAATATAAGGGGGCACCATGGGCAAACCATTTCTTTACAGCCAACGTCATAGGGTTAGTGTTAACATTTCGGATTTTAGGGGGCCCCGTGTCCTGGTGCCCCCCCCAGTTCCGTCGCCAGTGGTAAAAAGCTGAGCGAATGACAAACGATATAAGCTTCATGTAAAAGAAGCGCTAGCAACAGAAATGAGAAAATCACAAATAGGTTACAACTACCATTGGCTAAGACCCTACTGTTCAATGATTTCGACGAGTGAGTGTTTCACTACAGCATTTTGTTTGTTCTTTTCCATTTTCAGAGGTATTTGTCATTATATTTCATTATCAATTGCATTCCACACTTACCTTTTCAGAAACATTTTTCAGCAACACATCGATGGTTGTTTTCTATTTCAGCTGAACATCAACCGGTTTGACTGAAATGTCCTTCAGATGTAGTTGCATGTGTTGTTATGTCAGTTGCATTCAGGATATTGATCCGTTGGTTATGGTGAGAGAAGAGTCCAATAAATTTCACCAAATCTGTGAAGTTTAATCGTGAACCTCATCTAAAGGAAAGGATTTAACTAACTCACAGGATTTTTTGCTCAATTTCATACACCAGCGGACCGTCATGGACCTTGAACCCAGGCTGGAGGTCTCTTCTCGACCCATGGAGGGATCCTGAATGGGTTAACGCTGGCACGGCAATACATTACCTATACAAAACCTATAGAGACCCAAAATCCAGTGGGTCCTAACACCCAGCTTTCCTGCAATCTCCACACACGCCTTGAACAGTGGATTCTAATGAGCGTCATTTTCGATATTATACTGGTGGTGGCGATAGAGTCCTGGCGTGCCGTGCTCATATAGCATCTGCAGCTGAAGTCCCTTGACACGCGCCCCGCTGGGGTCCCTTGCATGACGCACCCCCGCTGGGGGGCGTTTTTCGCCCCCTCTGCATCTGGTTCCCCACGAAAGCTAAAGGAAAATTACGGACGGCGTTCGAAATTTTAGTAATATATGTATGTATACATGTATGTAGTAATACATGTTAGTAATACATGATGATGATGATGAAAGCTCTGGACAAGACGAAGAGATTTTATACGAAAAATTTTTGTGTCAGGTCAATATTGAGGTCAGTATAGGTCAAAGAAGGCTCCATAGGCTTACAACAGAGCAGTGTACGTTTCCCTCTCTAGATCTACCCTCAGGGGAGGTAGAGCCAATCTTTATGCATCATTGGATTTCTCTCATCGTGGCAAATCGAATGATGCATAATATGACCTTGCTAGGTGAAATAGTCAAAATGACCTGACCTCGAGCTATGTCAGGGTCACAGAGTGACCTGGTATGGTCATGTTGCATATCAATCGACTCCCCGTGACAATATAAGCACAATGCAAGCAAAATGGGAGCTTTATCTCAATTTAGTGAGAAGTTATTAAGTTTTTGGCAAAACAATCACTCTCTGCTCCCGTGACCTGATATGACCTTTGAGAGGTCAGATGCTAAAAAATCAACTTTATGGTCAACATCGTGGTAAGAATAGACGGTTTGAGGATTTTCAGCTTTATCTATCCTGTATTTACTGAAAAAAGCCCATTCTATTTTTCTCCCTAGACTTACAATGGGGTGACCAAAAAATTGACCCCACCTTAGGTCAACAATATCGAAATTCCGAGATAGCAGCTTTGTAGACCCTAATGACCTTATCATATTGTGGAATTTTCGAATTGATCGGTTTGCTAGTGTTCCCTGGGCTCTTCTTCAAACTCGTAATTTTAGGTTTTGGGGTCGGGTCACTTGACCCTAAATAGCTCCTTAAAAAAATGAGATGTTGAATTGATGGAAAGTATTTGTGCCATACTTGTGGAGAAAAATGCCCCCCAGCGGGCGGTTACAATATCAGAGCCGGAAGAGCGCGTGCTAAGTATCGGACGACGGTCGTCGATGCGGGCCAGCAATGCAGGCACCAAGCCCACCGACCTCATTTCATGCAATGTATGATTTACGTCAGCAGTGTAAAAGTAGCATAGTCCAGCGTAAGCAACAAATGGTGCACCAAAATTTTGCTTCATACAAATCCAGCATAATATTTAATTGTACGTGCATGGAAGAGAGGCCAAGTCGCTGAAGCGCCCTTAAAACCCAACACACACACGCCAGAAAAAAATTAATATGATATTTTAGATAGAATAATTAAAAAATGAAAAACAAAACATGTTAGAATAAGTATATATACAGTAAAGATTTAATTAAATCAAGCAATTTACTAGAGAGCTATGAGCAAGAAAATCCGATTCCAGTCCAATGTACCTATTTCATGCCATATTGTATCATCACGCCAACTGTGGCTGAAAAACCGCTGCCTTTTATTGAACCTGCTTCTGAATACAGCAAAACTTTGAAAGTGAGTCTGGTGTAAGTACTTTGAATGGCATACACCCTACAATGAAACGGCACCCTAGTCGGTGTCTCTGCCTGCGCATGCGCAGCCTTTGTCATAGAGGTGCCGTCACGACACGTTGCAGCAGAGAAGAGCTCCTCCGAGACGACTTACAATATCAGCTAACACGCGCCCCGCTGGAGGGGAGGGGGGCGAAATTTACCCCCTTCTGGTTCTCCCCAGATAAGGCAAAAACGAAGAGAGGTAGAACAATGAAGCTTACACCATTTTATCCCTGATCAATTCTACGTATCCGACCAAATTTTTAGGTCAGGTCAAGGAGCTATCTAAGGTCAAGCGACCCGACCTCAAAACCTAAAATCACGAGTTTGAAGCGGTGCCTAAGGAACATCAGCCAACTTATCAGTTTGAAACTTCACAATATGATGAGTTTGTTATGGTCTACAAATCTGCTATCTCAGAATATCTAAATTTTTGACCTGTGGTGGGTTCAATTTTTTGCCACCCCATCTTAAGCCTATGGTGAAACATAGAAAGGGCTCGTTGTCAGTAAATACTGGATAGATAAAGCTAAAAATCCTCAAACCGTGTGTTCCTACCATGATCTTGACCATAAAGCTGCGTTTTTTACCATCTGACCTCTCAAAGGTCATGTCAGGTCACCGGAGCATACAGTGGTTGTTTTGCCAACAACTTCACACTGAACTGGGATAAAGCTCCTATTTTGTTCGCATTGTGCTCATTGTGCATTGGATTGTCACGGGAAGTCGATTTATATGCAACATGACCATATCAGGTCACTCTGTGACCCTGACCTAGATCGAGGTCAGGTCATTTTCACAATTTGACCTAGCTAGGTCATATTAAACATTATTCGATTTGCCGCAATGATAGTAATCCAATGATGCATAAATATTTGCTCTCGCTCCGCTGAATACAAATCTAGAGAGCAAAATGTACACTGCCCTGCTGTAAGCCTATGGAACCTTCTTTGACCTATGCTGACCTCAACATTGATAAAACTTTTGGGCATATCGACGCAGCAAATGCCAGGGTCATATAGCGTTGTCAACCGTTTCCCTGCTGGAAGGGTTTCTCGGGAGCCAGCTTGCTCCTTGTTCAGGGAAGCCGCCGGGCCTTGAACCCAGGTCGGCTGCACGTGGAAGCCAACTGGACTGACCACTACACTACCACGCCCCCACCTCAATATTGACCTGACATAAAAATATTTCTATAGTTCTCTTTGACTCGTCAATAGCTTTCGAACGCCGTCCGGTAATTTTTATTTAGCTTTTCTAGGAAGTGCGATACGGAGGATAGTGAAATACGCCCCCCCCCAGCGGGCCGTGTCATGCCAGGGGCCCCAACGGGGAGCGTGTTAATAGTTGCGAGAAAGGATAGGAAGATTAGTCCTAGCATGGGAATTTATTTGTATACTATATACCATAGTTTGAAACGTTATACCACTTGGTGGTTTCTACCGACATTAAAACTGTGGTCCTTCGAGTCACTTTCCCCATGGTGGGGGGGGTGTTCAAACACCCCCTCGCCTTCGAACTTAGCTCCTATGCGGGATGGAGAAAAAAGCAAGGGCTGTTGGATAGCCCATACAAATTAATGAAGAAACTATATCCGTCACTTTTTGGCTCAAGGTCAATATTGAGGTCATGACAGGCCAAAGAAGGTGGCATGGTAGACAAGAGTTTCCGGGCTCTAGCGTCTGACATGAGTGGGGTTAGAATCATTTTTAGGCACCATTTGCTTCTTCTTGTTACGGATAATCGAATGATGATATGTATAATTATGTACTAGGACTATACTATAGACTATACTATAACATATATAATATGACTTACTAGGTCAAAACAGAAAATGACCTGAACTTAGGTCAGGTTAAGGTCACTATCCAACCTAGCATGGTCAATATGCATATGAATCGACTTGCAATAGCAATCCAAACGTAATGGTATCAAAATACAAACGTTATCATCATGTCCTGCAAATTTATTGACCCAAGTCTTAAACCTGCTTAAGTTACCCCAGTTCACCTCTGAAAGGTCACAAGTAAAAAATTGCAACATAAATCTGGAAAAGGCCCAGGATACTACGATTTGGAGAATATGAAGGCATTTCTAGCTGTATTTACGCAAATACAGCCCAACACCTGTTTTCCCCATGAGTTTCCGATCGAGAGGTCATGATCTGTATATGACACTAGGTCATTGATATGAAAAATCCCGGAATTTACGTTATAGCACTCGGTGGGCCTATGATGTGGTATAAGTTTCAATGCCACAGGTTTGCCCAATTCTTACTTATGCCACCTTAAACATTTTTGGATGTGAGGTCAATTGAACTGCACTGGGGACCTGACCTTAAATAACCTGACCTTTGAGATAACCCAAACCTTAAATTTCTTAGGGAAGTTGTGGAATTCATAAAGGATGAGGTATTCCAAGCACGGCAGCGCTGCGCGCGGCCGTTTTTTCGTGCCGCCGGAAAAACCCGAGGGAGAGGTATGTTCAAACACTCTCCTCTCCCACCGGGGTGAGAGTTAACAGTGGTAAAAGCCGCCTGGCATAAACCATTTTTTGCCGTTATTTACTACTTTTTGCCGCATTGCCGCATTGGCCGAATCCAGGGAGGGACATTTCTAAAAGGCTCAATTTGTAAGCTGTGAATATCAAGGGGAGGGGATGACCCTGAATCTCATCGTGGGGAGCTGTCATTATATTGGCTGGTATGCACGAACGCAAGATTAATAGTGTATCATTAAGAAATGCCACTATTGTTCTATTCGCTCAGTCACCAAAAGCAATAAACTACTTACTCAGGTCCATTAATAATTGTTGGGGTTTAACGACGCACCAACTGCCAAGGGCATACAGCGTCGCCAACTCTCACCCTGTTGGGAGGGATTTGGGGGATCAGATCGACTTATTCAGAGGCTCCGCCGGGGCTTGAAGGCGGGACCGGTGACTTAAAAGACAGGGATGCTATCCACTAAGCAGGGGCGGATCCAAGAATTTTCGCTAGGGGTCGCAGCGCTGGGGGGCGCCACTTGCATGGCCAGGGGCGCCATTTTTAGGCCAACTGGGGGCGCCAAATTTTATGTTTTTACCCATTAAAAGTATTGTTTTTGTGAACTGAATCAGTTAACCCGCGCCCCGGTGGGCCTCCGAGCTACGTTCGCCCTGGTGGGGGTTGTTTGAACACCCCTCTCGAACTCAACCCCTATGCAGGATAGCGACAAAACGCGAAGCCTGGTGGATAGCTCATAAAAAATTCATGAAGAAAATATATGAGGCTCTTTTTGGCTCAGGTCAACATTTAACTCATGACAGGTCAAAGAAGTTGGCATTTTGAGCAAAGTTTTTGGGCTCTAGCGTCTGACAGCGTTGAGTTAGAATAATTTTGTAGACACTATTCGCTTTCTCTTGTCACGGCGAGTCGAATGATGTATAATATGATCATACTAGATCAAAACAAAAATGACCTGACCTCAGGTCAGGTCAAGGCCACTTTTGACCTGGCATAGTCCAAATGCCTATCAATCGACTCGCAGTAGCAATCCAAACGCAATCGTTTAAACATAAAAGCTGTATCATCATGTCATGCAAAGATATTGACCTAAGCCTGAAAACTGCTTAAGTAGCTCCAGATGACTTCTCAGAGGTACAGGTCAAAAATTGCAACATGAACCTAAAAGGGGGCCTAGGGTACTTCGATTTGGAGAATATAAAGCTTTATCACCTTTATTGAACACAAATACAGCCCATTTTCTGTTTTCCTCTGTATTTCCAATGGAGAGGTCACGGTCCGTATTTGGCCTTAGGTCATCGATATGAAAAAATACAGGAACTTTTCGGAGAACTCGGTAGGCCCATTATGTCTTATAAGTTTCAATCCGATAGATTTACGCATTGCCTGCTTATGCCACCTTAAACATTTTTCGAGGTGAGGTCACTTGACCTGCACTGATTAACCTGACCTAAGATGACCTAAGCTTAAAATTTTTGGAAAATTAGCGGAATCGTTCAAGAATAAAGTGTGCCAAGTGCGGCGGTGCTTCGCGCCGCCGGGCTTCGCCCGAAAAACCGGACGGGGTGGTGTTCAAACAGTCCTCCACCGGGGCAAGGGTCAAAGAGGAAATTAGAGTTTCATATTTTCTGACAAAAAGATGAGGAAAGATCATAGCTTTGAATGTATCTAAAATACAGCTCAGGAGTGGTAAAAAGTGAATGTATTTCTTGAGCGTTTATTTTGTTGATGCAATGTAATAAACAAGCCTGTCAGGTTCGCTACTCCCACTGGAACCCACGGGTGGTAAACACTCTCTGGGACCCGGGGGACTGCACGGGGACTATTTTCTCCCCAATCAGTGAACAAAAATATTTTCAGGAGCCTTAAACAGTTTGTAGAAGAACAACAAATATCTAGAATAGGCCCGTTTCGTTCAATGGGCCTATGTTTGCCATTGGGGATTAGGTGTTGAATTCTCGGAGGGCTTGTTGCAGATAGGGCACCATGCTGGATATGTCAAGGGAAATGACCTAAGGCCCTAGATGAGAAAAGTGAAGGGTAAAAGGCGACAGGTGTGAGATTATTAGCTAACCTTTCCCTGACTTTCATCTCCCTTTTATTCAGGTCCGCACTGTCCTTGAGGCTTCCTTTGCGGTTTTAGTGTATTCTTTGAATTTTAGTTCACATTACGCACATAATCTTAGTTGTTCGACCGTTTGTATTTTTGTTTAGCAGCGTTTTAGTTCATTCCACATCTCACACCTGTGCTTTTGCACCCATTTTTAGGTTCATTTTAGCTGTTTTATGCTCTTTTTTACTTTCGTGGTGTTCCGCAGTGATCTGTTGTGGGATTCCAAGTATTTTTTTAGAGATTTTCTCACACCTGTCGCCTTTTACTGTTCACTTTTCTCATCTAGGGCCTTAGGTCATTTCCTTTGACATATTGGGGATTAGGTTTCTACAGGACATGTCAGATCAAATCCCGCTACACTTTGGGAAGCCTCATGATGGTTACATGGACTACTGATTTTGCTTATATGATGATTATTAGCTAATTTTGCTTTATGGGGATTATTAGCTAATTTTGCTTTATGAGGATTATTAGCTAATTTTGCTTTATGATGATTAGCACACAGGGCCTTACTTAGCCATAAGGGTCTAATAAGCCACTAGGTCAGAGCAGTGATCCCAGCTCCCTTCAATCTGAGCTAGCCAGCCATGAATGATCTATCGACTTAAGTTCATGGACCTTGGCTTACTTCAAGACTCCAGTTATTGTAAACCTTTCTAAGGCTATATTCTAAAATTATACGCTCCTAAGACTTGACTGAGACAAGCAACTTGCCGTATTCCAATGGGGTACTGTGACCTCCTTCCGTGCGTAACCACGCTCGACGTGGGACAAGCGTACCCGGGATGCACAGGGACCAGTACCGACCTAGCCTACGCAGAATATCAGCATACCGATCTAAGGTGCGTACTACGATCACAATGATGATTTGGCCCCACCTGCGCAGTGCGGGCGCAGGCTGGAAATCAGAATAAAATATCGACGTGCGTGCGCCCATTCTGATGTACTCTCGGCATCAGAATACGGCCCCTGGCAACCCTAAGGCAAGCAAAGGCCCAGTTTAAGGATACTCCACATCAGAGATCAACTCGGAAAAATGTGCTTGTGTCTCCCTTCAGCGGCATCTACCTTAATTTTTGCAGGAACTATAACTAACTATAACCAGATGTTGGCCGTTGGCCTGTCTTCACTGTGCTCTGGTAGCGACATAGGACCCTCGACTGACCAAAGTGAACTCGAAGTCGTGCACAGTGTACACTTGAACACTTTCCGGCTTTCTCCAGGGGTTCGCTAACTGGAAAATTAGATCCTAATAGATTTAAGGGTCCCACCAGTCCCACTCACAGCAGCCAAAGACTGTCATGGATGGTTTCCCCCTGGATGCAGGGGGCCAGCGACTTCCTGATTAACCTCAGGTCACCTCATGACCCTCCACAGGAATATGGCAGGCCTTACTGGTCACGGAAAGACCTGTTGATACCGGAGTACCCTTTTTACAGACTTTACGTTCAGTTCCAAATATCTCTTTACGATACAGAGTGCTCTTATGGTCACAGGGGGTATCGCCCTGTCCGACAAAAAAGCATGCTGGCAAGACATGGCCCTGACTGCGACCAAAAGCTCTGTTAGTTACAGAGATCCCTGTTGACATTAGATTGCCCTATTGATAACGAGGACACTCCTGGTCCCAAAGGACCTGCTGGCCGTAGAGGGCCCTACTTGTCACAGAAGGCTCTTCTGGCTGCATTGGGCCCTGCCGACCACGGAATGATGTGCTGATCATGCTTGTCACAGAGGGCCCTGTTGAAAACAGGTGATCCACCTAATTAAAGAGTGTTATTCTGCCCCTAGGGGACTCTGACGGTCACAAATAGGGCGTCGCTTGCCACAGAGGGTCACGCTGGTCATTCTGGTCCCGGAGGTTTACGGCTGGTATTAGACTGGCGTAGGCCGGCTGCCCTTCGCGCGATCTTTTCCCTTCGGGTGTCTCTCACACGACTGTGCTAGCCGCCCCACCCCTTTGCTACGTTTCTGACCCTCCCTACTATAGTTTCATCACCCAATTGACTCACCTTCCTCGATCACCAAGGCATTTTCGTTGCAGAAGTCATGGCTCAGAACTTCGCCATCATCTCTCGAACTGAGCCGTCCGCTAAAGTTTAGGACAAAATCATCCACCAGAAGTCTGTTTCCCGTGCACTGTGTTGGAAAGCTTACGGACTACATTACACGTCACTCCAGCTAATATACAAAATCAGCTGACCATCTACCTTGGTTTTTCTTGATTGTAGTATAGTTTTATGCGAAAGTTCCAAAGATGTATTCGACAAAATCCGTATTTGGCGCAGTTTTTCTGTAATCATGTGTTTTACAAAAATGTTTTTCCCCCGCAGCTTCCGAAATATTCAACGAAAAATATAATGTTGGACATTAATTTAACCACCAAAGTGCTCAAAATCCAATTATTTGAAAAAAACTATCTGTATTGTTATCAAAGCGTCTGCAATTTTGAAAGAAATCCGTAAAAGTCAATGCCAGATACCGTGCCACCTTGCTCTGTCGGGTCAAATGTACAATTTGCTGCGAAATGCAGCATCGGCGGGAACTTTTCTTGGAAGGTATATTTGGTAATATTAAAGCAGCATACCGTGTACATTACGTTGCAAAAATAGCCAGTTTTTACGGCTTTAAAGTTTATCCCAAATCCAGCTCCATCAAACCGGCCGCAAACTCAGCCTATCCAAGGTGATGATGTTAGAGATCGCACCTGACCAACACTGACCGAGCTAACCTATCACTGATCTACAACCGAGAGAGGTGGGTACATGGACTACCCAGGATTTCGAGAAGGGGGAGCGAAGTCTCCGGGGGCGTTCAGACTACCATTTGGGGGTCGGCCTTTGGTATCATGGATCGTTTTTTTATATTTTTGCGCTCCCTCTCCCGGGAGCATTTTTGAGTTAGTAGCTAGTATCATGTATACAACGCACTCACACTATTTACAGAGCGGAGGTTCCCATTTGCCAGCACCCTTACGGGACAGCGACACCGCACTCGGCGGGCCATAGGCTGCCCCAGTCTCCCCAAGCCGCAGCGCCCGGCACAGGCCGAGCCCTCACATGAGGGCCGCGGGCGGGAGACCAGACCCGTGGATCACTTTAAAGGCCGATCAGGCCCGTGCACCCACAAACAGGGACGCCGGCTAACAAGGCGTTAATTCCACTGCTGCGGTGCGCACTCCCCAGTGTACTGCTATCTCCTGAGTAAGAGGCAGCCGTGGAAAAGGCTGCCATAGGCCAGCCTTGATCCAGGGGCCTTCCACACCCAAGCATGATGCATTTGCCAGCTGCGCCACGGGGGTGACTGTATCATGGATCTTTGTGATGCTAATTTTGCGTATTTGTGATGCCATTTGAAAAAAGTGCCGATTGAAAAATCACGTTGCCAAAAAGAAGAATTTCGCAAAGTACCTCTAGTTAAACAAACAGCAATGAAACAGGGAACTTTCTACCTGGACCACGTTTTGAGGCAGAATTCACGCAGAGACGGCCTTTGGAGATTTTGCGACCCAGTCGTTGCAGTTTATCCTGTCTGCGCAGAGCGGATAGTGATAAATCCATAATATTCTACATAAGGTGAAACTTTTTGCTGTTTTCAAACTTGTGGGAGAGGACGCAACCAAAATTCTGCAGGTACCTCCTGCCGAGTGTACCGTGGTCTGGGCCTGAGTGCACCCATGCCATGTGATGCCCAATACCCGCCACCGCACGCTGATTGGTCGGTCAAAGACCCTATGCGCCTTAGGCATCATTACCGGTGTGACCGGCGACCGCTGTGTGCCAGACGGACGTAATACACTCATATCTCAGAAGCAGCGCGTGTCGGTTGACCTGGCGCCTGAGCAAGCAGTAACAGACCGTAACGTAACACCGAGCTCTCAATTTTTTTCTTACACAGATGACGTGGGAATTTCGCATTGCTGTCTGGACACAGCCTTTTATTAGTGGTACTGTGAAAAACCACATCGGCAAAATAAGTAAATGGTCGAAGTCAACAACTTATAGGGTAATCAGTAGATACGGAATATTTTTAAACAAATTGAAGGTATATTTGTCTAAGTGCTCAAAATTTGCTTCACAAGAAACATTATTTTTACCAGTCCGCTATATTGCATCGTAGCATGTTCTTGTCGCAATAGACAACACAACCACATATCGGACGGGCACACGACCACACATCGGATGGGCATGAATGCGCCCTGGGGGATCCTGCGTGGTAACGGAGCAAAATGACACCGATCGATAGCCAAAGCAAACATTAAAAGAACTCTGGCCAATTTTTACCACTCAAAGCTGAGAGCTGTCCCTGTTGCAGTGGGATGCCCTAAGGCTGAAAAAGAGCGGCCAATCGTGAAATTGGGGCACCCGAACACAAAGTAGGGGACATCCGAAGTTGAAGGCGGTATACGTAAAAGTGGAGCGCCCCAAGGCTAAGAAAGAGCAGACAATTGTGGGAAAATGGGCGCGCAATCATGCACTAGAAGGCAGTCAAAAGTGGATGAGAGCGATCAATTTTACGGCGGGCCGCTTTAGAGCTAAAAGGGACGGTCAATCATGATTTAGGGGTTCCGAACCACAAAGCAGAGGGCGGCCAGAGGTGAATGAGGGCAGTCCACGTTTAAGTGGGGTGCTCTGAGGTTGCACAAGAGCGGCCAACAGTGGAGAAGGTGCGCGCAATCATGCAGAAGAGAGCGGCTAAAAGTGGATGAGAGCAGTCCATGTTGCAGTGGGACACCCTAGGGCTGAAAAGCTGGTCAATTGTGAAAACGGGGCGCCCAACCACAAAGTTAAGGGCGCCTGTAGGTAAATAACGGTGGTCCACGTCGCAGAGGTCCGCCAAGGGCTGAAAAAGGGTGGCCAAACGTGAAATATGGGGTTCCCAACCATAAAATAGAGGGCGTCCGGAGGTGAGTAAGGGGTCCACATTGAAGTGGGGCACCTAGATCTGCAAAGGAGCGGCCAATAGTGGAGAACAGGAGAACAATCACGCAGAAGAGGGCGGCCAAAGGTAGGTACGGGCGGTCCATGTTGCAGTGGGACGCTCTAGAGCTGAAAAGGGCGGCCAATTGTGAAATTTGGGCGCCTAACCACAAAGAAGAGGGCGTCAAAAATTGATGAGGGTGGTCCACGTTGAAGTGTGACGCCTATTAGTAACTCGGGGGCATGATATATGACGGGGAGCTTAGGTTTATAAATGAGTCTAGCGGTGATGCAGCATGGGAGTGCCAAAAGTTCAGTGTCGTACATCCTGTGGGACGCCGGTGGTCTGGCCGGGGGAAGTGTGGGGAGTCAGTCAGTTAATTATTTGGGCTTCCGGGCGAGGGATGGTAATGGTGATAGTGCATCACGGGGACACTGATACTTCACCGAGGCGATACCGATACTGGAGTTATGGATACCGGTGATGCAGGCAAGGGGCGCCTGCAGTACATAGGCGTGGGACCGTCAGTGGAGCGTCTGTGGGAGCAAATAACCCATCACAGGGACACTGGTAGGGTAACAACAGGGTAGAAGGGGGGCACACGAATAGGGCACTGGTTGGGCAACAGGGAGGAGGAGACGGTACATGGGAAGAGCGCTGACGGCGCAATTGGGTCATCAAGGAGACACCGAACCTGAAGTTTGGAGCTTCCGGTGATACAGCGTGGGGGTGCTCGCATTCAGTGAAATTTGTGGGAGCTGTCAAGGGGAGGCGCTGGTAAGACAACGGGCCACGTTGGGGATGCGTTCATGGCAGGGGGAAATAAAAGTTGATTTGCGCCGAGAAACCACGGCGTACAATTTGAGAAGTTCCAGCCAAATGCGTAAGTTTTCCACCCCAGAATGCATAAGCGTAAATATACGGACAGAACTGAGCGGCAGCATCGCCTTCATCGGCGAGTCCCGCTTAACCCGCGCCCCACCGGGGGTCCGGCGCCACCTTCGCCCCACCGGGGGCCATCGATGGCCCCCCTCTAACTCCGAAAATATGGGCGTTAGCGCAAATCTGCAAAGTGCAGTAGAAAGCTCGCGTGAATTCAGTAAGAAATTACTTCGCATGTTTTAGTGCTCAGGTCAATGGTTTGACCTCCAGAGGTCAAATTAGGTTAAGATCGGCTATTTTCACTCAAATATGCAATGATTAAGCAAACTGGGCATAACTCTTATGTCATTAGAGCTATTGAGGCCTGGTAAAGTACATTTGATAGCAAATTGCCAGTACTTTTTCCGCTATGTGGAACGTAAAGACCTCCCGCCAGTGGTTTGACCGCCAGAGGTCACCTCGTGACCTAATATGACCTGAGGTCACGAAAGGTCAAAAAGTGACCTTGCCGTATATCAAATGAAAGCCAGTGACAAGACAAACACGATGGTGTTTGTTTCACCGCTCTAGCTCAATTAGGTCAAAAGTTATTGCAAAATACTGTTTTTGACCTCTGGTGACCTTGGATGACCTTGGAAAAGTCAAAGGGCAAATATGACCCCTGGGATCCGTGAAAGCGTGTCCAAAAACGTTGTTCTGAGCAGTCTGAGTATTTGCAATCATTTTTGTGGCTTTTATATCATGAAATAGCTTTTCCCCATGCTTTTCCAATGGGAGAGGTCGCCTCGTGACCTGACCTCAGGCACGAAATCGAAAAATCCCGGATATACACCTTGTAGACCCTGGAGGGGTCATGAAGTGTAGGAAGTTTCAAATCGATCGACTTTGAAATGTAGCTCTTACAGAGCTCTAAAGGTGAAGTGAGGTGACCTTGGTTGACCTCGTCTGGTGACCTGACCTTGGGTGACCCGGGGTAAAAATTTCAGGGATGATGGGAAAATGATGCAGTGAGAGGTAGAGCCCTCAACCGCGGTGCTGCGCCTCGTCGTTTTTCTGCTATCCCGGAAAAACCTTAGGGGGCCATCGATGGCCCCCGGTGGGGCGAGGGTGAAGGCATATGACGAAACCTCACAATCAATGAATCACCTGTGGCACGCAAGACGCCTTCATAGCATGCCAGAGAATCACATCACCCCGCCAAGTTCGAATTATGTCACCATCGCGTCCAAACAGCAGAAAACCATCAAAAGGCCTTAACACGCGCATTGACGGAGGTCTGAGCCACCTTCGCTTTGACGAGGGGGGCGGGTACCCGCCCCCTAAGATCTCGAGAACCACGGTAGGTAGCGGAAGACGGTAAACGGTGTTGGGTAGCCCATCCACTTCTCCATCGAAAATACTTGAACCATTTTCTTGTCAGGTCACATTTGAGGTCACGAGAGGTCAAAACATGCCATCATAGGGATAACATGTAAATAAAGTTTTTCGGTCATTACATCTAAACAAGTAAAGATAGAGCAAAACGACTTGAACTGTATGAATTCTCGCAGCAAGCCGAAACGAATGATATATAATTTGACCTTGCTAGGTCAAATCAGGGATTTGACCTGACCTGAGGTCAGGTGAGGGTCAAATTATATAAAATGCATATCATTAGAACCGCAAAGCCCAGGCGAGTCTAATGCAGCTAAAATAAACGCTCTATCACCATCCGTTACTGCGTTATTTAGTAAAAACCATTTTCCCATGTATTTCCAATGGAGAGGTCATGCCCCGTACCTGACCTTAGGTCATCGATATCAAAAATACCGGAAAAAATTTAGAGCACTCGGTAGGGCCATTATGTGATATGAGTTTCAACCGGATAAGTTCACCCTGCTCCGACTTATGCTATCTTAAACTTTTTTAGGTCAGATCACTTGAGCTGTACTGGTGACCTGACCTGAGATGACCTAACCTTAAAATTTTCACAAAAGTTGTAAAAACGACGAGAGAAAAGGTATGCCAAGTACGGCGGCACTACGCGCCGCCGTTTTTCTGCTATCTCCGAAAAACCCGAGGGGGCGGGTACCCGCCCACCCCCGTCAATGCGCGTGTTAAAAACCGCAGTGAACCATGTGTGACTGCTTTTAGGCAGTGACGAATCTAAGATTTCGTTCCCCTCTCTTTGCACTTTGTCATTAAAGGACACCGCTTTTGACCTAAAGGGCGCCTAGTATCCACATCCTGAGGGAGTGGGGTGTTAGCGTTTTTTTTTGCGTCGCAGACGTCGTGTTAACTAGTTTGAGGCGAGCGTTTCCAGGCTCAGAAAGGCGTCATTTGGGTTTTAGGGGGAGCGGCCTCGCACTTCGCCCCCCCTGGATCGGTATCTGATTTGATGCTGATTGGGGTTTTAGGGCACCTCAGCTGCTGAGGCTATATGTTCCCAGTCTCTGAATAGTTCGGTCTCTGATTTCAGGTGGGGTTTATACTTCTTACGAGAATTTCGAGTTCTGAGGCAAGCGATTGCTGAGCATAGGGTTTTCCCGGGTGTTTTGCTAAATGGGTCTCTCAGTTATGACCATATGATAAGGGGTTGTTTACATATTGCGTCACCCACTGAAGGCGGATAGTGTTCGGCATTTTCGGACTTTTCTGACAAAGGGGAGGGAGTCGAGCCTTTTCTGACGATTTCGCAAGGAGGGGGCTAAAAATATCGGCAGTCGTGGACATTTTTATTGAGCGAGGACAACGCAGGGCCACACCCAGGGCATGAAGAATGGGTGTTCCAAATTTACGTACTCAAAAACATAAGTGTCACCACCGTCAAAAATGGGGCAGCCTTGATGTTTTCTGAAATGCGTAAAAATCCCACGGGTTTCTTACGCTGCGTAAATTTGCTAGTATGGGGCACGGCGGAAAATTTTCAATTGTCTGAAAGCCCACTGCGTAAGAATTTGTGCTCTACCCAAGTATTATTTTCCTCTGGTTCATGGAGCAAACGAAACGCACCCACCATGCACCATGGATGCGCCGGAGGCACAAAGCGTGCAGTCAAAAGTTGGGGCGCCCATAGTGACGCGTGGCAGGGGTAGGGGGTGCTGGGCACCGGTAGAGAAAAAGTAACATAAGCGTCGCCACCGGCCAAAAAGTGGGGGCAGGCCTCCCTGGCCCCCCGGTCGCGACGCCCCTGAAAAGTAAGATACCAATGATGCACCAATCAATCAGCAGAAATGTCCGGGCGCTTATAGTGAGGTGTAGGGGCACCAATAAAGCGAAAGAAAAGCACCAATGTGTACCTACTTTGGGGGCCGCCAAACAGAGCGGTTTGTCGAAATGTGGGGGCGCTCCCGATGAGCCCATGGTGGGAGATGAAGGTGCCGGTGGAGCAAAGAACAGGTACCAATTATTCATCATGGGGGCGCCAGTGATACAGACCGATGTGTCGAAAGATGGTGGAAAGTGGCGGGGAGGGGGAAGGGCGCCCCTAAAGCTAAAAGCAGACAACAATGATGCATCATAAGAGTGGGGCTCCAGTGGTATAGAAGGGGCTGTTGAAAGGTGAAGACCTCCTCAGTGGGGCATGGGAGTGCCGTTTGAGATTAAAAACAACCCACCAATTATGCACCATGGGGGAGCCAGAGGTAAAGGGTGGGTCCAAAAAGCAGGAGGCGCCCACGGTGAAGCGTGGGGGCGCCGGTGCAGTGCACGGAAGACGCCAATGATGCCCAAAGGGGGAAGGGGTGCCGGTGGTACATGCAGGGTTTTAACAGATAGGGCGCCGACAGTGACGTGTGAGGGCGCCGTTGGAGCAAAAACGAGACACCAATGCTGCACCATGGAGGCGCCAGTGGTATAGAGCGGATTTTTAGAGGATGGGGGGGGCGTAGTGAAGAGTGGGGCGCCGGTAGTACATAGCGGGATGCCAAGAGGTGGAAGAGCCCACGATGAGGCTTGGGGCGTCGTTGGAGTGAAGCAAGGGTACCAATGATGCACCATGGGGGCGCCAGTGGTATAGAGCGGATTGTTAGAAAGTGGGGGCGCCCGTAGTGGGGATCCAGTAGTACATAGCGGGGAGAGAGAGTAGAGGCTCCACTGATATAAAACGGGCTGGTAAAAGGTGAAGACCTCCTCAGTGAGGCATGGGGACGCCACTTGAGCAAAAAGGCACCAATGATGTACCACGGGGGCGCAAATGGTAAAGAGCGGCTCTAAAAAGCCGAGGCGTCCACGGTGAAGCGTGGGGGCGCCGGTGGAGTGCACAGAAGACACCAATGATGCCCAACGGGGGCGCCGGTGGTACATGCGGGGTTATAACAGATGGGGCGCCCACAGTGACGCGAGGGGGCGCCATTGGAGCCAAAACGATACATCAATGCTGCACCAAGGAGGCGCCAGTAGTCCAGAGCCGGATTTCCCGAAGGTGGGGGCGCCCGTAGTGAGGATTGGGGCGCCAATAGTTTATAGCGGGATTCCAAGAAGTGGGAGAGCCCACGATGAGGCTGGGGGGCGCTGGTGGAGTAAAACGAAGGCACCAATGATGCACCATGGGGCGCCAGTGGTATAGAGCGTATAGTTAGAAGGTGGGAGCGCCCGTAGTGGGAAGTGGGGATCCAGTAGAAAATAGCGAGGAGACAGTGGGGGCTCCACTGGTATAAACCGGGCTGGTAAAAGGCAAAGACCCCTCAGTGAGGCATGGGGGCGCCATTTGAGCAAAAAGGCACCAATGATGTACCACGGGGGCGCCAATGGTAAAGAACGGCTCTAAGAAGCAGGGGCACCCACGGTGAAGCGTGGGGGCGCCGGTGGAGTGCACAGAAGACACCAATGATGCCCAATGAGGGGGGGCGCCGGTGGTACATGCGAGGTTTCAACAGATGGGGTGCCTACAGTGACGCGTGGGGGCGCCGTTGGAGGAAAAACGAGACATCAATGCTGCACCATGGAGGCGCCAGTGGTATAGAACAGATTTTTAGAAGATGGAGCGCCCGTGGTGAAGAGTGGGGCGCCGGTAGTACATAGCGAGATGTCAAGAGGTGGAAGAGCCCACGATGAGGCTTGGGGGCGCCGATGGAGTGAAACAAGGGCATAAATGATGCACCATGGGGGGCACCAGTGATACAGGGCTGGTTGTCAAGATGTGGTATTTGCATACAAAAGCATTACCACGGGGCGCCAGTATTTCCGTTAGGCATGCAAACGTGAAGCAAATGGAGGCGACCCCGGGGGTGCCTTAGTGCCGGGGGGGCGTCTTACCAGCGAGGGGGAGCGGCCCCGCGGCCCCCCTCCCCTGGATCCACCCCTGCCACTAAGCCATTCATTCCCCTACTCAGGCTCATGACTTGTGATGTCTTTACAACAGTTCAATGACTTCATATGTCGTCCTAATACATAATTGTCAATCTTAGGCTCTTTAACATTTTTGACAGTTCTTGCCACTTTTTAATGGTAACCACCAGTATTTACTACCTTATACTTTCCACTCACTTAAACCTAGTTTTTACCAATCGTTCGCCAACCCTGCTATGTACTATATTACATACTATACTTGGAAGCCCCTCTTAAGAAATCGCTAACGACGAAAAGGCAGCTGTTACATGAACTCCTCAATTTTCTTTCAGGGCCGGAAGGGTTTATTCATTTATTTGACATACACGGCATCTCCACTATTCATGTGGCTATTCTGACCCCGATCGTAATGAAGATGAGGGACGTAAATAACAACTTAAGCAAAAACACACTGTTGGATAAGGATAAGGATAGGATGGTTGATGGGGAAGGACAAGGATTACCCACGGGGAGGGTCGCCATAGGCGCCGCGCTCAACCCATGGAGTGAGGTAGTGTGACTTGATGAAGGGATCCGGTGAAAAAAAACATGGAAAACAACAAACAAGGAGTGACGATGACGCGCGTGGTCGCCAGGAAGGATTCCAGGTCCCAAAAACATCTAAAGCAAGGCACATAATGACATGCTATTAGAAAACGGCATGTATCTTATAAGCACAAGAATTAATCATTCAACTAATCAGGGATAACGCATGTACAGCAACTCCACTCGGTGGACGACTATGCTGTGAGTGTAACATCAATAAAGTCGCGTTGAGCTCTCGTGAGTACTGGAGCAGCTCTTGAACAGATGTCGAAGCCGGATGTCCCTATTTTTCCGTAAAATATGAGATTAGAAAGTATGAAGATGCAGCCAGGAGTTTTGTCGTGTGTCTTATCAGAAAGGTATTCTTGCTCAAATTTGAGTTCATAATCCTTTATAAAGCTACCTCTATCAAAGATACATTTTAACTGTAAGACCTTGGTCAAGAAAGTAACGTGTCGAATGTCTCGTGCACTATATTTGACACATCAAAATTTTGAAGTTGCATGTCAGATTATTAGTTTCGGTCAAAATTCCTAGCAAACAAGACACAAAGTTCCGACAAAAGCTAAATCATGGTCAGTACTCACAAGAAAATGATACTGGATATTAATGGAGATTGTGTCAAAGTCATTCCACTGGGACCAAGTAAAAAGAAGTGCGGGGGTAGCCGAAAGAAGTCCAGAAGCCGTTCTAGGAAGAGCAAGAAGGGTGGATGTGGCTGCAAGGCCCCAAGAGCAGGGGGATCTCGCAAGTCATCACGGTCCAAGAGACCAAGACGCAGCAGGAGATCCAAGAAACGTTGCTGAGCCTGTCATAAGTGTATGCGAAGCGCAACAAGAACAGAATGCTGTCTCAAATGTTCATAGAATTGTCCGTCATAAATTGTGATGTGTACAAATGAGTCAAAATATACACGACACATTTTTGTAGTGTTTTATTTCGAGAGGAAATTTACCAATGAAAAATGTCAGGTATGTTAGATACGTGTTCAGCATACCGATAACTTCACAAAAGCTTGTTTAAGATCTAGTTGAAAAAATGAAGTGTAGGAATATAATTTTCAGTTCTTTCCAATACAACGCTATCAATCTATGAAGTTTTACGACAGTTTTGTGTAAGTTAATGTTCATTGAGAATTTATTTGGCAAGAAAATGAAATGTACACTGTAGAATATTATCAAGCAGCTACATTATCAAGAATTCACTTCATTAGGTACACGAAGTTCATAACAAAGCTAGGTTCTGTAATTTTGTAATTTTGATTGAGCCCTTATAGAATTGTATGGTTTTGTCATTAATTTATTTGCTTTCGAATATTTCATACAAAACATCCATGACGTAAACTATTTTGGTCGTTTGAGACATGTATTCATATGCTGACGATTTACATTGACCAGAATGAAAGGGCACAGACTATGATGCACTCGATAAATATCACCAGCGGCGGTGATGCATAGGACATATCATGAAATGTGAATCACACTTTTCTTGGAAAGGTTAATCTTCGTGATTTGCTTTCTCTTTTCATATCCATCAACACGGTGGTGGCGAACACGGTGGTGGCGGGCACATTCCAAACATACTTAAGATTTGCTGCAGAAGGCCCGGTTTCGGGCATGGTTTTGGGCATGGAGGAGGAGGAGCACCTGAGGGAGATATGTTGTGTCAGGACACTTTAGTGGAAGCAAGAGTAGTGTCATTCATGAACGCAAACTGTGCAGTGTTATGAACAGAAAGCTTGCAAACGGTATGGACAGAAACTCGAAAGGCTGAGGCAAATTAGGAACGTCAAATTTAATATAAATGAACAGAGTGACACTGTTAAACAAATGCATACAATCACTCATGTAAGTATAAGTGTACCCTTACTTTTCTTGCATACTGGTTTTTTCTTTGGACATGGTGCAGGCTTCCTCTTGCGGCTCGAACCACATTTCTTTTTCCTGTCTTTAAGAGGCCAAATTTTCACGCAGCTTCCCTGGACACCAACTAATATTTTCTTAGACTTCTCATCTTTTTGCGGGCTGCAAGGGGCCATTTTGAAAATATAACCGAGACAAAAATAAAATATGTTACTCGCAGACAATTTGGGGCCGAAATCATGAAACTTTTGGGGAAGCCGAGGTCAAACCAATGATTCTCGTGAGTTTTAATAAACACGCGTGCAAAGTTCGCTGAAGGACGTCATCTCTTGAAGAAAGCATATATCTGCATTTAATCCGGATTTTTTTAATTGATAAGTTATTGGTTGGCATTTCCATTGAATTCTGGATGAAAAATAGGTACAGCAAATTCACAGTGATAATATATTTGGGCACAGCCATTCCTTAGAATATTCATGTATGTAATCTAGATCAAGAAAATTTGAGCGAGTAAAACCACCACACGAAGCAGGGACTTCCGAAGATTTCTTTCGGGGAAAAGGGGATTGCAGTAGATGAGTGAATCCAAAATGTCCAAAGTGCCAAAGTGATTTAAGGGTCACTCATGCTACGGTTAAAGGACCACCTAAAAAACACTGATCTGTAACTACAATGTTTGGTCTCAAAGGGGCAAACTGAATATGAAAGAAGAATGTGAGTGCGCAGGTGTCGAAGGCAAGGTCTGTAGGAGTCAGGAATGTTTTTTTTTCATTTTAAAATGCAGAAATGCACAGTGTCAACTGCAAATACAGTCCGTGCCATACCAGCTTGCCATTATTGGAGCCTCAGTAAAACATACTCATACGCCTTCATTCCCAGCAAAATAATCCGCCTTTTTGCACTCGCATCTAACATAAAATCTAAAACAAAACTAGGTACACCTTTAAGCTCCTCTCAACATGCGGTGCCGAATGATGTATTATATAACCTTATTAGGTAAAACTTAAGATTTGGCCTGTCCTATAGTCAGGCCAAGATCAAATTTGGTCAAGCTGAATTTAATAAGAACCAGGGCTGGGGAATCTCTTCTCGATCCAGGGGGGATTCTGGGCGGAAAAACGTTGAAACAGCAATACAAGGCCTATGGGAGATCCAAAATCCAGGGAGTCCTGGCCACCCTCACCCCCCAGGATCTCCACCCACAATTGGAACTACAGAAATAAATACAGTTAAGTCAAAATAAACACTGAATCTCCATTTCCAATGACATAATTGGGTTTGAACGACTTTACCCATGAATTTCCAATGGATATGTCATGGATCCTATCTGAGCTAAAGTCATCGATATTAAAAGTCCCAATCAATATTTTGTAGAACACCGTAAACCCGTTATATGATATGAATTTCAGTTCAATAGATAAGCCCTATTCTTGCTTATGCTATCTTCGACTTTCATGGAGGCGAGGCCACTTGACCTGCATTAATGATCTAACCTAAAATGGCCTGGACCAAAGTTTTTTTGCACACAAGCAGCAGCAAGGATAAACATGTATACCAGCTAGAGCATTGCTGCGCGGCACCGTCTTCAGGCCATTGGCGAATAACCCAAGGGCGGGTTCCCATCCCCCGTCAAGGCGCGTGTTAAAGATGATAATACACAGCATGCTATATCGGCTTTCGAGTGGTTATGCCGTGAAGGAAATTTAAAACTTGCCAAACCCTCGGCAGAGGCTTGCACAGCCAGCATTTCTGACTAGTAGAAAGTTATTTGGAAAGTTGTAATATCGAGGTATTTCCGTCTATATACTTATGTCAACCGATATCACATCCAGGCTGGTAATTCGTAGTCAATGAATCGTTCCCGAATTGGAAGGCTCTGAATCTGTCAGGCCACACAATTTGTTTTCGGCAACGGCTTAGCTGGCCAAGTGAGCTCATGACTCTATGCGAGTTTAGATGACAATAATTCTGGGAGTGATTTCAGTTTATTAATAACCATTCCATAATATTTTCAACAATAAGAAATACCTATATTCTTAAGCCATTAGTATTTCATAATGTGACTTCGAAAATGTTTCATTTTCACTGTTGATGTGCCTATTGACTTTACCGAAAGACATAGGGAAAACAATCATTTTTTAAATATTTTGCGTTCCCTTCCTGGGAACATTTTTGTGTTAGTAGCTTAGTCTCATTCATACAGCGCACTCACACTACGTACAGAGCGGAAGTTTCCATTTGCCGGCACCCTAACGGGGCAGCGGCACGCACTCGGCGGGCCATAGGCTGCTCCGGTCTCCCAAGCCGCAGCGCCCGGCACAGGCCGAGCCCTCACATAAGGGCCGCGGGCGGGAGACCAGACCGGTGGATCAGTTTAAAGGCCGATCAGGCCCGTGCGCCCACAAACAGGGACGCCGGCTGGCACGGCGTTGATTCCACTGCTGCGGCGCGCACTCCCCAGTGTACCGCTATTTCCTGGGT
Source organism: Lepas anatifera (assembly GCA_034440635.1). Taxonomy (NCBI): domain Eukaryota; kingdom Metazoa; phylum Arthropoda; class Thecostraca; family Lepadidae; genus Lepas; species Lepas anatifera. Next base: position 75,786 of record JAOTON010001533.1, on the reverse strand, counting down.
AGGAGGCGGCCGCGGAAAAAGCTGCCACAGGTCAGCCTTGATCCAGGGGCCTTCCACATCCAAGCGTGGCGCCCTTGCCAGCTGCGCCACGGGGGTGCCGGGGAACACAATCATTTAAAATAGTTGATATCTTTCCATTTTCTAGAAAAATATTGCAACAAAATTCATTCTGAAACTAAAATGACAGAATGACCCCTAAAATACCGTCAGAGACAAATGCCACCCACTACGAAACCATCGTGCGATTCAATCACAATATCTTGGCTTTGTATCACAGAATATCCGCGCCGAATAAGTGTTACAGGATATCTATTCTCCCAAGTTTGACCGAGCTGATATAAGCTTGTCACCAGCATGCCAAGATAAACCTGCCGTAATCGGCATGGGCGATAGGCGTCGCGGCCGGCGATAGCCGAGTCGATGTGACCCACTAGCCACTACCGGCCGCCCCCCGCACAGCGTATGTGCCGCTAACGTAAGGCCAGAGCGCAGAGTGGTCACCTGGACAATCCGACGAGACACGCTCTGCACACCAGGTTTGTGACTTCCAGCTGATTCTCTCACTCGTGATATTGAGTACATCCGCTGAACGTTGAATCGTGTTACTTTGCGTTATATAGAATGCTCTAAGTTGTGGCATCTTCTCAACCCGGAAAATAGCTTAGCTAAAATTGTTTTCTAGCCTTTGGTCACGAAAACACAAGGCATTATAGGTAGATATTAGGCCCAGCTAAATTTCATGACATAACTGTTTGGGTTTGAAAACACACCAATAGCCAAAGTGATACGGTGTCACTAAGCCTTACCCTGTTGGGAGGAGGGGGATTTGGGGGATCAGATCGGCTTATTCAGAGGCTCCGCCTGGACTTGTACCTGGGGCCAGTGGCTTAGCTAATTTTAATACTATCCACTAAGACCTGCTCATTGAACCAATACCACGCTGATCGTACAGTCTTCAAGATCAGTGTCACCGCCTTACTTTGGTTAACATGGGCATTGATAGGGGTGGGGGGTACCCGCCCCCACCCCTTCGGGTTTTTGGAGACAATAAAAACGGCGGTGCGTAGAGCTGTGCTCCTACTTGATATCAATTTTCTCGAATCATGTTTTCAACTTAGACGAAATTTCAAGATCGGGTCATCTTAATTCAGGTCACCAGTGCAAATACCCGAGAAGGATTGTTCAAACACTTATTCGACGCGGAGATTAACCCTCGCCCCCCAGCGGGATGAGGGTTTATGTTATGACGAATGCTTTCAGCAGCAGTGCCAGCATTCCGATTTGGCATGTGTGTGAAGACTACATACATTTTGACCATCATTATCAAGGCCCAGGGAGCTGCCAATATGGCAGACATCCCCAGTGAGATTTGCGGAAACGGCTGGTCCAGGCAGAATACCGTGGTCAGTTCTGTTTTAGCCAAGCACCAAGGCGAAACTTTGGAGACCATGCACTTTTTCGACGCTGGCATTCCACCACACTGGTCTCCTCATTCAGAATTTGCTACGTCTAAGCTTCTGCTTAGTGTTCTGCACCACGATTTTAAAAGAATGCACGATCCCTTCAAAAGAAGAGATCCTTCCTCTTCTTTTGACCAAGTTTCTGTATCTAGTTCTTGAGGTCCCTAAGCTGCTTTTGATTGATAAGATCTAAGGATATTGATCTCACCAGAGTGGCCGAATCACTTGGGAGGGGGTTAGCACATTCACTATTAGGCGTGTTGTCTACAAATCCACGGATTTGTGCGTTTGTCACTGCAGAGGCGGATCTAGAATTGTTCCAAAGGGGAGACGGTGTGAGGTCTCAAGAGAGCCCTTACCCACCTGGCGATACTTTTAGGCGATTGTGAGGACCACTCTGTCCATGAAAGTTTTTGGTATTTAGTACTAATTGCAAAGGGAAACACATCTACAACTGCCATGGGGGCGGCACTGTACGCAGAGAAGCAGCCGAGTGCTCCAAAGGAGGCCACTGAGGCCAGTGGCGCAATGTGCAGGGCCGGTCAAAAGCAAGACTGTGGGGGGGGTACTGCTGCATATGCCTCTGTTTCGGATGAGCACCGCAAAACGGCGCACCTGTACTTGAGTCACCATCTGAGAAGTCAAACTTTAAGGGCGTGTTTTTAACAGTTTCAGAATTTCGCCACCGTTTGCTTATGCATGTCAGAATCCCAAAATATTCCTCCTCCGCAGACTTCTTTGCACAGCTCACCTCAAGCCAGTTTAGTGGCATATCCCTATGGAAACAGTGCCTCGTCTAAGGAACTTTCACTAGGTGGGATTTTAGCTAACTCAACCAACTCCACCCGATACCAAGGCAGAAATGCTAGAATTAAGCTTGAGCTGGGAGACAGGCCAAGTCAGCAAGCAAAAAAAAAAAAAACGTTGCGCGGTGCAATCGGGGAGTGACGGATGCAAGGAAAATTCGAATTGATTTTAATGTTAAACCCGTCATTTTTCATGATCTTCATCCACCCCATATACACTGACGCAACGCAATGCACCAAGACGGAAATTGAGACAGCGGCACGATAGTTAAGCATTTTGCTTTGAAAAAATACTAGTTTTGTTAAGTTCACCAAATTTGTTCCACCCAGGGTGCTTCTTCCCAAATACCATTCCTTCCAAAGTTGGGCAGGGCAATGCCCTTGCTGTCTTGGGCGCGAGCTGCCCCTAACCTGTCCCCGGTTCCCACGTCCTTGACGGAAGGTGATGAAATACATCGTTTTATGGAGAGTATGAAACATATGGTAATGATCGTTTTCTGCCAAAGTTCATTTTTAACATCGATCATAAGTTGATCATTAGTTGCACTGGCTATCATGAGTTGCACTCGAAACTGTTGACTCTTCTTTGGCTGATTAAAATATTATCTAAAATAAAATTTGGAAAAAATCATCATTATCGTCTTTTTCATATTCACGATGTCAACTCTGCCAAACATTCTCTGTGCTACAAATAGTTTTATGGAGCGTTAATATATAAATGCTAACGTGGGGAGCACAATTTGTTGGTATTATTTCCATTTGTGAACTCCATACTCACCTACCACAGACGTGATCGTTCCTTGGAGCTTCAAAGCTGTGTCCATTAAGGATCATGACTTACCTCTAAAGTGATCCCTTGGAGCGATAAACCTTTGTTACGAATTCTGTCCGCCTGTAGGTCACCGGATCAGCACTCCGTTTGCGCCTCCCCTTCTTTTTGAAGAATTGATCCACGACCGGACTGGGATAGAAGAGGGCCGTGCCGATGCCGTTAACGCTGATTGTCAGACGGTCATTCCCAGTGTCATTTTCCATGCTCATTCAATGCAACGACTTGAAGCAGTTGTAATGCGACACTGCTCTCTCTCTCTGTAGTCATGCTGTGCGTGGTAACACAAATGAAGGCAGACAAGAAGCGCTGCAGCACACCACTGGAGACCCTCTGCATCGCTAGAAGCCTTTCACTAGGACTCCTGTGCTCTCTCCGGGTACGTTCCAGGGCAGGCCATACATCACAAACGTCACTGGCTGGGTGTACCATGCTATGTCCGCCGAAAATACCAAAGCAGAACTCCTTTCTCGCAGCGATGAGATCACCGACGATTTTCGCGTCCAGCACCTGTGTCATACTCCTCACGACTGCCTCCTGCTCCAAGTTCAGCCACTCATCGATGAAATTTTTGGTGGCCTCCGTCACTTCCGTGCTTACTGCTCGGAATTTCCGCTCAGAAGTGACCAGAGTGTTGTGCACCAGCCTCTTGTTCGACTTGTCTGCGCATTCTGCGGCACTCGTCTTGCACAAGTTTTCTTCTTGGCCACTAGGGAATGGAGCAGCCTTCCTCAGCTTAAGCTTTCGAATGGCGGTGTCCTTGTACTCGAGAACTTCGGTTATTATGAGGTCACCCCGTTGCAGCTGTTGTTGGAGCTAGCAGAGGACGTTGGTGATGTCAGCCATCAGGGCTGTCATGGTAGTAGTGTTACTGGCATCCCTCCACTTTCTGAGGAAGTCACAGGCCTTAGCTTTCTCCGTCTTATATGTTTCATTTGGCTCTAGAATTTCCTTCCACACGAGCCTGCACCCAGGAAGATTAGTAAGAGTTGCTTGCACAGAGTGGAGGAGATGTTCCGCGAAGCGTACCTCATGATAAGCAGGAAAGGTCACAGAGCCTTCCATCTGCCTGTGCAGTGCTTTTGTCCTGTTCTTAGAGGCTCGAAAATAGGTCGTTAAAGCTCGGATGTCAGCTTGCCAATGTAGGCATTTCTGCTACCGTTGCTTCTACGCTGGCTAGTGCCGGATCACTCCTGTGGCAGACACACCAGATAGCTACCAGATCCCTTCCCAGTGAGTCCCTCATTCGCCTCCACAACCCACGTGCCTTCCCAGTATTTGCACTTGCCCCATCCGTGATCACTCCCACCAGCTTGTCTGTGGAAAGATTGCAGATTCTGAGGGAAGTTTCTACGTCCTCCAGGAGACCTTCTGCGCCATTCCCTTCCGGTTCAATCACGGAGAGAAAGAGAGGTCAGATGGCCAGTCTTGCCGATCAGGCGCATCGTCACAAAGTTGTTATATGCTTGTTGTCTGTCCATACTTCCGTCCACTTGGAGGCTGTATGCGCAACACTCCACATGTGCAGCTATCCGATCACGGTCTACCTCAGTTACGACATCCAGCATCTCCCGGTAAACATCCGGGCTCCTGTATGAGAGAATTGCCATGTTTGGCTCACTTGGCTGGAACTCAGAGTTCCTCCTCTCGTTCGTGCACAAAGTGTTCACCCGCTCTGCTTGCAGTGATGCAAGCGAGCGACTGCGCCAAGACCAGGCTGCCTAAGTTTCTTGCAAGCTGTCGTTATAAACTGTCACAGCTAGTTCAATCAGCAACTTCACAATGCTTGGATCAACATCCTTTTGCCAGCGAACAATAGGATAATCCTTTCCGCTATTTTTCATTTGTTCAGGGGATTTGTCAGCTGCAGCTGCAGCTTTTTGAGCACTCCCGTGCATGTGGTCTACAACCCTTCGCAGCTTTACTTTACCGTCTACCCTTACGCCTGTGAATAAATGTACTTGACCGGTTCCGGAGGCGCTGACGGCGACAGTTTCGTGTGGTTCCTGTGCCAATCAGCCCCGACCCCAAATGTCTAAGCCCATATAGTAAATGCATAGCCGGAGGCTGTCTGAGGTACTGGCGGCCAGGCTCCAAATCGCCCAGCCGGCAGCCCCCAAAATTAAGTCCTGGATACGCCACTGACTATCCTTCAAAGCTCCTCCCAGGGGCGGACGCAGACCCGAGTTTGGGGGGGGCAAACCCATGTCTGCCTCTCCTCTTAGGGGGAGGGGTGGGGGCGAATATTTTTTGCTCTACAGACCTAGTGTAAACAGCTTTTTCAGTGTTCGACAGACCTGGTATAAGCTACCTCTTCAAGTGATCCCTCTCCGGAGGGTGGGTGGCGGGGGAGTGGGTTGGGAGCGAAAATTTTTGCTCTACAGACCTAGTGTAATCACTTCTTTCAAAAATTTCTCCAGCGTTTGGGGGCCAAAAGATAGTTTGACCCCCATCCAGCGCTTTGAGGGGGATGGCCCGAATGGCCCCTCCCTGCGTCCGCCAATGGCTCCTCCACCCCTATGCTGGAGTCCGTCGTCACAGGAACAATTTGTGAGGACGCCTTTGAAGCTGCCGAAAAATATCCCTAATGTTTCATTTCATTGCACCTAAACTCCTGTTCAGATTAAATTGCTTTTCAAAAACCACAAACACTTGAAAATATGTACCTACCCACCTTTTCCGACAAGAGAA